>VWZK01019269.1:29392-50168 GCA_013396935.1 Baryphthengus martii | reverse complement strand
GGACATGCCTTTATATGTATTTCAACCCAAATGTAAACCAGTAAACATTCCAGTTTATTCTATTTCTTCTGTCTTTCCAAAGATTATCAGGGTAGCTCAGTGTATTTTCCTATTTATGGAATGAAGGAGTATCCAAAAACTGGTTGTCATAAGAATCCTTGATATGTGAATCCAGAGACTGTACATCTGTTGCCATAGCAGCCTACCCAAATAGTATTATTCAGCAATTTAAGATACGTAATTTCTGGCATATAATATTTCTATACTGTGATCAAATGCCATTTACAAATAGAAAAAATGCTATTTTTAAGAAAAAATAACATTCATGGTAATACATAGACACATGTATGTTCTGCATGCAAATTCCATTACCAACAGATCTCTCAAATCTCTTGAAACTCTCTCAGCATAAAAGGATACACTAGAATCTAGAGGACAGCAAAAGAAAGCAAATATTATAGTTTTTATGTCGTGCAGATACAGATTTAAGCTTTTCAAAACACAAGGGTTTTGTTGATGCCTATTGACATTCACATCACTGAATTTAAGTAGCAAAAGATGTAGCAGAAACCAACTTGCAGAGTTGAATGCATAAATCAATATGCTTGCAGAAAGATCTGACACTTTCCTTCATCAGAGAACGTAATCGATTCTCATGGTCAACACTACCCGCTTCACAGACCACATCCTGCACAAACAAGATAGTGTTTTATCATCTGTTACTCAGAAATCCAGATCTTGGTTTTCTCCCCAGGTGGTAGGGCTGTGACCAAGACCTCCAGGCAGCACCTGCTCACCATGGGGCTCCCTTCTCAGAACCGATGCAGGAAACAGCAAGGGCAGCTGGAGAACAGGGGCTGCGAGGTGTGCCCAAACCCGTGTGAAAGCGTCCTCTCACTTACTGGGCTCGCTCCATAGCTGCTGTGCCACAGGGCTGCAATGAGAACTGGGGGCTCAGCACTCGGGGGACTGTGCTGTAATAGCATTGTGCTAGAGGGCAATAGAGAAGAAGGACAAATATGAAGGGTATAAAAGCATGGCTTGTGCATATAGAGGGCATGCTTTATACATACATTTGATTAACCAATCAAATAATTCATTTTCATGCAGCTTTCTTCCAAGAACTTAATATACCTACTTTCAAGTGAAGGTCTTCTTTTTGTATTGTCAGACTGATATCTGTAAATTTTATTCTTGAAAGGGTCATCATTATTGAAGAAAATGATTTATTCTTGAAAGACAGCATCATCCACTTCTCTGCCTAAATATAAATCCTCATTTCAGTTTGAGTCCTGTAGTGTACTGGTTTCCCACATGAATGATACACCAGTCACATCCCACTATCTGAAGCTGTACAAAGTAGTGTTTGAATTTAAGGTGATTTCTACATAAACAACTATTTCTTACTTAGCACGATGCTCAACTGAAAGTGTGTTTATCTCGCTGTCTCTCCTCCATTTAAAACTAACCTTCCTCTGCACAGGTGCCTCTCTAGGTGTGGCTGTTTCCTGCTAAAAGCACTTGGATAGCTATTAGGCTGCTATTACCATGAGTCAGGTTGTTATCTAAAGCGATTATCATCACTCTCCTTCTCCCTCCCTCCTCTCCTGTTCTTCCTCAGGGTCAAACATTTAAAGAAAGAGATCTCAATTTTTCAGTAGCTCCATTAAATATTTTTTAGCCAGGGGTGCATTGTTTCTTGACATGAGCTTATCAAAATGCTGATGGAGTCGCGGTGACCTGGAAGTGCGTACTGGAGAGGAGACTTTGAGTTCTAGCTTCACAATACTTCCTAATAATATGGCTATTTTAAAGTGACTAAGATTAAGAAGACAAAGAAAATTGTAATGAGTATTTCAGTAAGTGCGTGGTTGATATATTGACCAACTGTCAAGAAATTGATCTCGGAAGGATAGTTTATAACCACCTTCAGCACACTCTAACGGCTTCCTTAGGCATTTTTTACAGAGCTTATTACTCATTGCTGATAACATGATTATAGCAACTAGGAATTTTATTGTTTATATACAGTGTGACTGTGCCCCCAAGAGTCTGAGCCCATCACTGTGGCAGATGAACACTACCTGTGTGCCTCCAGGAAGGCTGGGTGTGCAGTGTCATGAGAAAAATCCTTGGCAGGGGGAGAAAAGAAAAGAAAAGGAGGCTGTCAGATATGTTGCAACCTGCAGCTCCTGCATTTGGATTTAACCTCTTTGCTGTCTCTGATTTCCTGTCCGTACAAAGAAGTGGTGAGAGGAAGAAAAGGGCAAGCTGGGCTTTGTGCTGAATGTGAAAGTGAGCATTTCATGGTCTGATTACTGTGTTCAGATTAAGGCAAAATGCTGAACACCTGAAACTGAAATAAATTCAGTTCTGCAGCACTGACTCCAGCCAGGCATATTGCTGGGGTTTCGTTTCAGGGAGGCTGCTGCAGGGCAGAGCAGGCTGAGATGTCCCAGCACTGGTGGGTTCAGTGGAGCACCCTGAGGTTCAGCTTGTTCCCCTTCTGCTGTCCTTTCGAGGACTGAAACAATGGGGAATTGCTCAGTGATATCACTTCCCCAAGCTTCTTTCTACCATGGCTTTCTCTCAGAGATAGGATCTGCTGAGAATGTAACCAGCTGCCAGTATAAATGGCTTGGACAGGAGGGAGGTAAAGGGACTGCAGGTTTTGTTACCATGTTTACCAGAACTTCTCCAAAAGTTTTTATTGCTAGTGTGGACAAGGGAGGCATACTTTGTTCTCCTACATTCAGGAGGGATGATAACCAATTTAGGGAGATCACCACATTATAGTGATCACAACAGATTTTAAACCAATATCGAGATATGAAAGGCCTGATGCATTTTTGCTAATGGATGAAGTTAGCAACTCACCACATACCTAGTTAAATTCAGCCTATGTGCCTGCGACGGCTGGTATGTGTCCACTTGACATCTCTACATTCACAGAGGCAACTCATCTTGACAGAATGATAGGGTGCTCAAAAGGGGCAGGAATTTCTCCAGCTGCATTAGTTACACACAGAGTGGACACAAGAGGTGGCTTGAATCGGTGTATTGACATCTGGCAGTGCAAACTGGCAGGGCTGACCTCTGGTTGGTGGAGCTATGGCAGCTAACATGGATGGATACCCAGCTCACGAGCTGTCTTCTGCTGGGTAAAACCATCACTGTCTTAGAACACCATTTACAGTTTAGAAATGTGAAGCAAAAAATGAAAAACATGGAAAGGAAAAGATTTTTAGATCAAACCAGAATTGCTCTGTTCACTGCAGTGTTACTTCTGCTGTACTGTGAAGAACTGGCTTGCCATCTCCCCAACATTAATGCCAACAGGATTAGGGTGACTTTTTTGGAATATTACATATGCTTTTTAAGGACTGAAAGGAACAATGTTGCTAAGGCTCATTTTCAGACTTTCTTACATTTCTGTCAAGGCAAATGTTGGAACAACTACCTTGTCCGAAGTGGAAATCCCCTCAAGGAGTATCAGCAGTGCCTCA
This sequence comes from Baryphthengus martii, assembly GCA_013396935.1. Classification (NCBI taxonomy): domain Eukaryota; kingdom Metazoa; phylum Chordata; class Aves; order Coraciiformes; family Momotidae; genus Baryphthengus; species Baryphthengus martii. Next base: position 46,662 of record VWZK01019269.1, on the reverse strand, counting down.
TTTTGAGTTAATATCTGACTATTACTGATCCCTGTCCCGCTGTTCCCCCCAGTGTTATCTTCCTGCTCTATCGTTCCACAAGACTGATCACTTCAAGCTCCTGCACTTCTGAAATATCAAGCCCTCTTGGACTCCCCCAATGTTTCCCTCCCTCCTCCTGCCATGCTACCCCGTTTAGTGGATTACATGCCATCCTGGGCCTGCTCCTGTCCTCTCTAACCTCCCCTTGCCCCTATAACCCCTCTCACAGATGATCCTGGCTTCCCTGACAACCAGAAGAAGGGCCAATAAAATGGCACAGCCAGATGCTAAGTATCTGGAGGGAAGCACTGTTGAAGAGAGAGGATGGGGAGACTTCAGGAAGGCTGATGGTGGCCACAGAGTGCCTGTAGCAGAGGTGAGACCCCTGTGGAAGTGGAGGAAGGCCTTGCAGAGCAGAGTTTATGATACATGCTGGAAGATGGCAGGGAGCTAAGAAAAGAGGTTTCGCAATTTTCCAGGTGAAGACAAATCTGAGGAGTGGCAGCTTTTCCAGCCTCTTGCTGGATGGAAGGAGTACAGCCATATTTAAAAGCCAGCAACCTCATCAGCATTTTTCGAGTTGTAGAATCCTACATAGTATTTCATCGATCCCTCCGCAGCCACAGCAGAGCAGGAGACATGAGGGACCTATGGTCAGACTGGTGCCCTACCACCAGGGTCAGACAACTGTGTTCCACCATGGGCTCCCATTCCCCATGGATGACTTCAAAGACTGGAGGCTGGGGGAGCAACAGCCACCCAGTCAATCCACAACCCTTCTCCGGACCCTTGTGCAGTCTGGCTGAGGGCTGACCATCAAATATTTTGCTCCTTTGCTGAACTTTCCTTACTAAACACAAAGTGGAATAAGAGAGCTCTCTTAAGAGCAAACCATGGGAATGGAAAATGCACCAGACACAGAGCCAGGCTGTGTAGTGGCTTTTTTTCAAGATTCATTTTTGTGTAACCAGAGCTAGAACTATCATAGATGGCAGAGTTGACTTTGGTATTTTTATTGATGCAATTCTCCATTTTTCATCTTTCCATGCAAACTCATTTGCCTAAAAGTGGATCCTGCTTGGAGGATAGGCGTAAGAACACAAAAAAAACCTCTACCAGTAATCATTTGAACAGCACCATTCTAACATAGGTAAAAAATTCCAATGCATTTCTACATAGAAACTATTTATCAAAAGAAAGAAACATATCAAACCTGTTAGAGATAGGCTTAGCAACAGTAGGGTCACTAGTTTTAAGAAAAAGAGGTTAGGAGTTGTCAGTTCTTTAAACCAATTAATCTCAAGGTGTTAATGACCTGTTTAGCAAAAGCTGGCTGAAGTGTCACTTGAGAAGCACAGGGCTTGACTAAAGAGGTCCAGCTGAGAAATTAAAAAAAATAAATCTGCTGAACAGTCAGCTTTTCCATTAATAAGGTCATATTAAAAATGCACAGCCACATTCTTTAAAGTCTGGAGAAATCAAGGAGAAAGTTGATTATTTGATTATGTGCACCTTTAATTTATTATTTTTAAGAAGCATAATTTAACAGATGGGGACATGTTAGTCTATCAAAAGACATTTTCTGAATATCATCCCAGAAAAGACCAGCAATGGATCTTGAGAGAATGTGGGCAATTACAAATCAATGTGAATTAATTGTTTAGGATCAGAATGTACAAAGTATAGTTTCAAAAGTGGCCCCTGCTTTTGCATTTATTCTTGGGGAAGAAAAGTGAATCGAGAGCTGATGGAGGGAGTAACAGCTCTTACTGTGCCTCCAAAATTAATTTTTGCAGTGTCAGAGGTGAGAAACACTTAAACTGCACATTCATCCCTAACTTTTAAGAAGTGAATCAAAGATTCCTTATTTTGGCAGCATGTGGCAGCTAATATCATTTTGGTGTTCACAAATCACAACCAGTTTTGGTACTACAACCCGGTGCTACTGGCTCATTCAAGCATGTTTAGCAGAGAGGCCTCCCAAAGTCCCACACCCTGCTTTATCTGTATGCATCACTGAAAGTCCTTGTGGAGACCCTCTTTCTCAATGAATGCTCCCCTCATGCACCATCCTTCATTTCAGATACCCTGCCCCATGAGCTCAGGCCTTTTCCCTCAATGTGCAGCCTTAGCAGTCCCAGTTGGTGTGAAATAGTGAGGGTTCTGGTTCTTACTTCCAGTAGTCCTGAAGCTTTCCGAAAAAAACTCATCAATCACCATGAGATTCATGGTATATTACTGAGAAGTGACATCACACTCATTGTCTATGGTTCCCAAACTGAGAGATTAGTTTAATGATAAAGAGCGAAGGGACAGGCAACAGCAGCCGAGAGGCCGGATAAGCTGGCAAATGCAAATAGCTGCATGAGACAAAAACTCATGTAAACTTCACCAGCAGTACTTATACATCCTCTCCAGCTTATTCTGACTCTCATTAGACTGCTTTTTTGATAGACCTCTAGTGTGCCCGAACCTTCTTTGTAACTATGTTCATGATCCTAGTGAAATTCCAGGTTCCTGCTCCCGGTGTCTTTTCCCAGATGACAGTTATCCACCTTCTAGACATGTTAGCATCTTCTGAACTCAAGGAGAAATTTCCATATTTGTCATAAGCATAGCTCAGGACAGCTTCTCTCTAATATTCACAGCTCTCATTTATCAGACACTGCACATATCCCTACTACATCCCCTTATCCTTGCTACTCCATGCCTGTATCAGAAATGCTTCATCTTGCTTCTGCAAATAATTTGGACCTCCCCAGCTTCAGTCTCACAGTAGCCAAATTTTATCCAGACCTATTCCAGCCCATGTCACATAAATTGTATACTCAAGGCCACATACAAATTATTTGGAAACATGCAACTCAAATTGGTATTAGGACACTCAATTTCATATGAAGCTGCACAGTTCCTAGCAGACAGCTATGAAACTAGGAATTAGGTGGAATGGTAAAGGAGAATTTATTAGTAGAGAGAAGAACTAAGGGAGGTTATTTTGAATTCACAGAACTACTTTTCTTTTTCTTCAAGCTATGTTCTAAAACCCGTAGCGACCAGTTTATAACTTTACATCCAATGAAGCTACTGGCTCTTAGTAAACATTTACTTTATCAACTTCTCTTCATAGCTTTGATCTGTGAGCACTTATTTCATTGAATTTCCTCTGGTCTTGCCATTTCTTCTTGTTTTACTTTGCCCTTTGGCCTTCGCAACTTTGAATGTGCTCTTTGAAATAAGGATATCACAACTACATTAGACAATTGAATGAATCATGATATACTGAGCAGCCCTAATGTAGCTTTTGTTTTTTTCTTCTTCCTTTTAATTCAGGCTTTGACCGGCTAAACTTAGAAAAGAACCTAGATATTTGGTTATTGGAAAACCAACTAAAATAAATCAATTGGAACAACATGCAGTTCTTAGAATAAGTAAAATTTCATTATTTCTGTTAGCTTATGGTCTATTGCAAAAAAAAAATTTCCAGCCTGGGCACATAGTGCAGAGGGCCCCTATGGAAAATCGGAAGTCTGGTAATAAATATACTTCTGAAGACTGGAGAAAGAAGAAGGGTACCTGCTAGAATCACATTCACTAAACCAGCCTGAAATGATTAAAATAATAAGTTCATCCTTTTGCTAAATAATTGTGGTGGGTTGACCGTGGCTGAGTGTCAGGTATCCACCAAGTTGCTCAATCTCTCCCCACTACTTCCCTCAGCAAGGCAAGTGGGGAGAGAATAAGATGGGAAGAGCCCATGGGGTACGATAAAGGCAGTTTAATAGGAAAAAGCAGAAAAACAAGGCCACACTCGCACGAAGCAGAGCAAAACAAGATTTTATTCTCTACTTCCCATCAGCAGGCGATGTCTGGCCTCTCCCAGGAAGCAGGGCTCCAGTACGCATAGCAGTTGCTCGGAGGACAAGCGTCTTCACAAACGGATGCCCTCACCCTCCTCCTTCTTTCTCTCCCTTTTTGTACTCAGGCTGATGTCATACTGTGTGGAATATCTCTTTGGTCAGTTTGGGTCAGCTGTCCTGACTCTGTTCCTTCCCGAGATCTTGCCCACCCCATCTCACTGGGCAGGGTGGGGGAAGATGTTGGAAACCCAGCCTTGGTGCTGTGCAAGCGCTGCTCAGCAGCAGCCACAACACGGGCATCTTATCTGCCTCCCAATACAAAGCCCAGCACCATAAGAGCTGCTCTGGGGAACATTAACTCCAGCTCACCCAAACCCAATACAATAATACATTACCTTTCAGTCAGGAACATGAATATTTCCTAATGATTTAATCATATATCTATGGTACTTGTTTAAAAGCAAATTAATTTGATGTCAGTTTTTACTACATACACTATAAGAGTTACTGAATCATTTATGTACACAAAATATTCTATTGTAGTTAAAGAGCAAACCAGTTGTAAGAAGATAAACCAGTTTGAGATTACAATCAGTTTGCACTCCAATTGTTGTATACTGTGAGATGAAGTTCCTTGGTGACCAGTTTTTTATTCTGCTCACAACATAATCAGCAGCATACTGGAAAAATCCATGATACATATTCTTTTATCTAATGAAGTCAGGCAGCCTCTGATTCTTGTCTGCTAGATATGATCAACATATTTTAAACTGCAGTAAAGCAAAAGAAGAGTAAAAGGAATGTGTGATCTTTCAAATACAAATTTAAAAAAATATTTGTAAGACAAGGTTTTTTATAGGTTAGTTGTGTTGTCTTTACTCCGATTAAATGTCACTTCTCTTTGCAAGTCATTAGCTCAATGGACTGAGTCATGAAACAAAGTATTTTTTAGTTTAAAAAAGGGCATTAGATGAAATATTTATTCAAAATATATGAACAGTAACTTCAGTGATGTGATTGTAGAGAGAAGCTATATGTTCAGCTGCTCCTACCTGAAGTTCCCAATATGAGACAACCAAATCTGGTGATTTTGGAGGTGGTATGTTTCCATGAATCTGTTGTTATTACTATTACTTATTTATTTATTCAAGTGTTTATTTTACTTTTAATAGATGGGATAAGGTTAGACCTTGAGGAGTTGTAATCCTATTTATTTTTCTTTATGTTTGATGACATGGAGGTGGGATAGAAATGGAGGAATGAAGAGAAAAGAATGATGTGGTCAAATCAAGAAACTGGTAAAACAATCTCTATAGAAGTGTGGGGAAGGTAGGACTGAATTTGTCAATTATGTTGTAGTGCTTGAAAATGCAGAAGCAGAGAACTTGGACAAGAGCCATCTATGTCTGATAATAGACAGCTATTGTAAAAATAATGCAGAATAAACTTAAGGTAAAAGAAGAACCAAAATATGTAGTTATTGGGAAAACAAATAGAATTAAAGGATTTTTTTACTGTTGTTTAGACAGAACAAAACATCTTTGTACTGTGAAGGTAAAGATGCTGAGGAGTTCAGAAGAAATGCAAAAGAAATTATACTGGGAACATGAAGTCAAGGAGACAAACAAAGGAGATCAAATTTAAAAAAAGGATGAAAAACTGTAGATGAACAATGAGAGCATGAAAAGATCCTGGAATTGAAAAGTCAAAGTGTAATTTTAATTTGAGGTACTCAACAGTTCTTTTATCAATTAAAAAAAATATAGGGTTAATAAGAAAATATATGATGGCGAATCAAAGATGTGAAAAGGTCTGGAGTTGTGGTAACTGAGTTGCAAAATTAGAGTCATTTATCTAGGCAGGTTGAGGAGTCATGAGTGAAGCATGGGGAAAATCAACAATTATGCTCATAGGAGAAAGGCAAGGGGTAGGAAGGAGATATCTTAAGACAAAAATTGTCATTGAACTGGAAGAACTGGTGGACATTGAAAAGATCATGGTACTGTTGGCTAGGAACAAGTGGGAAAGAAGCCCAGACAATGACTAGACCGAAAAACCACAAACAGTTATGAGAAGTGGACTGGTGTTTGGTGAAAACAGCCCTGGAGAGCTGACCAGGACTGCCAAATGGTATGGTGAAACATACAGCAAAGGGGCTGCGTGAATAATTGCCACAGGAGCTGTAAGCAGGGATGAGATAAAAAGTGGAATTAGAATGAAATTAGAGAGAAAGACTGATGGGTTCAGATCATAGGAATAGGGAGGTATGAGGAGAGAAGAGTTTAAAACTTATTCTGATGAGGAGAGAGTGCACAGAGAGAGACGGGAAATGTTGAATAAAAGAGAGAAGTCCAAGAAGCCTAGGAAGTGCTTTGATCTGTAGAAATGTAGAAACATGCAATGGTTTGGGTTAAAAGGGACCTTAAAGATCATCTAGTTCCAACCTAAGGCCCCATCCAGCCTGGTCTTGAATACATCCAGTGATGGAACATCCACAGCATCCCTCTTCCAGTTTGAACCCAGTACCCCTCATCCTATCACTACAAAACCCTCATAAAAAGTCCCTCCCCAGCTTTCTTGTAGGCCCCCTTCAGATACTGGAAGGCCACAATAAGGTCTCCCCAGAGCCTTCTCTTCAGGCTGAACAACCCAAACTCTTTCAGCCTGTCCTCATAGGAGAGATATTCCAGCTCTCTCATAATTTTTTGTGGACCTCCTCTGGATCCTCTCCAAAAGGTCTATGTCCTTCTTGTGTTGGGGGGTCCAGAGCTGGATGCAGTGCTCCAGTTGGGGTCTCATAACAATGGAGTAGAGGGGGAGAATCACTTCCTATGGCCTGCTGGCTACATCTCCTTTGATGTAGCCCAGGATATGGTTGGCTTTCTGGGCCGCACTCACACATTGTTGGCTCATGTTGAGCTTTTCAGCAGTCAGCACCCCCAAGTCTTTCTCCTCAGGACTGCTCTTAATCCCTTCATTGCCCAACCTATATTTATGCTTGGGATTGTTCCAACCCAGGTGCAGGACCATGCACTTGGCCTTGTTGAATTTCATGAGGTTGGCATGGGCCCACCTCTCAAGCCTGTCAATGTCCCTCTGGATGGCATTACTTCCCTCTATCTGGGATGCACAATGTATATCTGCAAGAAAGGGCAGTTACATGAGCAGTACCAATTTTAAAGACATAATTCCCTGAGAGCTAAGAGCTGAAGGAAATGTCTAGAGCCTCTAGAGGCATATTTGCTTTTATAGATGGAGTGATCATTCCACAGATGGTAAGAGAATGGGAGGAAATAGAAAAGAAGAGATGCAATTGTTCTGATGTCACTTGCCATTCCTTACATACAACAGCCACTTTTTGACTAAAATGCAGATTACTACCTTTCAGTATTTCCTCTAGAGATTTCTTTAGAGATTTTCCTACTGTGGAGTCCAAGTATCAGAGAGACTTTAAGCAAGTAGAGTGATATATTGTGCCAAGATTCTCCTGAGCTACCTAGGACGTGAAGTCATGCTTTCAATTTTATATTAGTATTCCTTTTTTTTTTTTTTTTTTTTTTTACAGAGTGAAATAATAACAAAGAGAAAGGAACAAAGTTGAGAAGTGTACTAATATTATGTGGAAAAAGCTCCGTATTCTGGGATGGGGATTTTATGCAGAGTTTACATAGATTTTTGGATCTGAACAACGGCTTGACAATGGAAGTTTGCCTGTAGCTGACTCCCAACTCCCCAGTGGACAGGGAGAGCTAGCAACTTTCCTGCTAGTTAAGAGAACAGTCGTGCTGGTGGGAAATCTTTTCCTAAGCAGAATGCCCTGGAGATTTTTTAAAAAACCCTTCAAATTAGGTATATTTCTTTTATGCGTACTGCATAGCATGCCTGACTTCGCTGCTTCTCAATTATCTCACTGTGGCCTGGGTGACCTGACTTGTCTCACATGAACGCAGCTGTAGTATTGCTTGCATTTGCTGTAGTGGGAGCCCAGAATACGAATGCTTTTGAAAACCAGGCCTTTAGATTTCAGGTGGCTGTGGGAGTGGGACACAGAGAAACAGACAAAAAAAAATAAAATGTTTCAGAGCATCTTGTCCTGCTTAGAGGCACACTACCACAGACGCCTTACTATCCAATTTTTAGAACCTGTTCCAGCACACACATGGTCCTTACAGCCTACTGTGACTGCATGCTGTTTTGCAGCCTTTGAAGGAACAGATACAGATTTTCTATTTGTCTTCATTTCTACATTATAAACAGTTGTTGTAGCAATGCAGTCTGGAGGCAATAAGATGAAAGCCCTTGTGTCCAGATCCATTTGCAAAAGGAGGAATTGAATTTGCTGTAAGGTGAAGACTCTGACACTATATTCTTTCATTGTTCAGAGATTTCACAGCACTTGCTAAATAAAGACCAGTACGTTTGACAGAAAGGTCATAATTTTGGTGTTCCTTGTATGGCAAGCCCTGTAAGGGGAGCAGATATTCTGCTGAGTACTTCTGAATTTTAATAAAACTAGAAGCCATGGTTGCTCATTACCTTCACAAATATCTTATACAGATACTGAAGAAAGAAAACAAGATAGTTCATTGGCTTTCAGCTGTGAGATCTGAGTAAAAATAATAGGCATGCATAACTGTAGGCAGAAAGCATGTAGAAGTTAGTGAATCTTGCCTTTTTTTCTCCCTGATCTAAATTGTAGCTGGATGTATTTTTATATAAGCTCTAGAGAAACTATGTAACATGAAAAATATTTTGAAGCCATATTTGACACCACTCTTTCTCCATATCTTGACCGAAGGCATAATTTTGATGTCTTCTTGATCCACATCGTTAGAATTAATTTGAATCAATTTTGTACCTCCATTCAGCTAGTCCATAAATTAACAGAAGAAAGGCCTACTACATCTAGCATAACATACTTTCATGAATGTAAAATGTCAGCTGGAAAGCTTCTCATTTCTTCAAAGTGGTGTTAACTGTTCAAAAATTCTAGAAACAGAAGACCTATTAGAGTGTCTATAGAAACAAGTAGGAATTCAGAGTGATCCATAGCATCTTGGGGAATAAAAAGACTGGATCACTGAACTGTTGCCTCTTAATTGTATATTCCTGTTCCAGATCTCTCTATGAAATCAGACTAGATAACTTCTCATTGTAAAATATTTCAGAAGTATCATTTAATTTATTCGTACAAGGGAAATACAAGAAGGTCTGGAAATGGAACAGCGCTTCATTCTGTTAAGGAATTCTTCAGAAGCAAATTGCAGTATGGAAAAGTAATTTAAAATAATTTAATTTGACTGACCTCTGTATTTTTTTTTCTCCTTCTTATTAAACTTAGTCATGAGTGCATCTTTGTTTTACAAAAACTAAGGAGAAGCAACAATTTAAAAAAAATAAATATTATAAGGTAAAGATTGTGGGTGCGAAATAACCACTAAGCATTTTTTCTGCCTAATCACAGAAATGAAAGCAGGCTCAAGTCCTCAAATGAAACTAAAAGTGAGTGATATTTAAGCCATGCAAAGGAAAGACAGTTGGAAAAAAATCTAGCAAGCTGCCATCAGAACGCCTCCACATGTAGATTAAACAAAATAATGTCTTCTTGAACTTTCCAATCTTACATGTTGAATTTATCTTCCATTCCTAAGAGGGAAAATATAGATTACCATTATTTACAGATGCTAGACTAATTGTTAAGCTGATGTGCAATGGATGCTTGAAAATATGAGAAATATGCTATTTGATTATGATTATTTATTTGTAGAGAGTCTGTACAATAGTTGATTATGATTATTTTTCTGTAGAGAGTCTGTACAATAAACTGTGTGTATATACTTTGCATAGCTTTTGATTCAGACACAGGTGAATTTTGAAACAAATATTGCAAGTGAAATGAAAGTCAGAAGCTGAGTTTTTTATCTGCTGAAAGTGTACAAGCAAGGAGTAAAATAACCTGTGAATATTACACCTTTAAATTGTATTATTTTGGTAAAGAGCTTTAGAAGAATTAAGACTCTTTTTTTTTTTTTTTTTTTTTTTACAGTATTCAGTATCTGAACCAGTAAAAATGTATCCCATAAGCACCCTAAATAATTAGCTTGATGATTCTTGTTTCTGTTTATGCTTGCAGAAAATCTAGGGAGGATAATGTTATTTTCTTGCATTTATTCCTTTGAAAATATATCTTAATGAATTCCTATTGGCCTTTTATTCCATTTTGAATCAGCTCTGAACAGGTCAGAGTGAGTACTCAGCTGAAATTCAAGCTGTGCATGCTGACTGACCATATAAATGGAGTCAGACAGCATTGATTTCTTGCCCTGATTGGAGGCTTTCCATAAGCTACCAGGACATCAAATCATTCAGAAAGAGGTAGGAGCTAGATTGAATTAGACAAATTTAGAAAATTTAAAACCTCTCCTGGCTACATAAGCCTTCTGTGAAGCATCATTCCTAGAAAGAAACAAATTAGAGCCAAGGTCTATTGGTTGGATAGAGAGTTTAGGTTTAATTTTCCTTTGCCTCTTCCACCCAAAGGAAAAGAATTCCCATAGTAGTGGCATGACTGCTCTGGGAGCAGATACTTCCTGCTTTGGGATCTCCAGCTTCAACATCACCTTAAATTCAATGAGCCTACTCAACATCTTCAGTGAGACAGGCATGTGATACTGGGGTAAATGGAGTGCAATTTAATGATAAGACTTTGGGGGTTTCAAAACCGTCCTAAGCAGTGTCCTGTATCATACCAGTTGCGTTGTTTCCTATGGGGATGCTTAAACATAAGAACATGCAACTTTTTTTCAAAAAAAATCTATGTGAAAAAAAAAAATAATTGTAGAAAAGTGAAATAAAAAGGATGAAGCACAACCAGTGTAACATCATTTTAAAGCTGAGTAAATAGGTTTCAGTTTTTTTTTTTGGTTTTTTTTTGGCTTCTAGAAGCTAGATATTAGCCCTGAAATAAACAAATTCTCAATTAAAATTTTATTTCATGAAGATTTTCATTATTGGTGGACAACCATATGTCAAGAAATCTATGAATGGAAAACTTGGTGCTAAATATAGAGTAATGGCCAACAGCATAAATGAACTTTGAAAGATTGGTGTGTCCATCTCACTGTTCAACCTCTTCTGCTTCCTTTTCAGTGCATTTGATGTCTGTAAGCTCTTGAATGAGACTTCACCTGCTATACACCTGTTTCACTTGCAAGTGAAAAAAGCCCAAATTTACGTTAAAAAAATAGTTTTGGGTCAAGTTTTAATTCAATATGCACACTGGCACAACGGTAGAGGTTTCATCGCACACTGGATATTAAGAAACTGAGCTCTGTATAAAAATGTATATAACAATCATTAAAAAACAAATAAAAACAAACCAGCCAAAGTTATTTATCTTTTCCATTTTATGAGTGACTGGAGAACTAGTGAGCATTTAGTTGGTGAAAAACTGAATACTGAGGAAAGCAAAATGAAAAGTCTTTTTTGCCAGAGTATTTAAACCAGTTTGGTTTTATTCGGATTTGGAGGATTTCTGTATTTAATCTTTTAACTTCTGTGCCTGATGATCATATTGAACAAAGGGTATTAATATTAATAAGAAGCAGAGAAATGTGGGTACTTCTCAGAAATGGAATAAATATATTTAAGGGATTTTAGCATTAATATATGCAACAGCCACAATTGAATTTGAGAGCCAGATGACTCGTTCTGAGGAAATATGTAAATAGCCTTCCTCACATTAACAGCCTAACTTAATACTGTGGTTATATTTAGGGTAGTGAAAATATATCTCAATGCATATCTAAAAATGTATTATTTTTCATGGCTCAAGCTATTTGTGTTTAAGTTCTTTTAAAAAGGTTTAAGCCATAATGCATTTAGGAACATGTTAGCTAAATTGACCTGTGCAGTGGTAATGTTAGTCCACAGCTCCTGACATAACATGGTTTTAAAAATGGAGTATTTCTTGGCTTAGATGTGTCTTGATTGTAAGCTCCTTGGGAGCTTTAGTCTCAGATGGATCACAGTCTTAAAACAAAACTCTCATCCTCCCAGAAAGCTACATAAGTTTGATGTATCTTCTCATTACACAGAAGTTCATAAAGTACAGACATTGGCATGCTGCTATGATTTATTTATTGATTAATGTGCAATTTTGAGGCTAAAATAAATGTTTAAAAATGAGCAGTGGATGGTTGAAGTGAAGATATAGCTAGAGACAAATGAACATGTCTTAGTCTCTGATGTGATCATGCAAGAATTACAGCTAGCTAAATGAAAAAGTAATTCTTTGTACAAAATGGTTGTGAAGTGAAGTTTGAAACTGGATGTGATCATAATCAGTATTTACTTATCTATCTGAGCCTGCAAAGAGTCTGAAACAAAGGCTCTGGGCAAAGAAGCCAGTATTGCACTTGCCAAGTGTAAGCCATTTTCAGAAGTTGTTTTTGATGTGCAGAACAGAAAAAGAGAGGAATAAAGAGGCCAGTGAAACAAAATCTCCTCTGCTGCTGTTTCAAAAGCAGGGAAGCCAGGCCAGCTTCAGTGCTGCAGACTCTACAGTTCAGTACCCCCTGAACAGTGGGGGTTCAGGCAGTATCTGTGTCAGCGGCCCTAGTCTGCATTTCCAATCTTCAGCAGCATGCCCTGCATTTCTTACTGGTTTCACCTTGACAAGTGCCTAGTGACTCACAACATTGCTTGTTTCCCCACCAGCACAAGGGTGTCCACCCTTCCGCTGGTCGCGCGTGCTCTGTGGTTGTCTTGATGTAGCAAGCAGAGCGAGGGCGTAAATAAGGATGACAGATTGAATGTAAGGACATGGAAATGGGGGAGAAAAAAAAAAAAGTACTTGTTACATTTTGAACAATTTCTCTGTCTCATTTCAAGATAGGAAATCTGAGCCTATGCCATCTATTACTTGCCAGATGCTAATTTCACCCAGGACAATTTTCCAGAGCTTTTCCTGTGGCTGTATTTTGATGTGAGGATTTCTGAGCTCTAGCAGCTCTTAATTCTAGTTCAAATATTCAGTGCCAGGAAGACCACGGAGAGGAAAGATCTCATTATTTTTTCTTTAGGATTCCACATTTGGCAGGAGCTGTAGCAAATAAATTGTAAAAGGCTGGTAAAAGGGCACATCATCATTCTGACATGCAGTTCACATATTGCATATGTTAAAATGCTGTTACTTCTCAAAGGTGTTTTACTAGGCAGATTTAGGAGGCTTTCTGAGTGGATGATAGACATACAGTCTGACTGATGCCTGAAGCTTGCAGCTTCCAGATAATTCCAAAACTAGACTTCCCTGAATCCCTGCTTTATGTGATGGAGCACTACCCTTAGGACTGAAGTGTCTGCAAATCAAAATATAGAGACCCAAGGAAGTAAAAAGTCAGAAGAAAGAGAGGTATTTAGTTTCTTCTCAGAAATGGGAAAAAGCCCATTAAAGAGATTTTAGCGGATGCAGGATTTCTTTATCTGCACTTGTTTTTAAGGTGTTAAAATATTAAAAAAGCCACAGATGCAGTTCACAGCAGGGTCAAAGGGGGTTAAATTAATCTTCAAACACACAACAGGAATGGTTAATTCTCACTTGCGAACTGTGAAAGTGCCAGGTTTTATTAATTTCTAGAACTTTACAAGCAAAAGGTGAGAACAAAGGAAGAATGGAAGACTTTTTTTTTTTTTTTATGTAGAAATTAACATTCGTCAACTCACTGTCTCTAATAACTTATTGAAACAAGAACAATGTGAAAGCATCTCATTTGCTCTGCAGATCAGGACATAAACATACTACCTCCATGCCATCGTAAGAAGCGTTACACCTCTCTTTTCTGCAGTTTCCTGACTGCTTTACTGTGTCTTTTTCCAGTGCTTTTGTGTTCTCTTAAACACACAGATGCAGGCAGTTGAGCTCTGTTGTTTCTACTGTGAGTGTAAACCCAGAAATCTTCATGGAAGTCAGTGACATGGTGTAAACCAAGATGAATACAGAACATACACAACTTAAATCTAAGATACAGAATGCTACAAAATGGCAATAAAGCAGGTGTATGATCATGGAAAAATTCTCTTGCCAGTGAGTTTTGTAGCACTGCTGGATGCAAGAAATATTCCAACAACTGGGCAAGCTGGAATGCAGATCAGGTGAGAGTGGACATAACTAAGCAGGAGGTAAGAAGAGATTTTGGCTGTGATGAACTTGCCCTTGGCTCTTCTGCAGCTACGTGAGAGCCAGAAAAGCAGAGATATAATTGAAGACTGATTTAGCCTCCATCTACAGATCAAGTTTACAGGGACTGAAAACGGGAAGTTTAAATTGTCACATCTTTGCCCCACTGACCAGCAGGACTGCTCCTATCAGAAAAGAAGTCTTCCAGCAACTCTTTACCTACTGGTCCCACGTCGATGACAGGGTGTAGACTGCCATATGGCAGGCTATGAAGTTTGGAAGTTTGAAAGGCGGGAAAGGTGGCTGAGCACATGTTAAGGCCTGTACTGTGGTCCCGAGCACTGTGCAGGGGTGGTATTTATGTTTTAATGTGTATTAGACAAGCTCTGTGATTTTTCGGATGTGCACTGCCCACAGCAGCAACCACTTAATGCATCATTAGATTTTGCAGTAATTGGCTGGTACGGGCTCCTTTACAAGAGCAGAAGTGATTTTCCTGGCATCACATTTTATATGTGAGCTATTAGTTATATGCCATTGCTGGTATATTTAACTTGTTTGCTGCCTAATCTTTGAGGTGAATACTATTTAAGATTTATTTTGTAATTTTCACTATGCCAGTGTAAAGCATATAGTCTATTGCCATCAGGTTGGAAAAAAATTACCTCTTGATGCAAAAAGGATGTCAAGATCTGAAACTTCCCAGTGACAAATGACAGAGGCACCAAATTTACCTTTTTCCTGTGTATTGCTTTTTGATGATGATGTGGTTTTTATATAACATCGTGGGTTTCATTCTTGTCCCCAGAATACCCTTGGAAATGAGGAGTGCTGTCCCAGCAATGTTATTATGCTGACAAAAAGATTTTAATTTTTAGACAGTTATAAAATATATGAATGCAGGCATAATGTTTTAGTTGCATAATGTAATACCAGGAATAGCTCACCAGTCATCTTAATCAGATCATCAGTCACTCAAAATCCCAATAATTTGCAGTACACCTTGTCTAAATGGAGGTCAGAGAAGACATTGGTAAGGTCAGCAATTAATACTGATACTGGAAGCTGGCACTCAGTAGATGGGACAGTAATTACGAACTGTATAAAACTTGAAATATTTTACAGTCCTGGGGTCTTTTATGGTTCCTATGAATTCTTATTCACTTACACTCTTTAATGCTTTCTGATTTGAACAGACCCACAAATTAAAGGAAGACGTGTCTTCAAATCATTAGCTCTGCAGCCTTTTTGTGTTAATACAGTTGATGTAAAGTCATTGTCTTCAAACCTTCCAAAGTCTGATCAAAGCTCTAAAATGACATTGCACTGTATCTGTTCTATTCAGTTATGCCCATTTAAAATAATTAGAACAGAAATTCCTCCTTGCTGAGAAAACTCCAGACAGCTGGAGTCTTCCCTTTAACCTGCCTAAAACTAACAGGGACCTCTGTATTCCTATTAGTATTTCTCCATAGTATTTCTCCTGCCAGTGCAATTTAAAACATCTGGTTTCCTGAAGTAAGGTCAGGAAGACTGAAATGATGAACAACTACACTGTGTGCTGCTTTAATAATATGAATATATTAGATAAGTGAAAATGTTTATTTTTTTCATTGCAAGAATAGTTACAGAACTAATTTGGATGTTTGCTGTATTCCTGAATAATGACTGCCTAAATTATTCCCATTGTTGGAAAAATGCTTATAAACGTTGTAAACATCAGGACAATTTTAAGTTAAATATCTAAGAAAAAACTGGTAGCTGAAAACTTAACATCATCAATCATTCAGAATAGTTCTGAGGAACGTAATCTATTTTTTTGTCAGTCCTTTAAAACAGGGTGCCTGTATGGGTTTGATTGCTCTTCTGTGCCACAAGGTGTCACTGTTTTACCAATATCAGCTTTAAAATCCACAGTGCGGGAAAACATGCAAAAATTCCTTGGCCTGGAGTTTAAAGAACTTGAAAACATACACAGGTAATATTTATTTTTAGCTGCTTGAGGAATATATAAAATGGAACCTGTCAAAAATTAAATCGAAAAGATCTCCTTGACAAATATTGACATACCAGCAAGCTTTCCAGGACTTCAGGTTGGTTTGCTTTTTCCTTCCATGTATAAAGGCATGCTGTGTGGTCATTTGGTCTGCTTACCTTGATATGTGGTAAAGAATTTTATTGTAATTCTATTTCAATGGTTTGGAGGACAACAAGTGGCGTTTTGACAGACCCAGGTTTCAGTCAACCTCAGGTGAAGGCCAGGTTCACAGCTGCTGCTTCCTCCCCACCTGGCTGTTTGCCCTGGAAGGGCTGCAGCGCTGCTTGCTTGACACCAGGACCTGTGTAGCTGTACTGGTGTTATTAACACAGAGCTTCCTACAAGCCTGAGCACAGACATCAGGTAGAATACTGTGAAGAAGAAGTCCTGCTATTAAGCACATAAATGAAACAAATTGATTCAAGCATTATTAGTACTACAATATTTTCTGCAACTCCATCAGCCAGATAAAACCCCAAGAATACTTAGTCATTCAGGAGATTTTCCAGATAGATAAAACATGGCTAAATTTATCAGAGAAAGCTGAGGACGAGGTGTATCCACCACTGCTACAGGGCTTGTCTGGTGGTGTGCTGGGAACTGGCTGCTCAGCAAGGATTTCCCCTCTGTTCTGAACAGGAACCATGAAGGGAGCTGCTCAGCCATTGTACTCTTCGCTCTGTGCTCAGGGCAGCCAGAAAGACTACTTCAAACTGAGTTCATTATGCAAAAACCTTCAGAAAAGCTATGGAATCACAGAGAGAGGGAAAAGGAGGGAGCAAGATGAATTGACTCACAGATGCAGCAGGAGAGATCTGGCATTTACTTGCAAGGCTGGAAGAAGTGCTGGGAAAAGGGATGTAGCAAGGGAGTTGTAGAGGAATATTGTGCAGTGGATGAGGAGATATTGTTTGGGATTTTGTGGCCAGGTACTTATGACCTTGGAGAAAACATCTGAATTTTCTAACATGAGATGGCTGAATAGGAAACTTTGATGTGTTCACTGTTGAGACCAAAGACGATGAGCTGTGAGTTAAAAGGGCCAGATACAGCAATCCTATGTGTATTCATAGATTGTAAAGCCAGCAACCTCTTGCTGAAATAAAATAAAATAAAATAAAATAAAATAAAATAAAATAAAATAAAATAAAATAAAATAAAATAAAATCACACACAC
>VWZK01019269.1:0-28778 GCA_013396935.1 Baryphthengus martii | reverse complement strand
ATCTGCAATAATAAAATAAAATAAAATAAAATAAAATAAAATAAAATAAAATAAAATAAAATAAAATAATAACAAAAAAAATAAAAAAAAAAAAATTAAAAATTGCCAGATTTCCTAGGCACTAAATTATTTCATTGTCAGCTGAAAAGAGATGTTAAAGATGGTAAGTAGATCCTTCATTCTGTAATCTGTCTTGGAAATCTCAGTGGACCTTCCAAGATTTCAAACCCACTGGAAATGTTTCTTCATCGTGGGATGAAGATTACTGACAGAATGGCATGTGAAAAACTTGCTGGAAATCGCTGTCTAAATCATTACCTTTTCTGTGCAGAAATAGTGGCACTCTCTGAAGAGTGTTTAAGTATAGAAAAGTGGGACTTTATCCACAGGAGTTTGCTGGATTATAGAAAGCCATTAGACTATGTACTTGATACCAGTCAGGTTGCTGTAGGGAGAGAAAGATAAGGCTCTGTTGCCTCAACTCTTCTAGTGAATTTTAGCACTGGTTAGTTAGAGATTTTTTTTTTTTTTTTGAGCAGCCAGAGAGCTCATACTGAGGATGCTTTCTGAAATTCAGTATTGGTATTAAAAAAGTCAGTAGTAAAAATGCACACAGATTCTTCTCTCTGGGACTCCTGCTTTGTTTTTGTTACCAATGAATGTACCAAACATAATGTATTTTGTCTCTGATTTCATACACACAAGAAACCACACTTCTTTATGCAATGTCTCTTACCAGGGGCTTCTGCAGGGATCATCACACAGTGCTTGTTGGCCACAGTGGTGAGCAGTGTGGCATCCATTGCACTATGTGATGGCCTCCCAACTGGTCCTGCTTTCAGCCCACATGGGTGTATATCTTCTCAAGTAGATTTCTGTGTGTTTAGCTATTTCACCTTGCTTTTATTTCTGCTTTCATTAGATTTCACCAACCAACATATGTATACTTTAAGCTGAAATTCAGTCTTTACAATAATGGTGTTTACAACAGTGATAGTTAAATCTCATACTGGCAGACAGAGCATGACTCTGGGATGGAAGGTAATGTAGGATCTTTATAAGCTGTGTAAAATCTTTTCCCTAGGCTGTCAAGGGTGCCTATCCCCTTTGCTAATGATTCTCCAAATGTCACTGTGTTAATGATCTCTTTACAGCTCAAATCGTAAGCCACGGATGTCTATTTCCCATGATATAGATAGCTTTCTTTGTGTATAAACTGCGCCTCAAACTAAATGGAAAATAATAAACAGCAATAGCACTTCTGGTGGAAGCTTCCTTCCACAGAAGGGCTCAAAATGTCATGTAATAGTTACAAAGATAGTGTCTCATCCATTATAAAATCCCCACCAAACCAGGAGCTTTTACCATTCACTTGATTTGTTCAACCTAGAAAGAGGTGAAACTTCATCCTTCTATTTTACCTCCTTATGTGCTAGTGCAGATGCAGCAGCAGTGGCTCAGGCCACCATTTGCAGTTGTTGCTGTGCAGTGTGTCAAGGTTTAGAGCTGGGGCGGCCCCTAGACAAATGGCAGATCCTCTCTATCAACCCCTCTCCCTTCCCAAAGGGGAAAAGAAAAGGAATAAAGGAGAGATACTTATGGATTAGAAAACAAAACTAAAACAGATTTAATGAAAATAATAGTAATAAAATGAATACATACAAGTATATACAAACTTAATATTGAACCCAACTCCTCTGATGGCAGTTATGTCACTGTCACCACTGATGCTGTGGAGCAGGCACTGGGGAAGTCCCAGACTGGACTCAGCAGCAGACGGAAACTGGATTCAGGAGCTGGATTCTGGAACTGGATTCGGGAACACATGAATTGGTATTGAAGGCAGAACGGACAGAGTCCTCCTTGGATGCCAACCACTGAAGAAGATAGCCTGACCTTTGTGATCCTTCAACTTTATACTGAATATGGCGTATGTGGGATTGAATGCCTTGTTGGCCAGTTTAGGGTCATCTGTCCTGTCCACTTCTCCCTGAAGGTGCGGCCTTTTACTTTCTGCACTCCCAATCTGGCACACAAGATTTAGCAGTGACCTTGGTCAGCACACCAATCCTTTGTAGTAACTCTAAACATTGAGCGCTATCACTGCTAGAAGAAGACACTGGCTGTGAAAATATGCCATTAACTTCAGAAAGTGCAGTTACTTAGAAGAGATTGAGCTGAAAAGTAAAATCACTGAACAGAATTAGTTTTGTTCTAACTCAAACCAGGACACGGTGTTGTGGGGATATGTGGAGTGGGACCTCAGAGAACTGAACAGTTGCACCCTTCCTGGTGCCACCATCTGCTGCTGGCTGAAGGTAGCATGGCCATTCTTCCTCAGCAATCCTGGGGAGAGCAGTCCAAGTGCTTGAGTGCTGCTCTAGCCTCACTGGAAACATTTCTTTAGCATTTGGAGCAGCAAGGCAAAGAAATGCTCATACTCCTTTCAAGGCTTGATAAGCCTCATTTCATAAAGGCTTTTTGCATTTGCCAGATTTACAGCAGCTGATCAGGAGCTATTTATGCAGGCGCTGCTTGGTCCCTGACTACTTTCCAGGCAGTGTGTTATCATGTACTTGGTTTGTATAGTCTACTTTTTACACAGTGGGTGTTCAGTAGATTCACTGAGTATGGGCAAGCTGTCACTCATCCAAGAAAAGGACAGAAAATGAAAATATTGTTTGCCTTTTCAGGGTCCTTCCAGGCTAAACAGGCTGCCTGCAGTAGCGTGCAATAACAACACTCAATGCTCAGTCAAATCTTGCTCTTTAAATATGTATCCATGTATGATTACCACTGATCGTGGCGAGACCTGGCATGAGTCACAGTGACATGACAACAGAAACATCAGGGCAGTCAATCTGCCCATTTATGGTACTCCATCATGTTGTGCAAAACGTTAGACGAGAGCTGGGTGGACAGTAAATGCAGAAACGGGCAGGATACAAGTTAAATTCAACATGGAGAAGAGAAAGTCAGTAAGAGTAGAAGGGACTGCCCTAACTGTCAAGTTTTGCACTGACTAGGTTTAACTTGTTTTTTTCAGGTCTGACGAGACTGTATTGATTAACCAGACAGGCGAGTTAAGTGCATGATTTTAATCTGTGGAAAAGACAAAGAGAAAATGAAGTGAACCCTTAGTATAACCCCTCTTGGTATAAAGAGGCAGTCACTGAAGACTAATTAAAAAACAGGTGTCTAATGACAAAATTAATTTTCATTCCTTCCTATTATCACTATATTAATACAAAGGAGATCTACCAGTTTCTCACTGATGTTCAAAGGCATTTAACTCTTATTTTTGCCTTTTAAAATCTCTCACCATGATACCTAATACATTTCCAGCTGTCCTTCAAGCTTATCATTTAGCACATTTGCAGTAATCCCTATCTTCTCCAGCTTCTGTGCTGACAAGTGTTAGCCTTGTATTTTAAAAAAAAATTAATAATCATAGGGACAGATTTCGACTTAACAGAAGTTCTGGATTTTCTTGGTTTCCCAAAGCAACTCTCAGGAATCCTGGAAGAAAATGAGTCAAACGAAAATATTATATAGCAAAATAGGAATATAGTTGCACAGTTGTTAAGATGGGGTGTGTTTTACACACTAATTCCTCTAAATTATTCTGATTAAACAAAAATAATTTCCTGCCCATTTAGGACAGTGAAAAATTAATGGGTCAAAAGAAAGCAGCAAATACTTTCACTTCTGCATGACATTTTAGTGATGCATTTTCTAGAAACTTATGCACAAAACTAATGCAGTTTTTCCTAACTGGGACAGTGTCATAGAAATTATAAATTTGACAGTTAAAACAATCTATGGTGCACATAACAGATCAAAATATTGATCTAGGAACAACAGAAATTTAATTTTAAGTCAGTTTTGTCTATCCTTGGTGAATACCTTACAGTTTTCAATAGCTTCCTTGCTGCCATTTGTTATTTCATTACAGAAGCATTTGGGAAAATCTGTGATGCTCTGGAGAATTACTGTATAGAATATGGAGAGCAGAGAAGATTCTTTAAGATCCCTCCCCAAAGACAATCTGTTCTTTGTAAAGGACAAGCTCAATATATTAGCAAATGATGTTAACTTTTGAGAAAGTGTGAAACAAAACAGAGTTTAGGTACTTGGGCAGAAAATAAAGTAGGACTAAATTTAGAAATACTTTGCTTAAAAAATCAAGAGAAAATCCCAAATGTTCAATTAAATATATCAAGCTTCAGAAAATGTAGGTTTTACATTGCCACCTTGTTTCTCTCCTGTGGGAGAATACAACCAAATGCCCTCTGTAGAGTTTCTCATTTTTTATACATTATCTGCTTTGGTATTCACCGGACTGAGTAGTGTGAAGTATTATCAAAGAATATTTTTGTTTTAATTGTTTTCTTCTTCTTTTGTTTTTGTTTTGTTGGTTGTTTTTTTTTGCTGTTGTTGTTTTTGGTTTTTGGGTTTTTTTTTGTCTAGAAGACATTATATAAAATAAAGTAAAACATGACCTTTTTTTTCTGCTTGTTTTGCTCAAAATCATTGCAGAAGAAATGTGGCATTGAAATTTTATATTTCTTTATTTTACTTTTAGTAAATACTTCCTCCACTCTTTATACACTTTGCTGTCCTCTGATGACAAATGCTAATTACTGCCTATAGAGTTCTTCCTCTTTGGCCAGGTCCTGGCTTAAAACCTCTTTCCTACCAGGAAGCAGTCTGGACTGAGCAGTTCTCTCTTATGGCACTGAGTATGTTGTCTCACAAGGTGCTAGGTTCCCCTCCATCACCAAGAGCTGCTCAGTCACCATCCCAGGTCCATAGAAATACTGCCATAGGTCTGAGTGGAGGTGGGTGAAACCTTCAGCTTCTCACAAACTGTTATTCAGACTCCTATATCCTATATCAGAAACAGGAATCTTTGTTCTGATCCATGTCTCACAGGTGTATGAACTTGAGATTATTTTTATGTATAATTTAATAACTAGAGCATTGTATTCTGCTTTTACTAATAAACAGGAAAGAAATTAAGCATTAGATATAAGCTGTTGATCTTACCATCAGCTATTTTTGGAACAAACTATGACTAAAAGTCTGTAACAAAGGGACTTTCATAATAAAATTGAATTTATTCTGTATTATAATGTAAATGTCTTTATCCTATGACTCCAGCTACAGTATTTTATATCAAAATAGCTGATAATGCAAACCAGATTTCACTACTGCTGAGACCTTGCTCTCTGATCTTTCTTCCATTCATTTGGGGAAAAAAAAATACCATTTCCTTCCAAATGTCTCCCCCAAAAGCTTTTAAGAGATAAACACTCTCCCCTTCTTTATTCTAATGTAAACTTGAACCCATAAAGTTTCGTTAAAAGACTGTAAATCTTTCCCCTCCAGAAGTTATCTGCCATGTTTCTTCCTATCCTTTGGATGACTGCAGTAATTTTTATACTGTGCTGTCGGGAGTGTAATGTTAAGTGCTTCATTAATGATGATTTGTGCCATTGAAAAGTTTAAAATGAGCGTATCCTGGCAAGGGCCTGACATTATTTATTTTCATTCTTTGTATTAAACTCTGAAAAGAACAGTTTAAGAGCAGTTTTGCTTCTACTTGGGGATGCCATAAGCAATATTTCACATGCCACTGCCTCACAGACAGCATTAATCAGGAGAACAATAATAGCGACCGCACATATTGCTAATAAATATTTGCATTTATTTGTAATAAAAGGAACACATTTCACTGTGTGAAAGGAAGGAGATAAGCAGAGAGATGCTGGTCTGCATTTCAAAATGATGATGATTCCAGAGATATGCTACTTGAAGGGTTAAGAAATAATAATTGGACTTCAAGGACCCATGCACTGCAGAGCATGGTACAACAGTGCAGTAGAAAGAAAATGTTACTGGAAGCTGAGGATCATCCTAGGGGACAAGACTGGGGCTCCCCAGGGTACCTCACTTCTAAAAAGAACCGGGGGATCACACCTTACTTTGAAGGTGGAGAGGGATAGGGAGGAGCCTCTATGCTCTCATGTGCTGACGGATTTGCCTCCTGACCTGGCTGCTGGCTTGCGACCTGGCCCTGGATTTGCGGTTGTCTAGCTTGTTGCCAGGAAAGTGACCTGGGGCAGAAATGCTAAAATACAGAAGGGATAAAATAGCCACAGCACACCATAATGTACAAAAACTCAAAGATATTTTTGATGTTTCACTGTCTATTTGAATATTAACATTTTTTTTGTTTGTTTGTTTGTCCCCAGACTGTATCACAATGTAAGAGGAAACAGAGGCTCATTTGCTAAGCAAAATTCTTTGTACTGACACCAACACAGCGTGGTACAAAATGCCTATGTTTTTGTTGCTTAACTGCAGTTTTTGCAGCATGTTGTAAAAACATGACATTTATTGGAAACAAATCTAGAGGAAATGTAATTTTTTTTGGTGACTATTTAATATATAAATAGACATATTACTCCACCTTAAATTTCACATGACCTCATTTAAACATCAAGCATAAGGAATGTCAAATGGTAGGTCATTTCATTTGTGTGTTTTAGCCCACTCTGACTGTATTTCTCTAGGCAGACTGAGGCTTAAGTATAAGTTAGTAAACTGGAGAGAATTAGTTTTGAAGATGTGAGGCTCTTGTCTGTGAATTGCAAGATGACTTCTGGAAACAAAGAATGAGAATAAGCTGCCTTTCACAGTCAGAAAAATAC
Organism: Baryphthengus martii; assembly: GCA_013396935.1. Lineage (NCBI taxonomy): Eukaryota > Metazoa > Chordata > Aves > Coraciiformes > Momotidae > Baryphthengus > Baryphthengus martii. The sequence goes on along the minus strand of VWZK01019269.1, from coordinate 22,062 downwards.
CTCAACAGTTAAAATCACAGTGTCCCAGAAATAAGTTTTAGGAGCAGTATTAAATAACTTTGCAGGAAAGGAGAGGTTGAACACAGTATTAAAAGGTTCTAAATTAAATACTCTAGAGAAATTGAGTTGTTAATGAAGACTCTTACAGCCCTTTTATGATCAATGTTTTCTTGGAACTTCGAAGAGATCGTATTGCCTATGCAATGTAAAATGTCACTGGAAAAATATTTATTTAATCATTGTGGATTAAAATATATGAGTCTTTGCCTGGTTCAACTCAGCTGCACTATTTTCCAGCACACATCTGTAGCGGTCAGATGCCAATCTAGCTGGGTCTATGGTTCATAGTTCAGTCATTCATTGCTTCCCCCATACCAGGAAAATCCAGCACTCTGTTTTATAGAGTGAAATTCTACAGAAATTACAGTTCCCACAATAGAAATAATAACACAAAACTAGACATAAGGGGCCATTTCCAATTTCATTGACCAGACTGCTATTTATTTCAGTACAACTAGGAAAAAAAGAAAAAAAAAAAAAACGGACTAATGAGAGAGGAATTATTTACTCCAGATTTTATTTAATTTTACACTTAATCAACTAGTATAATTTAATTTAGTGGCAGAGAAGCAGAGTGAACAAGGAGGTACGTGCCACAGCGGGAGGAAGTGACCCTGGGAGGAGAGGAGTCTACAGGAGGGAGGAGGAAGGAGGGAAGTCCAACTTGAAGAACATACCAATGCCGGTGCCTGTGAGGAGGATAGAAGCTGGGATCCCGCACAGATACCACACTTCTCCTGACAAGAAATAGATTAACTTCTCACTCTCTTTGCAGGATGCAGCAACCTTGATATGCTGCTAGCCTGTGGGATGATATGAAAGACAGCAAAGAAAGGAATGTGTTCATTGTAGTTGTCAGGGAAAACAATTAACAAAGAAGCAAATAATTTTTTTGTGAACTAAAGCTTGTCAGGACAAGCCCACCTTAAGAGTTGTCCAGGTGATGCTATTCCCATCAAATTCAATTAATCGAAGTATTGGCATTTATGTCCAGGATTCTGATGTCCTCACATCAGCAACAACTTGCCAGCAGTGTTAACAATAGCAGAACGGATATTTAGAAACTCACAAAACATTTAAAGCATGTCATCTGTCTACTGCCAGTTAGCAGTATAAGACATATTAACAAGCTCAATGATCGGTTTAAAAAAAGTTTTACAAAGTCTATATACATCCATTTGCCTTTTGACTAATGAAACTGCCTCGTGGGTTCATTTTCCTCTCCCATTTTCTCCACCTAAAAGTAGCAGTTTAGGAGCTTCATTTCCATTACAGATGCTGTTGGTGCATAAAAGTAAAGTGCCTGTGGAGAAAGCTCCAGATTAGACGTACTCCCTGTGGAGCGCTTAAAAAACATTTCTGGTAAAACATGCTATTTGAATTATTTTTCCTTTGTTAAGGATCTTATGCAAAACTGTGCTGCAGTTTGGTCACAGTATATGAAGTCTGCCGTGCCCAACACTTGGTGTACTACGAGAAGCTACAGCAGTGCTGCATAACGGACAAAGTATGGGGTCTGCTCTGGAAATTGCACAATCACAGATAGAGCTATGTGGATTTTTTTCAAATTAATAATTTCTTTCTTGAAATTAATCTATAAATAAATCAAAATAATTTGTCAATATGTGCTGAATTTTATAAGTAGGTTAGGGTCCCACACATTCCTTTCTCCCCAACTAGCATGCCAAATTGCAATTTTTTTAAACTTATTTTTACCTGATTCTTCTCCCACCATAAACCTGAATCTGTTTGCATATTTCAGATAGATCATGCTGTGGAAATGTCAGTTGTTATATTTTAACATATCAGGGAGCTGGATAGATAAGGAAAACCCTGTACAGACCCACTTTCCAAAAAGGCTGAAGTAAATATTCAGTTTGTGTAAAATATCTGAGGCTCCATACACAGAGAAAACGTATTTCCCAAAGGAGGGAAACATTTTAGAGTGAGTTAATGCCTCATCACCTTAGTCATCAGAGACTAAGAAACTAATCCTTTGGAACCCAAATTTCATTAGTTCCAGTTCTCATGGCACTAGAATCTAAATAAAACTTCCTGACTTTAATATGTCATATGATGTTTTGAGATTAAATGGATCTCTCCCTCTATCTCATCACCCGTGCCTTATGTAACACAGGTAAATAAAGAAAAAGTTTAATCTCAAATGCAATCTTCCTTACTTTAGGAACAATACTGAAAAAATATTTTTAAGGTCCCTCAAATCTATTTTTTTTCCCATTGTTTATTTCTTTATCATGATTTAAAGTATTTGATTTTCAGATTTTCAGCCAGAAAATGAACCCATCTTCTTTGATGGGGTTAGTGCAGAACAGCATGAGAGGTAAAACTTGTCTTCTATTTTGTGTAGTGTCTGTGAAGAAATACCCATTTCCTCCTATGACACCAGACCAGACCTGCTCCTTCTTTCCAAATCCCATGATCCAGAAGATGTAGTAGCACAGCATTATTTCATGTGCAGTCTTCAAATTTGGGCAGGACTGGGACTGAGTGTAGCTGTCCTGCCAGATCTGCCTCCTGTTGTCTGGTAGAGAAAGTGAGACACTTTGAAACTACTATGGGACCAGAGAAATAGAAAGAGGATGAAGGAAGATAGAAAACTCTGTCTTTAACTTTGATAAAAAAAAAAATAATAATAATTTTTTTTTTTAAGAAAAGATATTTCTGAATTTTTATTTCCCAATGAGGGAATATCATCGTTCCCTGGAAAAACCATGAAATTCAAGTTTGCCGAGATTAGCCATGATTTTGATAGACAGACTGAAAGCTTTTCAGTCATACATTAAAGAAGGGAAGAAAGTTTATTAAAGGAATTTTTCTCCCAACTTTTTTACTTAGTCAACAAAAATTCATTGTTTTGTGGAGTTTAAATAAAAAAGCCACATACTATATGGATCAAACTTATGTTCTCTTCCAAACACTACTTTTTTCTTATGGAAAGTATCTATATCTGTGAAGCCTGAATACTTTCCTGTATTTTGACTACAGAAAATGCTGAAAGCCATATAAATTTGGTATATCAACATGATGCATTCATGAAAAGACCATGTGTATACTTAGTATTTTAGTCTGAAGTAGGATTGCATTTTTGTCTCCAATAATGGCATCTCACATCAGAGAATTGTCTTGGAGTACAACAACTAGATTCCTTGAGGAAAGCTGGATGAATTGGCAGGTTCTGTCCTGGTTTCTACATAAGGTGCTTCTGCTGCTAGTAAGTAATTAATCCATAAAGCCAGAGTAAAGCTAGTCTGGGATAACACCCTCTGAAATGTTTACGGTACGTATGAAAGGTGTTTGGCGTCAGCGGCTTCAATCAGCACATCCTCTCTCATTGGTTTGCATTATTTGCTAATGTTGACATAGCTTAAAAGTCCCATCACCCAGTGCTTGAGGGAGCATCTAACTCATGGTGTCAAAGCTGATTTTTCGGTTCCTGGGTCTGGATGCCCACCCTGGTCCTATTTGGTCTGTGTGCCATGATGAGACCTCAATGTGCAATGTTATGGGGAGGTCTGGACACATGGCCAGAGGCTGAAGTATGGTGTACATTCACAAGTACCTGGGTTGGAAAACTCAGGAGTCAGGACAGTTGGGTATGCTATGCTAGCAGACACCACCTGTCCAGAAGTGTAGCTACAGGTGATGAGAAATAATGCTTCTATGCTGAGTTGGAGATACAGAGGATGAATTATTTGGAACCAAAAGATTTGTCTTTATGTAAAAATGCTTCTTCTGAGACTCTCACGTGTCATTCTGCATGGTTTCTGACAAATGTAAAGCTCTGTGCCTGCTGCTTTTCAGAAGTCACAGTTGCCTTAGATGAATAGGATATCTGTTCTGAACGAACATTAATCATTCCTATAAACTCTGCTTTAAATTAAAATTAAACAGATCGTATATGAGAAAGACATATATTGCTGGTAATGTGTCCAAGAATATTGTACCTTCTTGAAGACAATTGCAAAATTATGGAAAAACACAACAGGGAATACAGGGAAAGATCAAATTTTTTGTTTGTTTGTTTGTTTGTTTGTTTGTTTGTTTGTTTGTTTTGTCACTCAAAGCAATGTCTGCTTTCTCAGGTGTAAGGCCTCATTCCAAGGGCTTTGTTTTTAACAAAAAGAAATCACCTCGAGGCTAGCCTTGAAAAAACACATAGTAGTATATAATTGTACTAGACAGACAACTTTGTTAAATGATTTTTCCCTTCAGAGATTTCTCAGGCTTTATAGACTATATGTGTGAGCAATATGGCACATACAGAAAACACTTTCAGTCTGGACACAGAAAAAGAAGTAGGAACACACATCATCATATAGACATTTGTACTCAGTCATAAACATACATGTATGCTTACATGGACCGCCAAATAATCTTAAGCATTGTGTCTTTTGCCATTCTGATGTGCATACAGCTATAGAAGTATCAGTATCTATATCATTTTGCCCATCTATATTTCTTTCTATGAATGATAAATAATTAGCGGTGTAGCTATAAAGCTTATGTATTTCTAGCCAATGACACCTTCAAGGTCCCTCTGCTGCCTACTGCTTGACCTTGGTTTAAAAGCACACAGAATGGAAACCTTGAAACCAAGATCAGCAGGATTCATTTTGACAGAAAACAGATGCAGCACAATAGAGAAAAATACACATTTAATTTTAATCTTTTTTTAAACAGCCTGACTATTACCAGTTCTTAAAAAAATCCTAAGGTACAGACTGTCCTTCACACAAGTAGCATTCATTTTGATCCTCCAATTACATTGGATTGGATAACATTGTAACTACAATAACTATGGCAATATCCGTATTATTTCTCCCTATAGACAGGGTAGCAGCGGAATATGTTATGGACGTAACATAACAAAGGGTTATGACCTTAAGATGAGCCTTCTAAATTAAAGATTCCCAAGTTCATAAAAGAACAATAAGAAGCATTTTATTTCATAACATTTGGACAGGAAGGTTATGTGGCTGCCATATAGAAAGATGATACACAGTGGTGTGACCTTAAAGATACTGCTTTTGTCTTACATTACTTTTCAATTTTACGTTCTGTCTCAAGCCAGATAATCTTAGGTAGGGTTTAGCAGACTCCTTGCTTTCTGAAAGGGAATGAAAACAGTATCTTTACAAAGTAGGGAACAGAATTTGAGATCATGTCACATAACACTGGCGTGGGTCCATATGAAATGGGCAAAACTATGCCTGGCTCTCCAGCTGTGCTTGTCCATGGGAAATGATCACTGAATAGAAGTCTGTCTCAAGTCTTCCCACTAGGATGACTACTTGCCCTTGCATTATTCAGTGCTTTTATTGGGGAGAAAATATAAACCTTTGCTGATATTGGTTGTCAATATAACAAAGATGAAAGTGGTGCTTAAATAATAAGAAGAGGCAGATCACTCAATACAAAGCTGCCTGGATTGCTTAAACTGCTTGTGACCAAAGCAGGAACATCTTAACACTGCTAGAGCACAGGAATAAAGAATATAGGGCATTGTTTATTAGGTTATCCTGGAAAGCAGCAATACTTAAAAGAGTTCACTTAGAATAATTGTAAAAAGAAATAGCATTATATTTGGATTAAAAAAAAGCGACATACGAAAAGAGTAGAAAAGGATGCTTGCAATGTCATCTGTAGGAAAAATACTGGAAGACAGTGTACATATTCAAAGCCTATTTGTCGTAAGAGTATGTGGTGATGGTTTGTAAAGACAAGAAGATCTTGAAGACCCTTCTAATGATTTGGGTAATTTAAAGAATCATAATGTGAGCATCTGATTTTTGGAGGCTCATGAAAATTATCTACCTTCCACAAGTGGTTGAAGACTCAATATAACAATAATTATTGATTCTACTTTGACAAAATAAAAGACAGCTAACAAATTGAAAAAGTGGACAGAATGGATCACTATGAGAACTGAATCTTTCTGTCACACCACAAGCCATTTCTGAAACAGAAAGGATTATTCCTTTTATAAGTGTAAGCAATGCAGAATCTGGTAATCCATGACTCAACCTTTCTTAATTTGTGGATTTAATCCATTTTTCAGCACGCATGCATGACATTTTAGAAATTGAATGCATGCAGATGGTTAAAAAATTTCTGTTCCCTTCTGTGAATTACATAGAAGCAGAACACAGGCTTCCAGGTATTTCTTCATCACACATGAAGTATTACATAATTCTCTTTTCTTTAATGGTCATGTTTATGGACCTCAAATCACTGGTGTAGTCTCTTTCCAAATCCTTTCTCAGTTTTTCTGTTTATCCAATACAGTGTTAGCTTGACAATAGTCTTAGCACTGTAATTCAGCCCAATACTTGCAAATGCAAGAGTTGTCTGATATTTCATGCTTCCTTCTGGTATTTTTCAGGCATCACAATGTCGTGGTTGGTCACTTACTTCAGCACAGAACAAACTTCTCTTTTTGCTTTTAATAGGAAAATGGAACCATTAAAATTCTTCATTTCCTTAGGGATCACCGTCTTCAGGCACAGCCTGAAGAATCATTGGCATACCTATTTTAGTGAGCTGTTTTTCATCTTTGTTTCCATTCCTGCATGCACACATACACAACATACACTTACACTCATGCTTGGATATTTCTGAAGCTCAAAAAGAGTTTGATTCTAAAGCTAAGTGAAATTTAGTAAAGGAAGTGCTTAATTTATTCTAGGAATATGATTATGTGTAGTTGAATAGGAGGCTTGTTTGCTATGTTACTAAACACAGTCCTTTTTTAATTTCTATTTTCTTCTTTATAAATTGAATTTTTCTGTGTGAAAAAGTGGAGATAAAGAGAGCTTTAAGCACAAAACGTCTGATAACAACAAGAACAATGAGAAGAGAAGCAAGATGGATAAGAGAATAAAGAGACTGGCAGAAAGGCAGAAAAAATATCCTGGAAATCTGCACACAGGCCTGGGAGTATATTATTGAATCTGAACCATAAGTTGTATTTAATATAATTTTATCCATTTCACCCAACTACAAGGATGAACGTAGGCAGAGGTAGGAAATATTTCTAAGAATTTTTTGTCTACTATTTTTGTTAACCACTGTAAGCTAAATCAACTTTTAGTTAAGACCATTTTGTTGATAAAACTGTGAGTGCCCTATAGCATGTTTTTGAAGACAAAATAAGCTCCTAGCCTGAGAGATGAGTAAGAGGAGCCTGAGGTCTTTTCATCAAAGCAGCCTAAGAAATGACGCATAGCAAACTTCAGCTAAGATAGTGCAGTTAAAGAGTACACCAATTGATCACAGGAAGAGAAGAACAAAGATCAACATTTTTCATAAATTAGATTTCTAAATTACTGTGTGAGATTCACAATTCACAGTTTTTGGAAAACCTACATTTTTTTTTTCTGTTAAAGCACAGATTTTGCTATTCAAGAACAAATACCTCTTGGGAAATCGGTTTGCTTTTTAACAGATCTTCTGACCAGTTTTCCACCATTAGGTTGCTGAACAAAGACTGGGGACCAGCCTTCTCACCAGTGGCTATTATCATACTGGTTAGATTATGTCATTAATTCTGCCTGTATTGAAGCACTATAAATTAGTTACCACATGATGTATTTCATCCTTTAAAACAATGAAATCAGGTAGAGATTTTTAAATGTTTTTTTTCAAGAACTGGCCTTCTCAGGCTTGTGCACTTGGCAAAACCTTTGGTTTATATTTAGAGTGTTTCTTTAAGCTGCTTAATCAAAAGTAGAAATTTTCCCTTGAAAGCTGTTTATGTTGTTTTTGAAGAACTATTCATGAATAGGGCAGGTGTCAACTTCTTATCTTTTGAAGTGGAGTATCTCAGGGAGTCTGTTTCAGCTTTGAATTAACCTACAGCTCTTGTGGGCAAACAAAGAGCACTGACAACTCTATAAATAAAGGCAACTCTATAAATAAGGAGAGATCAACTATTCATATCCTCTGAAATGTACACTGATTACTGACAAACAGGAAATGGACTTCAGAATATAAAAATAAGTAGGAACTACTGTTTTATTTAGTTTTCTGTATCAATTTGGAGCTTAGAAAAACATTCTCAAGACTTGACTCAAATGGAAAAAAAACAGTATCTCTGATTTTCTAAGTAACAGTTGACAATTTCATTTTACTGACATTTTCTAGATTATTATTTGGTAACAGATTGTTGTTTGTTTTTTTTTAAATGAGGGTCTAGAAAAAGATTCTACATTGCAGTGAAATAAAATAAGACTTTAGCATTGGCTTTGTTCCAGATCTTAAGCCAGAAACTGAATTTTTTATAATACTTACAATTTATCTTGGAATTAATATAGTCAAACTACTGTTTAAACACTTATTAACATTAACTTTGCTTCCAAAATAATATGATTTATATAATACCTGAAAATATGGAGCAGAGTGTGAAACTCCTGCTTATCAACTGAGTTAAGCTGTTCAGTGAGTTAGACTTCAGGCATTTAGGAATTTTTAAGAAATTAATAACTGGAATCTACACTTCCCAGTAAATATGTATGTATAGATTTTGCCATACCTCTTTACTGATAGCACAACTGTGTTGGAACTGTAGCAGCACCTGAGTTAGAAACTGCATGGAGGCTGGCTGGAAGCTACCGAGAGGACTTGTTGCAGAGAACAGAGTCCTTGTCCCTCCTTCTCTATGCCTGGCTTGTTTCAACATCTCCGTTGGTCCTTGTCAGGTCATTCCTGGGACTCCAGAGTGTGAGTCAGACTGTGGAGCGCTTACACTGCTTGAGAGCTTTATTGGTTGCATCTCCAGTAAGCTTTATTACGATGTAAGGCATGCTTCTGGACATGCTCAGCCATGAGACACTAGCAGTTCGGTTTCCAAAGCAGTTGTGTATAATAATGGCCTGAGACAAAGCCAGCATTACAGAGCTTCAGAGACCTCAGGCAGCTGCCTTCCTTCTGGTGCTTACCTCCAACCAGGTAATAAAGTGACTTGAGAACTGATAATCCATAGTTAACCTTAGCATTACATTTGTACTGTATTTATATAATAATCATAAGTCACTTTGGGCATCCTATTTTCAGGAGATGACTGCCTTGCTTCCCAGACTGAAATCTCTATTCCTTCAGCCTTGTGACTCATAATGCACCTTTAGTCATATTTTAACCTTCAGCACTGTACTCGCTGTCACATCTTATTGCTTAATACGCATTGTTGAGCACAGCAACATCACACCACCATATAAACCTCAGTGACTTCTGCATGAAAAGCAAGTTCACTTGCCTGGTTTTTAATGAGTTCCCCTTTGATATGAATGCTTAACATGAATGTTCCCCTTTAATATGAATGTTGTGCATATGCCCTTGACATACCTGCCAGATAATAATGACAATAATGTCTGTATACACAAGGGTAAACCAGGGTATTTTTAATATATAAACCTATGACGGTTTACTGGGTTTCACCTCACTATATATATTTTTTTTTCAAAATCAATTAAGCTGTAAGATACAATAGTTTTGGGGGTATTTCAGGAATGACTTTAATCTCTTTACATTCAGAGACACCTTTCTAACCTTCTATGTATTCTATATAGAATCTAGTGAAATAACAGTAGCTGTGAAGAGGTAAAGGAGCTCTGAAATGCAGTTGGTATTTCAGATGTATCAAAACATATGGCTTTACAAAACCAAATGTCCTATACTATTTCAAAAAAGAGAAGCTATTGAGAAATACGAGATGGGATTTCTAATCCTCACGATTCAAACATCACATTAATAAAAAGATCTTGGCAATTTACCTTGTATAATCTTTAAAAGCATTTTTTTTATTATTATTTCTCTTTTGGTTGTTTTCACCCTTTGGAAGGAACCTATTTGTTTTCAGAAGGGTATAAAACTCCTAGGATCACTATTTAGAATCTACCACATCAGGAAATATAGATCTCGCCCTTTATTACTCAACTAGTTCTCCCTTTTCTTTCCCTGTTTCCTAACACGTGAGGAGCTATGATTTTCATTACCTGCTATCCTTCTGGTGGGGATGAAGAGATGACCCATTCACTGCTTTTTCTTGGAGATCTTACCTTCCCACATATCTTGCTTCTATGTTTCTTTGTGACCATTCCAGTGCTGCCAGGGAACTTCCAGCTCTCACTGTCTCCATCATGCTCGCTGTTCCTGGGAAGCACTGTCCATCAGTGCTCATTACCCCTCCTGCACAGCTCTGCTATGGATGCCTCCAAATTCCTCTGCCCTCCACCCGCGCCCCCTCCCCCCTGCCCGCATCCCTCCGCCTCTTGTGGTGACCAAGAGAGTTTTTCGCACCAACCAACTCCACACATCTAACATAGCATGCTCTCCTTAGGCTCCTCTGAGAGCAACTGCAGCCTCACCTACAGAAATTAGGGAGCTGTGCCTCCAGTGCAGCTGGATACAGTAGGTGCATAAAACTAGTTAGAAGAAACAGTTGTCTTTATTTGTTTCTCAGATCTCAGACATTATTATTTTAACTTCTCCAAGGTATGAACATCGGTCTTATGGCTGAAATTGCATTGATCATAACAACTGTAAAATTGTAATTATTTTAAGATAGTATAGCAATAACAATATTAGTTTGTTCATTTAAGTGAAAGACTTAATATTCCAAATATGGTAACATCTATTTTTCTATTTTTCAAGATTTTTTCCTGAAGGCCCCTCTAGTTAAACTCTTCAATACACTTTTAGAAAGCCAATTACAGATTCTTGCTACTCTTAGCTTTTGACAATGAGTTCACTTATGTGCTTACAAGGAGAAAAAAATTTATAAATCTTGGTTTTCTTTTTTAATTATAACATAAATATCTCAGATTCATTATAGACATTCAAAACACATTTAGAAAGGGTAAGCCGTGCATTTCTCTAAAATGAACATAGAATGTATTGCAGTTTTTACTTAAATATGACCAAATGCAACTCTACAGTAAAATTTATGGTTAAATAAATACTAAACACCATTAGATAGGGGAAAATCAGCAACAGAATCCAAGTGATTCACTCCAAGGTCACTGCTTTTGTTTCTAGATAAGAATTTCTTACACTTCGTACTGATTATATTTATCCATAATATTTCCCAAATGCAAAGATGAAGAGACTAGAAACTATTTCAACCTGCCTTAACCTCCTTTCGGTACACAAGGAAACTGTATCTCATATTCAAAAAAGGGGCAGGAGATACTATTGACTAAAGACTCTTTCAGATCTTCAGATCATTAATAAAGGAGCAATGCAAACTCAGTAACAAGTTAAAAGTTAATAGAAGATTCTTTTTAAATACTTAGTTTTGGGCATTTGTAATGGAGAATAAAAATATCTGTTGTATTAGCTTTATATGTTGTATGTTGGAGAGGGTGTGGCAAGATGGATAATTTGGGAAAAATATCAATTATAAACACAGTCCTAGCAGGTGGCCAGTGCATGGTAGGGCCAAATTCTCTACACTTCCCCATATTCTTCCAGAGAAGATAATGTTTTATGCAGTGTTCACCTCAAGCATAATTCCACTCAGATTTCAGACCCTGCTCATAAGGATATAGGGAAGTTAATTTGAAAAGCTTCCCCTTAAGTGAGAAGTCTCACTATGAAAGTGAAGATCTCGCTTAGTTGATAAGCTTTGCTCTTATCCTAGTGAGAGACAATGAGAGACTGAATTGGATACTAGCAAGCACAGACATAATTCTGCAGTTGTAACCAAGGGAAAGCATCATTAAATTCTCTATCTTTGCTTCATCAGTAGGTAGTACTTGGTATGGCCTTATTTTTTCACCACAATAGCCAGGAATGGGATTTTGGCCAAACCTCTGTGGAAGAGGGCTATGGTGGAGTAGACATGGATGTGGTAGTCATTTCTGTTCCTTGAGTTACCCAGCAGACACTGCTCCCTCAGCTCCACTTTTCTTCAGAGCTGTCTCCTGCAAGTCCAAATGAAGGGATCCTGAGCCAGATGGTGATGGAGACAACGAATTGACTTCCTGATAACACAGATAAGTTGTATCTTGGCTTGCACCACAGTCTGCAGACATTAAAGTGAAAACCAAGTGGCTGGCAGAAACTTTTCCTTCCCTTTTAACATGGGCCACAGCATGATTACATATACCTGAACTGAGTTACTATAAACTTCTTAGTAGCCCTTCAATTAATCAAAAGATTTGCAAATAGCTTTCTTTGCTTTATTGTACCTTGCTTTTACCCTTTCCCTGCTACTTTGATGGATTGCCCAGACAGGAAAAGCCAGTGACAAGACAAATACTTTCAGAGGTGGGAAAGTAACAAGTTCGCAGTCCAGAAAACACATGTCCTCTGGTGATGCAGTCTAAATTTTAATTTAGGAACTCTTATTTCTGCGGAAGTGTAAAATAATGTCACCTTTCATATGGCCTACCAGATGCATTTAAATTACCATTTTAATTTGGATCTGGAGCAAACTTTCAAAGCAACTCTCTCAACCCTTCTCTCTTGTGGTGCTTTGGTGTGCACCATGGGACAGTCTCGAAGTGTGTGGGATAGATTTCCTTCAGCTGAAACCCAGCCCAAAGGAGTGATTCAGAAGCACACCTAGCCTGCTCCAACCATGAACAAGGGTTAATAGGCTTGACTACAGGTAGTCTGAGGAAAGCACGCTCTGCGCTCAGAGAATGAATGCCAAGTCTCCAGCTGTAATGGTTCCACTCTATGGATTGGTTCTTACTGCCCAGTTTGACTTACTATGTGGCTGTAAGCAGACATAACTACTGTGAATAGTTCAAAGCTCAGTCAGAGTAAGCAGTTCTTATTTATGCTGTAATAGAGCTGTCATGCTGCTTAGGTGTGTGTATATAGAGCATGAATATATAGAGGTGCCTCACAAGCTGCTTTTGTCAAAGACAGACTTATGTAAGAAAAAAGAATCTTACAACAAAGAGGAAAGTCAGGATTCCTGCATAAGGCAAGCAAATATGCTTTGCATTTCACATTTGGAAGCCAGCACCATTATTATTAGTGAGACAGAAGGACCTATGGTATTTTCTGTGTTTGTCCAAAGACTGCATATATGCACCAATAAAAAGTTCACATTGTGATGTGAAATCTGTAGCAGTGGATGGGATCAGTTTTCAGCAAACAGAGAGTCAGAGTGAGGATCTAGAGCTTGGAACCATATCAAGTGCAGAGGAACTAAGGCTGCAACTAAAAGTGGAAGTTCATGAGGTAAGACATCTAGACAGTAAATCAGAACATTGTGAGACTGAGGCACACAGGAGCTACAGGGCCTTGAGAAGCATTCAGGAAGGCACTGACAGATATTGACAGATGAAGAGATGATCAGGGTTGTTCCAGTTGTCTTAAGCAGAAGCACCTGTAACATTGCTTAGACTAGAAGAAGGAACAGTCTCAAAAGCTGATGCTCATTTCTCCGACTGGCAATAACACAACTAACATCTATCTGCTTATCAATCTTGGCAGACTCTGGTGTGAAACCTGAGCTAATTCTGGGCTACCTGTTTGGTTTTTTTTGTTTCTTTTTCNAGGGAGGTGGTGGAGTCATCATCCCTGGAAGTGTTTAAAAACCAAGTAAGTAGATATAGCACTTGAGGCTATGGTCTAGTGGTTAGGGATGCTGGGATGAAGGTTGGATTAGATGATCCTGGAGGTCCTTTCCAACCATAGTGATTCTATGATTCTATGATTCTGTGATTCAGGAGAATATCAGCTGCCTCTGAATCTGGTTAATGGGGCAAATGGTTACTGTATGCAAAAATTTTATTTACATGCTCCTGCGAAGGTGGTAAACAGATTAGTCTGCATATCTTCAGCTATCAAAGAAGAGATTGTGCAAAATATGTCTAGCTCCTCTTTAGATCCACAAGACATGTGAGCACTCAGCACCTTTCTGAAGTGCAGAGGGGATGACACAACCTGCAGTAGACTTCTGGTGGTTAAATAAAAACATGTAAACTAACTCTAAAGTGTTTTCCAGAAGCTACTTTTACAGCCTTAATAATTGTATTCAAGGCTGAAAATAACTTTTGTTCTTTCATCTGAAATTCATTAAAATGTTAATTAACAAACCAAACATAACTCATTAAACAGGAATATAGTAAATGTCATTTTATTCAAAGTTTTACCTTGGGAAAAAAACAACAATATCCTCAAATCACACAGAACTTGCAAGTCCTGGAGAATACAGTAAGAGAGAGCTTATGAAAATCATACACGTATACTGTTCCACCACATGTCTTCCCTAACTGAAAAAAAAAACAACTGTCGAAAGAAAGAGGCCTGTTTTTTCTGCTAGTATTAAACAAGGACTAATGACAAATATTATTGAACTGGATAATAATTAATGCTCTCTGTAATGTTAAAAATACCTACTATAATGTCATAAAAAAAGAATTATTTTGGAAGAAAAAAAAAAGCAGCTTATTTTCTTTTAATTCTGTGGGGTATTTTTTGTAAAGGTGAAATTATTTTGATGCTGTTTAATACACTTTAGTGAACAATTATTCGTTCTCAGTAGAAATTTCAGGGGCTTAAAAAGCTATCCAAACATTAATCTTTCATATCATGCATCATTAGCAGAATTAAAAACTTCCATATTTTACAAGGTTTTGGAGCACAGCTCTAGAATACCCAGGGCACATCTTCCAGCAGCAGAAATTAAGTAAGTGGTTGCAGAGTTTCAGACAGATTATTCAAAAGGTTGCTTATGAGAACAGAAATGTCATCCTTTCTGTTTCAGACACCAGCAGATAACAATTACTTGAAACCTGTACTTAGATTCTTTGGTGAATCAGGACTGTAGTAGGGGTTCTTGATCTTCAGCAGCGGATTATTGCTGAGAGGCACATGGAGATTCAGACAGTGGTGCCAGTGAAGTAGTATCAAATTTGTAGCAGATGTATTTATTTTTAAAAGCTGTTGTTTATGATCTTTGGAAAGAAAAATAACCATGAAATTCTGCCCACGAACTTTTTACTTGGTAGCCCTGAGTGCTGTGAATTGAAAAATTACTTCAGTAATGTACTAAGCATCACAAATTTGGAGTATTCTACTGGACATAAATAAAAAGACTAAAAGGTTCCTTTTAAACAATGAGGTTTTCAAACATACAAAAAGCATTCAGGCCTTGTTTATGAGACTGAGGAAGAAATACGTGAATGAAAATACTTACTATGTAAACTGATTTTATATAGGTCAGAATACTCTCTTGAGTTTAAGTATTTGCTTGCACATCAGTATAGCCTTCTTATGGTAGAGGAGAGGAGAAAAAGAGGGAACTAGCTACTCCCTCCTTTCTTTCACTAGAACTGTCTCACTGCACAGAACTAAAATACAAGTTGTAAGGGACCTTTGGAGGGCACCTGGTCCAGACTCTTGCTAAAAGCAGATTAATTTTGATGCTAAATCAGGTTGCTCAAGCCTTGTCCAGTATAGTTGTGAGCAGACATTTCACCACGTCCCGGGACAGCCACCTACCAGCAGTGCCAAAGAAGCGGGTGACCATTCAGCCTCTCTTAACCATAGCCCCAGACTGTGTCTGAAAAAGCCTCTCAGGAAGCATAGCCTCTCCTTCTTCAAAGGATCAGAGAATTTTAAGTTGAGTTCTCCATCCGTTACAGTTCTGCATAGGATATTTCCCTTGCCTCTGCTGGTCAAGTGAAACAGAGATTTGGAGCTCCTCATTCTCTTTCCATCCAATATTGGGAGGACCCTGTCCGGCCACTTGCATATGGACACTTTTTTGCTAGCTCAGGTAGTGTAGTTTGAAGCAGTAAAATATGTGATCTCCAACACAGTCATGTCAGCAGGACTTCCTGGTGAGTTACACTTATACTGCCAAACCTGCATTTTAAAAATATAGCTTGCTTTCCTCAAAATTTATGGCTTTACTATGTTGATAGAAACAATCCACAGATCTACCAGTATACCTACAACTGTTTTCTGTCAGGAAAAGCAGCTCCTAAGACAGTTTTTCTAGGACAAACAAGACAATTTATTCTAGGGAAAGAATGCCTAAGGATTACAGTGCTGTAAATGTATAGGTAGAGCAGTAAGTTTCCTCAAGATTGATTCTCCACTGTACTTTCAAGACTCATTGCCTGAAGTTAAATCCCTAAATCTGTTTTCTGGCACATAGACAAGATACCTGATTTTTAGAAGAGCTCAGCGTTTGGCAGGTTCCCCAAGGAAACAGTTCACTTTTTATCACTACTGTCGCTTTCAGAAATACTGCAAGACAGACAAATCTGAGTTGCAGGGTTTTTTACGTATTATTTACGTATAGTTTTGGTTTTTTTTTTCTGTTCATCTTCCTTAAAAATAGAACAAATGCTACTATTTTCATTGATTTTCATTCTCTTGATTAAAAAAACCCACCCATACTTAGACAACATCTCACATTATGACTCTTTTCTAGCATCTGGGAAATAGTACAATCAAAATGACCTTCCTATCCCATGTGATATGTGACTCCTCCAGAGAAACAAAGTTGAGACCAGAGATAGTACACTCCCTTTTTAGGTATATAGACATTATTTAGTACTGCATACAACTTCCGCGTACAACTTCTTCTTCAAGTATTTATAAATGTGTTCAATGAACTTTATTTTAATCGAGAACACTTTAAAATGAAAGATGCAATGATTATGGTTAGGTAATGCAGAGAAAACTAATAGTCACAGATGAAAAAAAAACATGATCTATGATTTGCTGGTTGTTAATTAACAAGTACAGACATGCATGTGCGTGCACACACTTTCAAGCATCAGTCATGGCCTGAGAGTGGCAGTGGTATGGGAAGTGCTGCCTTCTGGCTTCTTTCCCACTATGGGACACCAGTCAGATCAGCAAAACTGTTGCAGGAAGGGAGATAATTGGGAATTTCAGGCTGATTTCCCAGAGGAACAGTGGATGAAGTAAAGGCTGCTTTGATATTTTTGGGGTCACTGATGTGCTCTTCAGTTCCTAATGTGACAGTTCTAATACATTTTGACCTTCATTTAGAATTTCTGGCACTGTCATAACCGAATCCTAATAAAATACGAAAATGCAATGTAGGTTGTTACTACACAGAGATTTTTGGAATGATACATTCATATCTTTTATAGAGTTGTACATGTTGCTATTTGAACACAATGAAAATCTGCCTGTTAGCATTTGTTACGGTTTTTTATTTTAAGTCATGTCTGACCTTGTTCATGCTGTTTTGTTTAGTGTCCTTGAGCTTAGCTTTAATCTTAAATAAAAGCACAAGAAACGCTGCATTTTCAAAGACAGAGCTGAAAAACCATTGACAACAAATATTGTAAAATTTTTATTCCACTTTACTAAACTCTTCTACTTGTTAGGAGCTCCGATTCAACCAAGCTAACAAGGTTATCAGATTATATGTCTATTGTCTTGTTATGACTTCCTTGGCTGAGTCCCTGCAGTAAACAACGCTGATGTGGTGCTTTGTTCAAGTAGCAGAACTGGAGGGAGCTGGCAGGAGGGAACGGTGCAGGCACGAGGGTCACCGAGCTGTCAAGGCCTCCAGAGCGGTGGTGCAGCAGGCAGTGCTACCTGCGAACAATATTAATCAGTCTCTTGCTCTAGGTAGTCACTGATGGTCTGTGACAGCTGAGGAGGCAGGTCTGGGAATCTACAAAACAGCCTCACAGGATAACAGAGACACAAGAAAGCAGGGCATTGCAGACATTATTTATCCAACCTGACACATGCTAATGAAAAGAGAGGTAATCAAAACCATAGGATTAAACCTATGCATTAGCTTCCAAATATATTTCCAATTGCCTCATCATATTCCAGAGTGCCCACGTTACAAGAGTAACTGTTTAAAGTGCCAGTACAGAGGAAACATCATTGCATTCCACCTGTACAGCTCTTCTGTGTAAATGCCGTGTGCATTCAGATTTCTTCCAAGTGTTGTCATAAACTTGCTGTCTCCCTGCTGGCATAATTAATATAAGCAGTTATTGCTATCTAAGTAACAGAGTATGACAGGGCAGCAGCTGCACAGTTGTAGAACTTGTGTTAGCAACATGTCAGTTGGCTAGTAATTCTGATCGCTTTTTGGACTGTCACAATGCTCTGAGAAACAGAAAAAATATTAACTCTTTTACAGTATCAGTTGGTAATAAAAAAGCAGCAGGAGTACCTCCATGGGACTAGAGCAGGGTATACAGCATTCAGTACTTAATATTTTTCTGTTATGGTGTATATTTTTTCTGTAATGGAAGTACATGAGACATCACGGAAACCTTTGATTCTCTTTCACCTTCTCATTACTCCCAGCAACTTTCAAGCACCTAATGTTTGTATTCTCACCAATAATTAGTGATTAGTTGAAGACTCCTTTGCACTTACCAAATAGAAATAGGAGACCTTGAAAAAACTGAAAGGTTTTATTCAACATCTGCAAATGTTAAAGTGTTTCTTTGAACTTTTTGTCTGAATGATGAGAAAACTCTCTACTCAGCTCTATATGGGCAATTAAACTGTGGCCAACATACTTCTGGACAGGTTTGTTAAAAAATTGTATTCAGTCATGATCACAGCTTTAACATACCCAAATTACTGCTGCTTGTGGGAAAAATGTATGCTGACTTGGATCAAGGGCACTGTCACTGAAACTGTGTGTGAAGCGATTATCTTCAGTGAGATTTTAGCAGATTGTGATGACAGTCAAAGACAGTCCACCTGTCTTCCCCATTTCTCCTCCCGCTGTGGTTGCCACTCGTCCCCGGCAGCATCTGCCTGGCCCCATGTGCTTCCCAGCAGGTATCAGCCACCCTTGTGGATCTTGGAGACAGTTGGAACCAGCATAGGATGATTTATGGCCTCCTCCTGCATAGGGATCCCACAGGCCCCTGGCCGGCCCTGCTGCCCCACGGACACATGCAAACTGCTCCACGTGCTTTAGTGGTTTTACTCCTCTTTCCACTTGCTTCTTACATATGTGTTGATTTTCCTCAAGTTACCAGCATGTTTCATCACTGGCCTCATTTTCTAAGTGATCTCCATCTCTTTTGTAAAAGCTTTTTCCAGGGGATCCTGCCTCAGTTTGAGCTCACGACTACCGAGGTCTTTACATCCACTGTATACACTGCTCCTCACCCTTTTCAGGCTCACACCCCACTCAGTCTCTCACATCACTGTATCTCTTGGATGCATTAAGAAATGTACAATCCAACAAAAAAAGCTCTTGCTGTTTTATTTTAGTTGGGTGCCTTCAGAGGGAGTGTAACTTGGGAGAGGCAGGGAGTGCAAAACAGCTCTGCTGCGTTCTGCCTGCAGGTCTTCGTGTGTGTCAACGTGCCTCAGAGCTGCTGTCAGAACACCCAAACTCAAAACCACTAGAGATTTAAAAAAAATTAAAAGAAAATAAATCACATGACTGCCTTCCAAACGAGGGGCAGACTGATGTACTCTGCACCCTTTCCTCTTTGTTGTGTGGTATTACTGGAGGCTGAAGATGGAGAGAAGCCAAGGGAAAGGGTGATTGATTCCTGCCGTCCTTCCAGCCACAAGGAGCCTTCCTGGGGGAGTACTCGACCGTCCTCCCCACCTCTTTCAGATAGGACCTGTCTTCTGCCTATCCCCTTCTGTTCCCATGTCTGGGGAAGTGTCAGCCGTGCTTGCCTCCTTCTTAGGGTAATAGTGTCTCAACTTAGTATTTAAGAAAAAATCCTACTGTAAAATGCTAATGAGGGCACTTCCAGACTGCTTTTTTGGGTAGCAAGGTTCTCACACTGTGTGTGTCCATGCAGAAGGACAGCTTTATGATTTCAAAAAAATCCTCTGGCTCTCGACACAGCCTTGCTGGGTCACATTCATTTCAAGCCATTGTAGTAAGGTATTTAACTCTCAGCCAGTTTGATATTGCTTTCTTCCTAACACTTCAAACTCTATTTTACTTTCAGGTCAAATACAAACAGGGCACGTACTATTCATTGCAACTAGGCATGTGTTGCTACTATTCATAGTGAGTCAAATGTGACTCTTTCAAATGGAAATGTCAGAGGATCCAGAAGGTTTTGTGGATCTATTTTTCTTTTAAATGCTGGTTTTCATCTGACCTTCACCTTTGGCAATTCTCTTTGTGACATTAAAGTTTTAGCAAATAGAGTTGAAAAAACTCACATGGGGACTTTGCTAAAATGTCTTATCCCTATAGGAGCAGATAACTGAGTCCAGTTGTCGTGATTCAGGAAATTATGAGCTACACAAAGGGCACCAAATGCTTCAGTGGAGTCTTTGAGTCCTCAGTTACTCTGAAGATTTTATTTTCAATATACAGGAAAATTGTGGTATGAAAGAGGCATTACACAGAGACCTGAGTGACTAATTCATGACTGCCAAGTGTAGAGGTGTCATTCTCATTTGAGATCCACAGCCTGAAATCCCTCTTGAATTGCACCTCCAACTTATCAAATCAAATACTGTGGCATTCCCTATGACCACTCATGAGGCACACCTTCTTAAAAACAAAGTAGAGAGATGGAGAAAGAGAGAAAAGACTGGGATACACTCTCCTTGTTTCAGATGGGGAACAGTTGGCAGGTAGCAGTCCTTCAAAATGGGTCTGGGAAGTACAGTAGGTCACAAGTTGAATGTGAGTCAGCAATGTCCTGCTCTTGTGAAAAAAAGCACTGAATGGAGTTTCCTTAACATAGGGGTTTTTTTTGTAGATTAGAATGAGTAAAGGACAGCAGTATTCATGTAATCCTTTTGTTTAAAACTATCATTTAAATGAAAACGAAATGGTCAGGAAATTGGGGATCAAGATGCCTTTTCGGTATTGAGGCTGCCATCATATGGTATGAGTGAGCAGAATACCAGCAAGCCCTGGTGGTTCATCCATCTTAATGACACTTCACCTTCCTATCTGCTCCCTAGCTGTTCTCCTGAGAGGTATGAAGAGAGAGAAGAGATCTCTTTGACATTAGATGTATTCCTTTGATGTTTGATTAGGCATGGCTGAATTCCTAGTCTTTTCTACCCTGGGAGCATGTTGTTTTGCAATAGGAGATAAATACCTGCTAAACGTGTATTTGCTCCCCTGCCTCCCTTCCTTTTCTCACTTCTATTACTGAACCAGGAATACACAGCATGAGTCCATAATTTATATGCTTAACAACAAAATTTGGATGGCTTGCCATAGCTAAACCATCAATCTTCAGGATTCAGCAACAATAAAGTGTATCTTTTACTTGAAACAAGTTTTAATTTGAATCACATATTCTTTTATGTCCAATTTGTCAGCAGTGTGTGGCACTTAAGGATATCCAGGAGTGAATCACTTTCCAGTTCAAGCTCTACAACACTACCAGGTTATTGAAATCATGTATATCATACCCTTTAGTCATTTCAAGTGTACCACTAAAATTTCAGTAGACGTATTGCAAGCTTGCAATATTGCTAACATGAGCTGGTACTTTATTTGAAGTTCATGTCTATCAGACATAAGACTGACTGGTACATGGCACTGAATGCAAAAGGATTTTTAAAATAGCCTTTTTTTTGAAGTTTTTGAAGGTTGACTACCAGACTGAGTCATTTGCCGCTGGACATAGATGACATACTGTGACCTGATCAGTGAAAGTAGCTTCCTCATGTAAGTGCTGTGGAACCCAACATAATCTCAACTGGAATATCCATACCTTTAGGAGCCATCACATGGAGGGCTTATAAACTGATCAGGAATAAGCTAACAGACTCAGGTGATGTCTGAGTTCCTGTCATGTCTTAATTCAAAATTCTAACCAAAGGAAATACTACCATCGTTCACAACACTGGAGTTAGTTAGATATATTTTTTAACTTCTCCAGCATAGTTTTTCAGCAAAACAAAGCATTCCTGAGTTTGCCATCTGTCTGTTAGTCCCATTTAAACATTTTTTTTTTAAATATTTGACAATTTCAACAAAAATGATGTTGAAACAACAATAGAGATTTAATGGCCTCAGAGATGTGGGGGACTTCAATTTGCCAGACATCT
>VWZK01019268.1:0-18628 GCA_013396935.1 Baryphthengus martii | reverse complement strand
TCCCATGGAGAACCTCCTATCCACTAGGACTCCAAGGTCTTTCTCCATGGAGCTGCTCCCCAACAGGACGACCCCTAACCTGTCCTGGTGCAGGGGGTTATTCCTCCCCAGCTGCAGGACTCTACACTTGGCCTTATTGAACTTCCAGAGGTTCCCCTTTGCCCAGCTCTCCAGACTGTCCAGATCCCATGGATGGCAGCTCAGCTCTGGTGTCTCAGCCACCCCTCCCAGTTTCGCATCATCAGCGAACTTGCTGAGGGTCCCCTCTATCGCCTCATCCATGTCGTGGATGAAAATATTGAACAAAACTGGACCCAGTCCTGATCCCTGGGGAACACCACTGGCCACAGGCCTCCAACTTGACTCCGTGCCACTGATCACAACCCTCTGAGCTCTGGTGTTGCATCAGTTTTCAATCCACCAGAAGTACTTTGAAATTCCCAGATGAAACGAATAACGATAAAGAAAAAGGTATGAGTAAGCATTGTGAGCCAAGATTTGGTGTACTTTAAAACAATCCATCATGTAAAACAAAGGTAAACATAAGGAGCCACCAACCCTTTCAGAATCTGTTCTCACTCCAGTTCACCACTGGGGTCCAATAACAAGTCAGTAAGAAGAAACATCCACCTCAGTTGCCCAGTATCTAAATATTCTGATTAAGGAAATTTTTTACATCTTCTGAGGTTTCCATCTAGGAACTCCTGTTCTTGCTTCAGCACCTTTTGTCAACACTTTCATATCTTATTATTGTATTTTTTAAAGCCTTATTTCTTTCGCCTTGTAAACTGAAGATTCAGTTGATTGAAGACAAACAGGGAAATAATTTTTATAGATGCTGCACTAATACAAGCAATGAAAACTCAGCATCTCACTGAAATCCACTTCAAAGCCAATCTCATCTGAAAAGCCATAGAAAACTTAGCGTATCTTCTGTCCAGGAGCATCAGGGACCACACGTTCTCCAATGTTATTTTCCACCTGCAAATATCCTGCTTCTTGTATCAAATGATCAAAACTATACATGAATTGATAGAATTTCCTTCCAACAGAAGTTGCGTTATTGGAACTGGCTGCTCAGTCTGTTATCCTGGGAACCAATTTCCACTAAAGGCAAAAAACGATGATGCCCAAGTAGGTAAATCCACTTGTGAATACAAAATAAGAGGACATTTATTTCTTCTCAGCTATTGAAGGTATTGATTTCTGCTTAAGACACAAAAGTGAATCGCTTGTAACTACATCAAGTGTTTCTCAATTTGAAAGATACAATACAAGCAGTACCTTCATTTTTGGCTATTTGAGAAGCCGCCACTAAAAATTTTTTTTAAGATAATGGATTATCTGTATTTTTTTTGGACATTAGATCCTGCTAAATTGAACTCTTTAGTAAGGAATTAACCATCAAAACTCATTGACTCTGTCTCCAATAATGCAGCCATACTGTTTAACATTATTCCAAACCACAAAGATTTTCCTAATAACATATAGAAAATTAAGATAAAAGATAATCAGATAAAAAAAAAAATAAACTGGAAATAGCAGATCATCTCAGACAGAAGCTGTAACTCAGAAACAAGGTGATCTTTGAAATGGAGCATATGAATTAACAGTAAAGTATTTAGGTATTTAACCTCGGCATTGCCAAGAAACTACATTTTGTTCAGTTTTGGGACCGCTCCAGCTTTCACAAAAGACCTTCTCCCATCATCACATCAAATTGACAAGAAAGAAAACTGTAAAGAAAATGTTTATAGCTAAGTGTGTACATAAAATATTTACAGCTGATTGGTATGTCACATATGTTGTGATTTAAAAGTTAACAAATTGAGGCGGGACGGACAGGTGACAACTGTAGGCCCCTGAGGGGTCAGAGGGCAGCTGGTTTTCCCTCCCCTTCCCTGCCACACTCTAGAAAAAGGTCAGGAAAGTCTGGCTTCGCTCTTTTCTTTCTCGCTCAGGCTCTGCTGCTCCTGAGGCCGCACCTCAGCGAGGCCGGGCCTGGCACCCCATGCTCTGCACAATCCATCCCCATCCCAGAGCTGGTTTTGTATATACTTGGATATCCCCCTGCCCTTCATATTCCTTTTCCCTGTTGATCTGTTACTTATTAAATTTTATTCATAGACTTAACTTCCAGTTTCGTGTGAGGCGCTTCCTTCCGCATTCCCCTTTGTATCCTCCCTTGGGAGGAAAGGGGGAGAGGGAGAGAGGGCCGAGAGCAATCCTGCTCTGTGGGGCTTGCCCTGAGATTTAAACGGAGGGAGGAAAATTGGCGCCCAACGTGGGGCTCAAACATTAAGAGACTTCTTTGTTTAGGAAAAGTTGGAAGATACAGATATTCTTTCTGCGGTATATACTATACCATGCTTTCGTGCACTTACTGTCTAAATTCTTCTATTCCTTGTTGTCCTACCATGCCTACCAGATGAGGATTAATGCTGGGGTGAGATGGATTAAGACTCTGCTTGTACGCCTGGGGTATTATTTCATGGACAGTGTCAATATGGGAAATTAGTCTGCTCTTTTCTTTAACAAGTTCCCCCCCGCCAAGAACTGGAATGTCCTGGGAGTGGCTGGTACTCTGTGGCATTGCTGTCTTTTTGTCTGCATGGTGTTGTGGTGCCGGTTTTCGCACGGCGTGGTATTGTCAGGGCTCTGCAGAGCACGTGGAGCCAGGCCTGGCCATGCTGAGGTACGGTCCCAGCAGCAGCAGAGCCCAAGGGAGAACGAAAAGAGAACGAAGCCCAAACTTGCTGTCCCTTTTATAGTGTGTGGCAGGGAAGAGGAGGGAATATCAGCTACTCTCTGATCCCTCAGGGGCCTACAGTTCTCACCTGTCCGTCGTCCCCTCAATCTGCTAACTCTTAAACCACAACACACATATCAAGGCTATACAGAAGTTATCCCATTGAATAAGTCATTACTTTTCAGTTCTTGTTTCGTTCTTTGCAGCACTTTGAAAATTCAATTCAAGCAAATAACAGGACGGTTACAGTTCCCTTCGTCGTATCTCTAAAGTCTTTAAACAAGTGTGAAACCCCTATGTGATAAGAAAAGTTACGACACCTGCTTCAATTATTAAACCAAACTAATAGCCAACAAAATTAGAAAGCAAAGCCTTAGGAAAGTGGGGAGAAATGCCAGGAAGGCTGTGTGGGGACCCAGCGAGATTTAATGCTCTTCGTATTTTAATTAGCAAATGACAATGCTGGTCTTTCAGAATTTTCTTTCAAGTTTTAGCAACTAATTCTGAAATCAACCCACAAGAGAATTCCTGCCTTGAGCAGAGAACCTCTGAAAGGAGCAGGGATTGATTTACGCATCGATTATTGGGGAGCGTCTTCCTTTTGTATAATCCTATCACACGTGTCAATGAATTTCTGGGTCCAACTCCTATTCATTGGCCTTCTCTTTCTCTTCTCATTTGATTGCAGAGTCTCTAGGGCAGAGCCTGGAACTCACTGCACATCTGTGCAATGTTTAACATAATTATACTTCAAGGTTTACTGGTGTCTGCATTATTCTAACAGAAATAAATAATATTCTAAAGCACAGAAAACATATTAAAAAACAAAGTAAACCACAAACTTCAAACAAAAACACCATGGAGACAACTATTGGATTTTCATAAAGACCAGCGTGGAAAAACAAATGAAAAGAATTTAAAAGATTCAGATGGTGTGTGTCTAGGTGTGCTTGTTATTTAGGACTGAACAACTAAGAAAACCCCCAACTTATAAATGTCAATTACTAATTGAAGGTAGGAAATATATTTAAGAAAGGGCCAGATGCTGACTATTTCTATTTCTTATTTCGACTTCTTGTCACGTAAATTTTCTGACAGAACATTTAGAGCGATTAACGTCGCAGGGCAGCGACTGGCTGGTACAAAACCACAGTTCTACATTTTACGATAAATTTTTCTCGCAATAGGAAAGAATAAAACAGTTGACTAACAGGCTATTCAAAACTAATTCAACAGTATCTTACACAAAGAAAAATGAAAAGCAAATAGTCATAAAATCCAATGAAACGCTCAAAGGCTTAATAAAAACTACTCCGTAGAAATGGCCGAAAAGATGAAACTAGAGAAGATTTTGTGGTCAATGTTCCATGTTTCAGTTTACAATTTAGATTATTTCAGTCATGTAGGAAAAGGGATACACTGAGATGATCACAACTGGAGACCATTTAATTCCTGAAGCCCATGTAGACCATCACAAGAAGCTGTTTAAGGTACAAGGATCAGGCAGCCAGAAAATAGGGAGGATCCAGGGAGGATGAATGGAAAATGACACAGCTTGGAAGCAGAAGTCTGCAGCAGCCACGCCAAGCATTTTTATTCTGACTGTAAACCCCCAGAGAAAGACTTTATATTCCTGAAGGTGAGCAAATAAAAACCTGACCCGTGCGTAACAACGGCCGAAAAAAACAGGAAGAGATTTATGAAGAAAAGGCGAAAGAGGAGAGACAGCATCACACTGAGGTTATATTATTTGACAAACTAAATAAACTGCCAGATCTTCCCAGAGCTCTGGTCACTACAACCAAAAGCTTCAGAGAGAAAAGAAGCTGGAGATACATAACGACCAAAACCACCAGCAGTACTTTGTGTACGTAGAAAGGTACGTGATAGAGGTATATCAAATAATTAAACGTTCAGAGAAGGTGAGTTGGGCTCTCTTATTTACTCCTTCTCATAACACAAGACCGAGGAAGGCATTCAGTGAACAGTGAAATTGAAAAGCAACAAATTTGAAACCAATTAAATGCATAATTAACCTGCAGAACTCTTTGCCACGAGTTATCAGCGAAGTCAATCGCTTCGCAAAATCCCAAAAAAGTTGAGATGTTTCTTTTAACTCCGAGAACATTCGCAGTGATGCCTGTAAGGCAGCTGAGACTCCGGATTCCTTTGAGGACCGGAACCCTCATTATTTTGACAACAATTAAAAATACGAAAGTCTGTCACACGTGGATTCTAAGAGGTTAGGAAGAAACACCCCATCCTTTTTGTACCACCTCTACATTACCAAGTACGTGTGGAGAAGACCTTTGTTGCGGCATAATGACAAAAAACAGTATTGGAGGCAAAAATTGCAGCTACTTTCAGTCAGCTGCTGTGATGCTGTATTTACATAACCAAGAAAGGAAAAAATGCCCTCAATAATCCTTGCCATTTTTTTTTCTTTCACAATCAAGATGGCAAATCATACAGAGATTAGACAGATCCACAGAGAAAGCTTCAAGAAGCCTTCTTGCAGAACTGCTGCTCATTTGTGTGGTGGTAAAAGTTAAACAGTGTAAGGAACTGATGGTAAATGAAACTCAAGGTATAAACCAAACCAAAATATCTCATCAGCAGGGGAAAAAAAAAATAGCTAACAAAGAAATTTAAATACTGCTGAGACAGAAACCAAAATGCCAAAGCGGTTCAAATGACTCGCACAGAAGGACTTCAGAGCTTCTCTGCTCAGTGAATTTCCTGCCATCAGCCTCATTGTTCTTAAGACAGAGAAATCCAGCCAGCAAAAAGCACAATTTTCCAGCCTGAAGAAGAGAAAAAAGTGCTGAGGAGGACACTGAAGATGAAGACAGTGAATCCATGCTCTGAGTTTACCAAAGTAAACAAACAGTGATGGCTCCTCCGGCCTCTCCCTTCCCATTTCTGCTTCTCCCTCTTCTTCAACAAAAGGCAAGTGCAGGGCCCTGCCCCTGGGGAGGGATAACCCCCTGCACCAGCACAGGGGAGGGGAACCTGCTGGGAAGCAGCAATGTGGAGAAGGAGCCGGGAATCCTGGGGGACAACTTGCCCACGAGCCAGTAACAGGCCCTCATGGCCAAGGCAGCAAATGGTCTCCTGGGGGGCATGAAGAAGAGCGTGGGCAGCAGGTCAAGGAAGATTCTCCTCCCCTCTACTCTATCCTAGTGAGGTCACCTCTGGAGTATTGTGCCCCGTGCTGGGTTCCCCAGGTCAAGAGAGACCAGGAAATACTGGAGAGAGTCCATCAGAGGCTGGGAAGCTGCTGAGGGGCCTGGAGCATCTGTGTGGGCAGGAAAGGCTGAGAGCCCTGGGGCTGTTCAGCTGGAGCAGAGCAGCCCCAGAGGGGAGCTGAGCAAGACTGAGCAAGAGCTCAAGGGCCCCCGGGGGGCAAGAGGCTGGGGCCAGACTCTGCTCAGTGGTGCCCAGCGCCGGGACAAGGGGCATCAGGCACCGACTGGAAGCCAGGAGGTTCCCTGGGAGTGGGAGGAGCAACTTGTTTGGTGGGAGGGGCTTGGAGCCTGGCCCAGGCTGCCCAGAGAGCTTGGGGAGTCTCCTTCTCTGGAGAGATTGCAAAGGCGCCTGGACCCTGCGCTGCTGGGCCCCCTGCTCTGGGTGACCCTGCTGGAGCAGGGTGGGGGGCACCAGGTACTCCCTAGAAGTCCCTTCCAACTCTACTGTGCAGGGATTCTCTTCACCTTCCCAAACATAAGAACAGTAAAATTGTTACAGCTATAATTTAGACTCTGCTTTGACACTTCGGATGCTTAAATAACTATCAAGGTTGAGTATAAATCAGAATTGTAATTTCAGTCTAAATAGGAAGAACTCAGTCACTTGAAAATCAAGTATTATCACTCTAAGGGCTGGATAGAAATGGATGAGTATGTCTGAATATGATCCATCAGTAGAGAAACTATCAATTCCTGTGCTGCTTTCTCTTATTGTTTATTGCTGGATCACAAATAGAGCAGCTCAAAGAAGGTAAGAAAAAGACCACAGATAACAGTTATCACTCAACAAGCCATGCTTGTGCTACCTGTTATTCGAACTTGGAATCAGTCAATGTTTGCGGTTGGAAAGGACCTTAAAGACCATCTTGTTCCAACCCCCCTGCCATGGGCAGGGACACCTCCCACTAGAGCAGGTTGCTCAGAGCCTCATCCAATCTGGCCTTCAAGGGATGTAAATATTATCAGTCATCAGGACTATCCTGATATTCGCTAGTTTTTGTTTGTTTATAGTTTTAAACAGAAGAGAATTAAGGCATCGATGCAAACAGCTTCTGGCTCAAGGACATTGGAAATGTGGAATTGTAGAATTATTTTGGTTGAAAGAGAACTTTAAGAACAACAAGGTCAACGATTAACCCAGTACTGCCAGGACTCCATGGCCCTCAGCACCACATCTCCACGCCTTGGAAACCCCTCCAGGGATGGGAAATCCAACCCTGCCCTGGGCAGCCTGGCACAGGCCTGGACAACCCTGCAGCGGAACAAATTGTACCTCAGCTCCAACCTAAACCTCCCCTGGGACAACTTGAGGCTTTTCCTCTTGTCCTATCACTTGTTCCTTCAGAGAAGAGACCAACCTCCGCTTTAATCCAAGCTCCTGAGTTTCAGGGAGTTGTGGAGAGCCAGAAGGTCTCCCCTGAGCCTCCTTTGCTCCAGGCTGCACAAGCCCAGCTCCCTCAGCCGCTCCTCCCCACACTCCTGCTCCACACCCTTCCCCAGCTCTGTTGCCCTTCTCTGGCCACGCTCCAGCCCCTCCAGCTCCTTCTGGGAGGCAATTCCCAAAAGTGAGCTCAGAATTTGAGGCGCAGCCTCACCCATGCTGAGTACAGAGGTACATTTTCTTTCACGAAGTCCAATATAGTGCCCTCACTGCATCTCAAACAAGGTGACCCTAAGATGCAATACACACCGTCCTGGGCGGCAGGAGCACAAGCTGAGCCCTCAGTCCAACCGCTCGGACAACCTCAGAAGAAATATCTTTCCTTTTCTTTTCCTTTCTCAGGGTGTCGTAGATGTTCGCGAGGAGTCTGAGGGCTGTCGGCACAGTGCTTGGAGAGCCTACAGGAACTGTAGATTTTTTTTTAAAGGAATTGTATTATTTTAACATGAACATTTTACATTGAGGATGAACAAGGCTGCAAGTGAAGCAACCACTTAAAAACGCTTTCTAGAAAAGTAGTTTCACTCCAGTCAACAGAACGCTTCAGGAAAACATGAGCTGAATGAAAAAAAAAAAACATTTTTTTGCCATAATAATGGCAAAGAAAAACCCAAAACAGCACCTTTTACATTTTGGGTGTTGCTAAAACATGTCAGTTTTACACAATCTTTTGTGTACTGCCCAACATTTTGAGCGCTAGAAAGCAAAAGCTCGTCTCTGAATTTGTGAATCGAGTTTTTTTACTGCATGCTTAAAGCTTATTTATCATGCAACACAGCCTGGGCTGCCCCATAGTAAGAATCAATCCTTAATTTTCTAAACGTGGAGAGCCATACCAACTACTTGGAGAAATAGTGTCACAGGTATTTGCATGAATTGAGAGTAGTAAAGAATTGTGAAAAAGAGATTAATTCAGAAATGGTAGAAGAGTAACAACTTTTCTCTGCCCTTAAAGAAAAAAAAAAAAAGGAAAATAACAGAAAGATTCTGCAGAATAAACCACGACTGATCATAAACAGGCAAAAAGATCTAATAAAACGTTTATTCATCCCTCATAACGCAGAGTACGAGGCACCCTGCTGAGGTTTGGGGTTATTAAACAAGATCAGGCTCTGCCATGGAACGTGAAGAACATTTGGATTGGGGACTGAAGGAATTTTCCTCGTCTTCCAAATGCTTTGGTCCAGTGTTAGGGAAATAGCAAAGTCATGCTGACAAGACCAAGGCAGATTGACTGGAAGATTGATTGAAAGCATCAGGAAAAGGGGGAATTCTTGGTGTATCCACTTTTCCCCCCCCACTTCACACTGTCACATGAATTGTAATGGAAGCCAGATTTCAGAGGCGAGCAGCAGAAAAGAAAACCGTAATTGAATTTCTCTGCGCTCTTCTTGAAATATTTTTGTAATTCTTCTTCATCCATGACTGGAAACATCTAAAGCCACTCTAATGAGATTCTTCTTTTTTTATAGTGTGGGTCTAAGAGTAACACGTACAATAGAAGGTAAGAGATTTCAAAAGGAAATTTCCTTAGGAAACACGAAATAAAAATGAAGGAAAAAATCGCTGCACTGCCAAAACAAACAAACAAACAAAATCATAAAAAAAATATATATAATTACATTTAATTACCTTGCTATTACCTGTAAGATATCACAGCTATTTGCAAGCTATTCAAGCTTACCTGATACTCTACCTTTATTTCACAGCGAGAGGCTGAATTTCCAACAGAAATCACATTTTCCTCATACCAAACCTCATCGTGTAGCAATCTCTGACCACTCAAAATCACCTCAAAACCATTTCTATGTGCGAAAAGACTCTCAGACATCATCCGATTCCTCTATCACCAGGTAGAATCACCCTGCTAAATTTCAACGACTTCAGGAGACGAGGGTGAGTTCGTTACGGAGTAGAAACAACCCAGCCAAGTCCACGTTGACCACCTGTAGCAATTGGTGTGGTTTAATTTAACTTAGTACCGAGGCAGCGCTGCACAAAGTGCTCTGGAAACACAAGACTGTTCTCAAATGGGACATAAGATCGGCGTCCAAACTGCCCATCAGGAAAATTCCCGTACCCATCGGGTTCTCCAAACGGAACACCAGCTTCGTTCGCTGTAATCTTTCCAAATTCCGCCGGCAGCCTCCGGCAACGGATGTTTTTCACTCCTCTCTTTATGCTATTTGAGCACTATTAGACATCTGCCACATTCCACTTTCACAGCCTCAATTTATAGGAGGAGGCAGCAATATATTTACATGCAGAAGGGAAAATGTATTTGGGCATTGAAATACCGACAAGGTAACTGCGGTGGAAGCACAAGTGTTATTACCGCCGGTGACGTGCAGTCCGAGCTCGGCTCAGGCACATTCCAAAGGAGAGATGGAGACATGAATCTACATTATGTAGAATATCTCCACAGATGGATAAATTCAGCTCCTGTAAACTAAAATTAAAGAGAGTCTGCTTTGCTTTTATGAAATCTTAATCTGTACCATATAGAGAGCAGCATTTTTATCAGTGATGGGGAAATAGCCTCATATCTCCACTTACCTAACTGGAGTTAATAAAATATAAAAAAAGCCAAAGCAGTTTTCTCTGAAATTTAAGCTGTAAGGGTTTTACTAGGCTAGAAAAAAACAAGACAAGTCTTGAAATTATTTTTTTTTTCAAACCTGTAACAAAAAAACCAAAACACACACACACATTCCGTGGCCCAGAGAAATAGAATTGCTTTACCAATCAAGAATTAAAAATGAAACAATCTAAAAAACCAACAGCAAAAAAAAAAAAGAGGACCAAAAATTGAGATTAAAATAAAGAGAGGAATTATCAAGATTGGAATCTGTCTACTTAAACCAGACAGACAACTTCTGGATTTACTACTTACAATATTTTTTTCAACTTAAGCCACAGGTTTGTCCTAGCTTCGGCAATTCTACTGTTAGTCTTGTCTTCTCTACTTGTGGTCATCGCTCCTCCCTCTCTCCTGCACCTATTCCCAAAGTGCTCAGCACACTGTGCTACCAGGACAGGAATGGGGCCAGCATCTGGTTAGGTGGTCTCCTCCAGCATCATGTGCTTCTCCAGCCTTGTCTCCCATGGAATCACAGAATTGTTTTGGTTGGAAGAGAACTTTAAGAACATCAAGCCCAACTGTTAATCCATCCCTGCCAGGGCACCCCTGAGCCCTGTCCCTCAGCACCACATCTCCACGCCTTGGAAACCTCTCCAGGGAGCAGGGGGACTCCAGCTCTGCCCTGGGCAGCCTGGCACACGCCTGGACAACCCCAAAGAGGGGGAAGAAATTCTTCCTCAGCTCCAACCTCAGCCTCAGCTGGGGCAACTGGAGGCCACTTCCTCTTGTCCTGGTGCTTGTTCCTTGGGAGCAGAGCTCAACCGCCCTGGCTCCAACCTCCTAAATTCCAGGGAGTTGTGGAGAGCCAGAAGGTCTCCCCGGAGCCTCCTTTGCTCAAGGCTGAACAAGCCCAGCTCCCTCAGCCGCTCCTCACCACACTCCTGCTCCACACCCTTCCAAAGCTTCACTATCCATTTTTTGGACAAGTTAACCCAGCACTGCCAAACCCACCACAACAGCATCACAGCAGGAACCATCCATATCCCTGACCATCAGTTCATTAGAGGATGAAGAGGCTGATGCCATCTGTCCACTCCCCTATAAAACAGTGTTTGCTCCTGGACCACAGCTTTCGTCCTGCTCACAGGACTCAAAGAAGAAGAAAAAATAAAATAAAATAAATAAAAAATGGCCTTAAAAGTGGTCGCTGACTCTGAATTCTGGAGTTTCTTACGCAAACAGTTCTCTGCTGCTGCCACATCTTACTCTAAGAAACAGA
The DNA here is from genome assembly GCA_013396935.1 of Baryphthengus martii. Lineage (NCBI taxonomy): Eukaryota > Metazoa > Chordata > Aves > Coraciiformes > Momotidae > Baryphthengus > Baryphthengus martii. The sequence continues at coordinate 7,330 of VWZK01019268.1, read as the reverse complement.
GAAATATTCTAGACAACACAATTTTACTCCAAAATAAATGTTCCCCTAGCAAACAAGTACAATTTCACGGAATGCTGGAAATATGGAACGTTCAGAATGCTCAGGTTAAAGTGGAGCTAATGGTGTAGCGATGGCTCCATGAGTTAGAAAGAATTTGGACTTTTTATTTCCATCAAAATCTAAAGCTGGAAAGCAAACAGACCTGTTTTAGGCAAAGAGCCTTATTTTCCCCCAAACTGTCCAGGCTGCCCAGAGAGACTGTGGATGCCCCATCCGTTTAAGTGTTTAAGGCCAGGTTGGATGGGGCTTTGAGCAACATAATCTACTAGAAGGTGTCCCTGCCTGTGGCCAGGTGTTGGAACTAGATGATCTTTAAGGTCCCTCCCAACCCAAACCATTCAATGATTTTCTGTCCCGTGGTTCTATGATTTATTAAGGACAAATGGGAAAAAAACAGAGGATCCTGCAAGAAAATGTGGAGGGCTGATATAGTCCTCTCCCTGAAGGCTACAAAAGATTTAAAAGTTTCACGATACGGCCAGGAAAGTGGGTGAGGAGGTAGAAGACATATTCCTCCCATAGCAAGTCAGAAAAAGAACTGAGGCCAGCATCCAACTGCTGCTGCCCATCCCTGCTGGGGGAACCAAAGCTCTTGCTACAGATAAGGAAGATTATTTTCTCTCCTTTTCCGTAGGGATAAAACCTGCCTTACCACCAGACCAAGTATCGTGCAAAAAAAAACAAAAAAGAGCACAAAGTGCTGCTCTGCAGCACGGTGGGATGTGGGACACTGATGCAAGAGGCTTCTCTTGGCTAAATCCTCACCTCTGAACATAAGAATGGCAAAAGGAAGGGAGCAAGGCATCATTTCATAAAATTAAATAAACTGTGAATGGTCATGTAGCTTGTCTACTGGACATGGTAAGGAGGTGGGCCAGGAGAAGACCTTTTCCACTTTTTCACCTGCAATGGACCCCCTCAAAGATGTCATACAACAGAAGAAGAAAACTTTTTCAGTCTACCTAAGTTCCAGAAATGAAATTTATGATACACTATCAAAGAAAATTACCAAAAAATTAAAAAAATAAAAGAGGAAATCCAGCAGAGATGACAATAGTGCCAGCAGAAAAGTTTCAGCTGAGGGTCTGAGGGTGGCCTGAAGCACTAGATGAGGCTGGACACTGCCAAAGGACATTGGTGACAAAATAGAAAACTGCAGCTTGAGAAGACAACTTATCAAAGAACACTTTGGAATTGTAATTGGAGGGGGGGAATCTCTTGGGAGGAGTTTTGTTTTCTGGTGGATTTTGGTTTTTTTGTAAGATATTGATGGATTTTCTTAAATTAAGATGCACCCACAGCACGGAGAAATGAGAGATACAATCACGCTGCTATTTTGCTCATGATGCCTGAAGTCAAATTATTTCTAATGTTTTCTCAGAGCTGGCGAAAAAAAAAAAGATAGGAAATGTTCAGAAATTCATAATTACTCTTGTAAGCAATTCAAAGATTGCCTTGGCATGAAAAAAACCCTAACTCTGGATAAAAAGGAATAAAAACATCTAAGAGACTAATGGAACAGGTTAATAATTTGTATTATCTTCTCACTAAACTTATCAGTCATAATACCATAATGGTGCAAAAATTTGGATTTAAAAGAGAAATTATGTCTACAACCTCACCCACTGTTCTAAATAGTATATTTTTTAAAAATTAATGATCTGCTTAGTAACAACATCATAGCAGAAACACAGTGGAGAGTGAGGCCCCCCCATTTATTTTTAAACTCTTCCCACTATTACTACTCATGGCTTCCTCCAAACACCCTTTGCAATAACCTAGTAAGGCAGGGAATCAAAAAAACTCATTATCAGAAAATCTAGATCCACTCTGCCCTGCCACTTTCTCCCCCAAATGCAATTCTGTTTAGAAACTCCCCGGAAAAAAAAAATAAAATTAATTTACATGCTACTATTGGCTACGTTTGGAGCAGGAGACCTCAAATCTTGCTTCAGGCCTGGGATTTCAGAGACAAAGCTGTGCAGGCATCTTCTTCTCTGACCCAAAACAACTCAAAGTGCTTCATGAAGAAAGAAAACCACGTCAAAAAAAAAAAAAAATTAAAAAAAAAAGAATTAGCAACATTCCTAAGTTTGAGTAATACTTCTTAGCATTTTTTTTTAATGCTTTAAATAAATTACAAATATTTTTTAGAATTCTGGAGTAAATTAATTTATAAATAACCACACAAAAAAAAAAAAGAAAAAGCAAAGCACTCAAAAATAACCAACCATCCAAGTGCCACATACCTTCTGAGAGATCTAAGACAGAAACAAATTAACTTAATCTGATTAGTTTAAGGTCCAGGTCTGAAAAGAGCTGGTGAACACTTCTGGTGCACCTCTGCCACTTTGATCTTCATTGCAACAGAAAAAGCCAAATGACATGTTCAAATGAAAATGATTTATAATAGATGAAAGGAGGGCAGACATTCCACAGATTAAATGTGTTTAGGAGAGTCACAGGATGAAAAACAAATAAAAAATTTCAATTTTCTACACTCTTCTTGCCCCATCTTAGATCCTTTTCTCAAATGCAAGCTCCTGCTTCCCACTGTTATGTTTAATCACTACATATATAAAAACCACAGTCAGAAGAAGAAAGGACATTAAAATATTGGTTGCACCCAATATGTCACTGGTTCTGTAGCTGATTCAAATGCTACTGTGATTAAACAAATAAAGCAAACTAGAAACAGGCACTTCTGTCTTGTAAAATTAAAAATTAGAAGGGCAAGCGATTCAGTTTCCAACCCGTCAGTACTGCAGGGAGAACTTCAACTCATTTCTCCATGTTTTGCTCTCTATTTCTAGGAAGACATAATGGCCTAGGACTATTTTCATAGAATCCTAGAATGGTAGGGGTTGGAAGGGACCTCTGGAGATCAGCGAGTCCAACCCCCTGCCAGAGCAGGATCACCCAGGGCAGGCCACACAGCAACAGATCCAGGGGGAGTTGGAAAGTCTCCAGAGAAGGAGACTCCACCACCTCTCTGGGCACCTGATAGAGTTTGTGTTGTCAGAACCCATTTTTACTCAGTTGGGTGTGCTCCATGTAGTATATTAGTGATTAATCTGTTAAGATCTCCATCATCAGCCAATGATAATTCAAAGTAGAGTGGTTTGTTGCTTGGTTGTCTATTTTTTTATTATTTTTTTTTTTTTTCAGAACTAAGCAGTTGAGTGTTTTAATCTTCTTAGGAGCATAAGTAAAAATAAATTTTCAATGAAGAAAGCAACCTGCTCTAGCTGAGCCTGGTTTGAGCAGGGGGGTTGGACTCATCACCTCCAGAGGTCCTTTCCTACCTCAGCTATTCTGTAATTCCACAAAAACATTTTGCTTTTCTTTCTGAATAACTATCAACTACTTAGAGTGGGCAGCCCAACCACTCACATCTTACTCGTTTCTGGCAGATGTGAAGTTATCAGGATTGCAGTGTAACTCCTGCTTTGTTGACTATCTGCACTCTGGAAATACCAGCACAGCTTTGGGAACGTGGACTGTGAGTTACCAAACTACCAGTTCTGCTGAAGAGCAATTTCTCAGCTGCTTCTCTAATGGGAAGGAGTTCTAAAACTTCCATGTGCTGCAGTTAAATTGTAGATAACAGTTACATTTTTAATATCTGCACATAGAATGGTTTGGGTTGGAAAGGACCTTTGAAGCTCATCTAGTTCAACCCCTCCTGCAGGGAGCAGGGACATCTGCAACTCGAGCAGGTTGCTCAGAGCCCCAGCCAACCTCCCCTGCAATGGGGACAGGGATTGGGCAGCGAGGACCTCTTGGGGAAACCTGGGTCAGGGTCTCACCACTCTCAGCATCAAAACTTTCCTCCTTCTCTCCAGCTTAAATCTCCCTTTTTTAGTTTCAAACCATCGCCCCGTGTCCTGTCCCAACAGGCCCTGCTCCAAAGTCTGTTCCCATCTCTCTGACAGGCCCCTGGAAGTCCTGAAAGGCCCCCAGAAGGTCTCCCCAGAACCTTCTCTTCTCCACATAGAAAAAAACAAACAGACCTATTTAAATGATGCTACAAAGTCTTTGCAGAACTTTCCAGTAACATTTTAGAGCAGGCTGCACGCATCAAGCTGTGCTAAACACCCCAAACCTCAAGTTCATGGCTCATTTCTTGAGAAACAAAATAATTGGCAATTTGGGGTTATCTGCTTCAGTAGCCATCCTTGGAAAAGTATCCCTCTTAAAAAAAAAAGATTCAATCGGAGCAGTCAAGAGGCTGAGGTACTTAAATCACCAGCTGTTTCACCATCCACCAAAATGCAATGTAAGCATCTGGGCTGAGCCCAACAAGTATAAGAGAAATCCAAAATGCCAAGCCCAAGCCAAGCACTGTGAGAAACAACTTGTACTCAGGGCTGGTAAAAATCGATACCTTCAAGAGAAGCTCAAGTTTTTTTTGCTTTTGTAAGTCCATCAAGTTTGGTTCAAAATATCTACGGAAGCCTACGTCTTTGTCTGGAAGTCACCATGATGGCCTAGTTCTGGAGCAGGTCTCTTCTGTAGCAGAAAATATCACAAATGAGCTCATGCTTACAAGCAGAAGTTAACAAATCAGCTCAACTAAAACAAACTGAGTCAACAAACCTGACCACAAACCACTGGCATTTGGTCCAAACTGATCAGTTTGGTANTCAGCAATGGCTGGAGGTACTGGCAGAATTCTGCTCAGGGCATCGTTTGCATGAGGGAACCACCAAGCAACTTTAGCAATACTAAAGGTCTAAATACTAATGAGTGAAGAGTTTTTCCTGACCATGCCAAAGCTGCTACAGCTGGGAAGGACAGACCAGCTTTCCCAACAGCAGAAGTTTGCCACTTGCTTCAGAAGCCCTCTGAGTACTTTTGTCTGCTCTCCAAAACAAGGACTGATAAAATCTTCTGAATTACATTTGCCGTTCATTACTGTCTCTGACCACTTTGTCCAACGAGCACTTGTCAGTGGTGCCCTGGGATAGGACGAGGGGCAACGGGCACAAACTGGAACCCAGGAAGTTCCACCACAACAGGAGGAAAAACTACTTCACTGTGAGGGTGACGGAGCCTGGCCCAGGCTGCCCAGAGAGGTGGTGGAGTCTCCTTCTCTGAAGACTTTCCAACTCCCCCTGGATCTGTTGCTGTGTGTCCTGCCCTGGGTGCTCCTGCTCTGGCAGGGGGGTTGGACTCGATCTCCAGAGGTCCCTTCCAACTCCTGCCATTCTATGAAAGTATTGCAAACCTGGTGGAAAACAAGCTGTGAGACATCCAATAAGTCCTGATCATGGCAATTTATCTCATTTTATCCCCAAAACACACAGAAGTTGGTGTTAAATTACTATCTACCACATAGACAACCGTTATACGGATTACACCCAGATGATAACGGAAGGTCATGTAAACGGAAATTAAATACAGGAGACATGATTATGGAAGGAAAGCTCAGTTTGCTGAAGCTTAGTTTTTTGAAATTACTTGTTATCTGAGCTATCCTCTGCACTCACCAGTTTAAGGTGACACTGGTTTCCTCCAAGAAATTTTATTATTAACTGCAGCCCTTAATATTCATTTTGCTGAGCTAATAAACAAGCTGTGGAAACAGCTGATCAAACCAAAACTCTGTTTTCAAATTCAGTGTAGCACTGAAAAATAAAAATAAAATGATAGAAGCTCTGTGTACAAAACATCACTGAGTCAAGAAGCTTGAAGAGAGTCAGTTCCAGGTAATTCTGCACATTTCTAAGTGCCGGATGAGAAGCACTGTGAGAAAAAAAACAAGCCTCCAGCCTCATAAACTAAACCTGCATGTGTGTAGAGTTCTTCACGGGCACATGAAAATAAAAAAAGTAATAAAATATCAGTGTTGGGGAAACAAGGGATTCTGCAGAGCTACAGGTGCAGGACTGAAATTGCTCCACGCAGCATCATTCATGTGTCTTAGCTGCCCAGGCTGGTAGATAAAATTAATTTTTATTGTTAAAAACCACTCTTTTCTTTTGAAGTACAAGACATTATTAGTCTAAGTCACTTTCGCTTTGTTTTCATTACACGCAACTTGAATTTCCAAAGGAAAAAAACCTGTATTTTCAACAATAAAGAACTGCTAAAATACCTCTATTTGCAATTATTTATTATAGGTAAACACAGGGTGTTTGTATTTTGCATATTATCAAGCCCTCCAGCTTTAAAATGATTTCCTACTCTAAGCAGAAAAAGAAAAAAATAAACCCCAGCTACTACCAGAGAAAAGACAAACTATTTTCTCTTTGCTTTCGGAACTCTTTTTTTTTTCTCCCAGTGAAGCCTGTCAGTCGACACCCCCTCAATCCCTTCTCCTTGCCATTTCTGACAAGCTCTCTGAATGAGGAATTCTGGAAATGAAAGCAGGAAAGGTTTGCTGCACTGCAGGGAACTGCCACAGGGGGGATTCCAAACTGATGGGAATTACAGGGGAAGTCAGAGGAGGGGGGAGAAGGAAAAAAAAAAAAACAACAAAAAAAAGAAGAAAAAAAGAAAAAAAAAGCCATCAGGTCATGAGATGGAGCAGGTAGAAAATGCAGACTTTATTTTATAAAATGACAGGTTTAAAATGCATTTATACAGATGTCCTAGTGTTTTCTCACCAACCTTCTGCTCCAGAAAAACTACACCGGGTGGTTTTCCCCCCTTCTCTGAAGGTAGCCCTCTATGGGTATGTTGCTTCTAGCAGTATAAAAAGCTAAAAATCAGTAATTTTATCGATTTTCACTATTTGAATCGTTGCTATTTTGCAGAAATGACCACTGAAAAAAAAAAAATATGTACATGTAAATACACCCCCACCCCCAAATATCTGTGTGCACATTAATACTTATTTCACAGCCCTACCACTTTGTATTTCCAGTGTGATTCCAAAAATTCACATTTCTTCACACACAGCAGTAAATCCGAGGCCTAAACTAAACTACATTTGTGAAATCTCATTCCTCAAGCAAATCAAATGTTGTTTCACTACTTTGCTAGGGACTGGGGGGGGGTGCGAAGGAGAAGCTGTTGGCGTTTTTTTCCATAACTCCCCTTAGGACCAGTAATTTGAGTAGTAATTTATATTTTTTTCTACTTTATCAGTGCTCAGTGTGCAGGTGTCAGCTTCTCACAGAGAAAAAAAGACCGTCTAGACCAAAAAGGCAATGTTCAAAAACTTCTATTGTACAAGGGAAGTGATAAAAGACATGGATAAATCCACTATTTTAACATATCAAGGGCCATTTATTGTTCTATGTTATCGATTTGAAATAGATCT
>VWZK01019267.1:519041-640860 GCA_013396935.1 Baryphthengus martii | reverse complement strand
CCGTTTGTCACCGCCGGGAGCGGGCTCCTGTGCCTTTAAGAACCAGCTTGCCCAGGGTGTTCTAACCTGCTAGCAAGGAAAAGTTCTTTAAATAATGGATACGCGGCTCCTCCAATCGGGGAGCGGAATCTGGCTGACGGGGCGGGGCTCCCGCGCTTCGACCAATAGGGGCGGAGGAGGCGGGGCTCGGCGTCCAGGGTAGGTTGCGCCGAAGTACAGCTTCAAGTGAAGTTAATCTGGGGTGAAGCAAACAGAAAATTGTGGAGATTTTGTTGGTAGGAATTTTCCGGTTCTAATCGCGTCGTGTGGCGTTATTTTGCCCTCCGGGGCAGCGAAGTTCATGTGCGTGGGGCTTTTATTCATTGTTTCATTTTCTAATGATGGCAGAACACGAACATTTCTGCAGGGAAGCAGAACAAAAGGGCTCTTTAGGCAGGAAATAAGGTGTTGAGAGGCTCAAACTTGACCGAGTTTCTTTTGTCATCTGTTGGCTTGCACCGGGTTTTTCTGTGTGGAGGGATCGAGTCGTTCCACCGTATTTTATGGAGAAGAGTTAATTCTAAAATAGCGAGGATAATGCTGCTGTTTTGGAGTTACACAATGTTACAGGAAGAGAGCTCGATTTTAACTCTGACTCCTCTGATTCTGATGAGATTTGAGCTAACTAATTATGACAGCTGCTGTGGGATTATTCAGTGATAGCATTTGCTCCAAGTCATTTGTCTTATTGTCTTTTGTTGTATCACTGAAGACTGCTGTGCTGTTGTCTGTATGTGTATTCTTGATGAGATGAATGTGTCTCAGGTCTTCAGCATTTAGAACAAAGATATGTAAAAACTATGTGAAACACTACAAATTTTCTTTTTTAACCAGTTTTGCAGAGTATCTTGGTCTGTCAGAGCTCCGATTACAAGCACAGGCAGGAAAATTACATGTTATTGCCCCGTGTTGCAGCTACTACCCTTCCAGCAAACAAAAAAAAATGTGGGAGGGGGAAGATTATTTTTTTGTTTGTTTGGAATTGGTCATAATCTCTTTTGAATCCTGTCTTGTCCAATGATAGCAGGTGTTTTCTGTGAGGGAAGATTATTTCAGTTTCTGTACCGGGCTTATCATAAATGATATTTTTAGTGACACTTTCTGCGTCGGAGAGGTCTTTAGGAACAGGAAAAGTAGGATTTGCCACGGGTGGCATGGGATAGGGTGAGAGGGAGGAGCGCAGGAAGTGGTGAGTCAGGAAGCAGGGGGTTTCTAATGAGAATAAAGACTTTGTTTTTATTGTCATCCTTTTTGTGTCTTTGACAAGTATGTTAGATGAGGCCACATACACAACAATGCTTTCAGAATGGTGAATATATTTTCTTATCTCCCTAAATATTTCTTGTTTATATAAAACCACTTGTATTTATATACAGCTGCTCCTGAGAATTGGAAAGAAATACCCATGGCCCTAATACTTGTTGAGTCTGAGGAGTGTGATGGGTTTTGTATGATTAGTCAAGATGATGGAAGAATGGATGTGAAAATTGAGCAGCAATCTTTTAAATGACAGTGGAAAGCAATTGCTTAGACCTTTCCTGAATGTAAACAAGTGTGGTCATTAAACTACACCTCATTCTTTCAGTTTTACATTGAGCCATTTTGTTTTCTCCCAAAATGCTGGGTGTGGATTAGTTTTGTATATGTCGGTGTCTTGACGTGCTGGCGTCTTGCCATGCCCCAGCGGCTTATAGCTCTGAATTACTAATTCATTCTTGTTATCTGCTTTTCTCTGTTATAGCTTTTTTTTTAATGTTCTAGATTGTATTTAAATCCTGAAAATACTACTTTCGAATGAGTAGTGACTATATGTGATCTTCAGCTGAGAGATGGGCCAAATCTCCAGTATCAGGGGAGATATTTAAGACTGGGATATGTAAGTGTTTAAATACCTGGAGTTTGATTAATTTCTTTACTTACAAGTGCTGCTAGGCCTAGACTGAATGCCCAGGTCAGATGTCTGAGGTGAGGGCAAGAAGAATAGGGTAGTTTGTTAAAATTGCTGTAAATTTATGAATATATGTATTAGACTTGCTTAAACAAAAGGAAACAAACTTAAATGTTTGTGTGCTGTTAAATACAACACTTAGCCCAAAGCTGGGTTTGCTTAGAAACAGAGTGTGGGGGGGGAAAAAGCTGAATACATGAGGCAACTTGGTTCATATTCCTTGATGACTGAGTAGCCATTCTTCTCAAGCCCCCCCTGCCCCCCAACTTAGTTAGGAAAGATGTATTATCTGGGACCAGTTTTCCTGATTTATTCAACACAAGTGAAATGCTCAACTCTCTGGCCACACATATACAATTCTATTGCAGGCTGTTTGTAGAAAGCAAATCTGCCCTAAAGGATAAACACAGCACTTTGCTGGCACAGCTGTACAACTTCTGTATTCAGGCTACAGCAAATGTTTCTTGCCTGCATTCAAAGCCGTCGCTGGCAGGACCCGTGTTGTCCCTGCGTGACGATTGGTTGTTCCAGCATTTCTTCTTCATAAAACCTTCTCCTGCACATGCTCCATCTGCACATCTTCAACACTGTGAATGTGTTGTGTACTGTGGGATTTATGTGTCTGCTTCTTGTGCCAAGATGGAACATACGTCTTTGATGTGAATAAGAGATTCCTAAAAGTGATTGTAAACCTGTGTACAAAATGCAGGACCTCATTTTATCTCCTCTGTTTATGAGGTAAAGGGGATCTGTGCTCTGCAGTCCACTGACTGACTGCTGGTGGCACTTCCAGGGTCGTGAAGTGGGTGGCCCACCAAGTGCTGGGATGATAACTCCACACTCTGTTGCTGTTTAATGCTACTTAGAGAAGACTGTACGCCTCCCGTGGAATGATCTCTAAAACGTGCCTGGAGCTTTAAGAAGGGCAGATATCCATCCTGAGAACAGTGACGTGGGCTTCAGATCCTTGCTGGAATGCCCCCTGCTCTGCGTAGGGACCTCCTGCCGCTCTGCCAGCAGAGTGGGTCCTGTGGGCACTGGAGGCAAAGTCATCTGGCCCGGCTTGAATTGTTTTCAATTAGTGGCTCGAGCCAACCCAACTGGCTCTTTTCCCTTCCTCTTCCTCCCCCTATTTCCCAAGTGGTTTAGTGATCATTTCTGCTAATAGCTGTGTGCCCCAGGCAGAAGGGAGTGAGTCGGGGAGAGGAGTAATATCATCTTGGAGAGTTTCAGCTATAGCCACAAAGGGATATCTGCCCGTCGCTTTGGAGGTGGAGTTAGGCCTCTGAACTAGTTGCTTGCCTTTCTAGGAGGATTGTGGTGCAGGGGGAGCTTAGGGGCTGTTGGTCATGGCAGCCAGGCTGGTGTGGTGCAGGGGAGGTTGGTGCTGGAGGGACAGCCCCGTCCTGCACGCACAAGGGCTCCTCACCAAGGTATTTGGCCTCCTGTGGTGTGGAGCTCAGGCTGGGTGGGGCAGATGATCTGGCCACTGATGCTTACACTGTAATAAGGTTTTGTGAAAATAAGCGGTTAATTACACGTGACCTACAAAGGGATAAAAAATAGCTTGGATCTGTTCTTTCTTTAAAATCTATTCGACAGAGCCGTGAAATGTTTGGGATTTTTAAACCTGCTTATTTGTTTTACCTTTAAAATATCAAGAACATTAAGTCCTCCTTCCCTGTTCTTGTTGGCTGTCTCAGATGTGTCATAAGCTTCTCAGCCCTTAATTGGAGGGGTGGGGTGATATATTTTTAACAGATCCCTTCTTCCAACTATGTTTATAGGGCTTTTGAGCTAAATAGAGATTAGCAAAAACAAAGCTTTGACAGTGCAAAAATTGTTTCTCCTCAGTCAGGTTGTGCTTTCTTGCTTATTCTCCAGTTGTTGACAGAAACTGAGGTTTCTTCATTTGAATAGTAACTTTTTCTTTGGCTATTAACTCAGTTTATCTCTTAATGCATAATTTAAATCCTAACTTGATCCATCTTCTGCTCCCTTTAGATCAACTTAAGACAATCTTTTGAGTATTGCTTAGACAAATGAGCACTTGCATTTGAGTATTTCCTAAAAATAGCTTCTTTTTAAGTAGCAGTTTTATTTAACGCAGAGCTCTTCCTTTAACTTGACGGTTCAGCAGTCTTGCAGAAGCCGAAACTGTCTCTGCACTGAAGACCACCCCTGCTCAGCCATTCTGCCCTGCCAGGATGTATTTGTATCACAGGACTCTAACCTTCAGGATATGGTATTTGTCAGCCTGAAATGTAATAATCCTGTGTCTGAAGAACTAAACTATAAACAATGTGGCTCGCTTGGCAGGCCCTGGCAACCACCTGAACAGTTTAACTAGCCCAGGGTTTAAGACAACACTGTGCTGGTGTGGCCTGTGATTCATGGTGCTAATGCATTTTTATCTATGTGAAGGATTAGGGAAACAAATATGAACTTAATAATCAAATTGGAGTGGGAGTTTAATAGTATTTTTAAGGACAGAAGCGAGGTGCTTCCAGCTTGTTTACATGTTTTGTATTGAATGTGGGCTTTTGAAATAAGGGCTGAAGTTTTCCCTATTAGCTGGAGCAAGGCAGAAGGTTAGACAGTTTTCGTTTGTGTGCCGTTGAGTATAATTGGGTTGGTGAAAGCAGAATGTGGCACAGGGAAGGCAGGTATTTTCCACTTAAGGTTTTAAATTATATTTGCAGGTGAGAGGCAAGAGAGAACCACTGATTCTGTGGGCAAAAACATAATTCCTGTACCTACAGTGGACGTGTTGATGGCTTTTTTTGTACAAAAGGCTATCTGAGTTAGACTGTCAGAAGAAAACATTTAATGAGTTGCTGGTCATGCTGTTTTTTTGCAGATGGAATGACAGGGGAGATACGGGACTTCAAAGAAGGATAGAATTATTTCTTTACCCCTGCATGAATTCAAGATGTTTTTCTAAAATCTTATATAGAATCAAGGCCATGATGTTACCATGTAGCGGAATGTTTTCTGTGCAATGGAATTGGAATTGTGTGTTGGAATCTGCACCGTTATCAAGCTAGGGGCAAAAGAAGTGGCTATGTTTTGAGGGTTAAACGGAAACATTTGGAGGTTGTTCTTTCTGCCTAGCTCCTTCAGAATCAGGTAGGAAGCTGACAAGGTAGCTGTTGTTGCTGATACGGGAGAGTTTTCTAAATTAACTTCACCAGATTTATGTTGGGATTATGCCATCCAAATACCATGCCAGTATGACAGACTGTTGGATATTGGTGTTAAGGCCTTGAATGAAGTGATTTTGTAGGTATTATTTAGAATTAGATATCAAACAAATATTACTGCCCTGGTGAAAAGTAGCTGGAAAAGTAATTGGTTTTGTGTTTTATGGTGTCAAAACCATGTGATTACTAATTTACACAAAAGGGGGGAAAAAAACCCACCACAACTGTGGAACTGTGGCAATATGGAAGGATTTACCTTGAACACTTTGTAGGGAAGAGACTTTTGGATTGCTCAAGAGGATTGTTTTGAATATCAGTGTATTTTCATGGGTTTGTTTAAAGATTCCTGGGAGAGGAGGAAGACAGCATTAGTAACAATAGGTCAAGGTAAGTGTATTATTAGTTACATAACAAACAAGTTGTCAGCTGAATGTGACAAACCATGCAGGGGCTGAGATGAGGAGTATTTGATTTGTTGTGGACTGGCCTGGCAGCTGTGCATTCGTTTTTTGCCTTCCTAATAAGTCTAGTCAAACTGAGCTTAGTGCTTTGATTGCAATTTAAAACTCCTGCGCATAGCAGTGAAGTAATTGACTGTCTTTACAATTATTTTTTTAGTTATTTTTGTTATTTAAAAAAAATTTAGTTCCCACTCTGGTCACTTAGTTGATTGTGTCCTGAATTTGCTTTTCTCTAACTTGGTGTCTATGAAACTGTTACCTGTGGTCTCTCTTACTGCAAGAATTATCTTGGTATTCTGCAATGTCATAATGTGACTGTGACCCATGGTCTTAAGTTTATACCTAGTCATTCTGTATAGAAATAAATCCCTGATTAGTTACGATCTACTTATCCTTCTATCTCCTACCTCAGATCCCTCTCTGCGTGATCAAAATGCTTGAAATATCAGGCTGCTCTCTTGAGGAATACCTCTGTCCTTTGTGCAGCTCTGACACCTTAATTTCTCAGGCTGCCAAGGCCTGGGATGAATTTATTGAAACTTCTTTGTTAGAGCCTGATCACTGTAAACTCACCAGAAACAGTTTATATGCCCCTTGTGTAAAATGCACGTTGCAGTGTGGCTGGATTTACTTAAGCAGCATCACATTAGTTGTTAAAATAGGAAAGTCCTCTCTTGAAACCCAGGGTTATGGGTTAAAATTAGTGATTTTTTTTTTTTCTTTTTATATAAAGGATGCAGATGCTCTTCAACAGTAGTGTAGGGGGTTTTGTCCTCACAAAAGAAGTGTGACACAGAAGAGGTTTCTGGGAGCCAGTGTTAGGGCATTGGGCTTTTGTTTTTCAAGCTATAGTAAGGATGTGGTGGTACCTGTGGAAGTGGCCTGGTGCATACTGCAGCAGCTGAAGCTGCAGTCCGTGCCTGTGAATGAGGCCAAGCTGAAAAGCACTGGTCTTGCTGATCTCCCTCTTTTTTCTGACCCTATACCGTAATAAAAGGGAATATATTGTTCCCTTTTTCCATTGTTTCCTTATGGAAGCCTTGTTGACCACTGCTTGTGAATGAGAGAGAATGAGCATTGTGGTAAGAAGCCACACCTTGCTGATAGTCGAGGCTCAATATCTTATGAGCAGGTTTTGATCTCCATTCTAAAGTGCGATACGGGCATTTCATGCGCCGAGCGAAATAACTGACGAGAGATCTGGCTTGCATTTTCTATATTTGTCTACTTTGTCTTTCTAGAGAAAGGAAAATTCATGATATAAAGTGCTGTTACTCTGTCATGTGTCGATCTGTTCTCTGGAAGAACATAATCACTATGGCAAAAGGATAAAAAGAGAAGGCAGATGTACTTAAAGTTACTGTGCAAAATGTTTCTAAAAATGCAAACTTTTGTTTATGTGGCTTCAGGAAGGAGGAATCCCATGGCACTACTTAACAGCTTGGCCTTTTTGGATACAAGTCCCTCCCTTAAAGGCACTTGCGGCTCTAGTTTTCTATGTAGAATTGTAGAAACAACTCTGTACAAAGGTATCTTCATAATAAATGGGGAGACAGTGGCATCCAGCCATGCTATTTTTAGGCCATTGTGCTCTTAACTTGCTGATCTAAGTGTTCTGGGCAGTCAGTGGGGGAGACATGGTACTACAAATGCAGGCTCATAGCTGAATCTTGTTTGAAAACAGAATGAATAGCAAGCTTGGTTATCAGAGAGGCAGTTCAGTGTCATACCTGGAATATTAGCAGGTAAAAAGGATGCCCTGGTGTATAAAGCACCATGTTTGCAGTGTGGACTTTTACTTGAAAGCTGTCAGCTCTGGCTTCCTTGTCAGTTGAGAAACAAATATGTGCAGTCTATTCTGTATGGGCTTAGGAAAGAAATACATATTTTTCTGTTCTGTGATGGCAGTGGAAAAAAATGCCAGTTGTCCTCAATCAGTTTTTTTTTCTGATTATTTTTAGGCTTTTCCTAAACAGTGTAATGGTCTCTCTATCTGAGCAAGTGGTGTAGTTTGGGAAACCTTCAGAAAGGAGTGTGTGTCTCACTGCAGATTTCTGATCATTCCTTAGCCTCTTCTCTATTATCTGACGCTATCTTGGGTAGGTAAGGCTGACATAAGGCATCTTTTCCTTAATTTTCACTCTGACCTCTTAGTGATGTGTGCATTTTTCCTTAGTTTACACTGAGTGAGGCTATACCTTAAACTTCAGTTCTGATACTAAGTAGTTTCACCTTCTTCCTCCAGCACACTATTAACGTTGACTCATTTGGCACAGAGCTGTGGAGCTGCACCGTAAGCCAGATACAAGAACCAATTCAAGCTTTTGAAGAATTACGTTCTCAGGGTAGATGAGTTCCTGGCCCAGCAACACTGAGAAGCGTCTACAGCCCCCAATTATCTGCGTCATGAAACCACTGCATTAGTTGCATAGAAAGATACATATATGTTGGATGTATGTATTTTGGTTGCGCTTGGATGTTTACACAGTGTAGTGGTTCCCACAGCTGAGAGGAAACTAAGGAAAGATGCAAAACTTCGTAGTGTGACCGGTTGGTATATTTGTATTTTCAGTGAAATTTGACAGTATATAAAAGTGATAGATTGATAACAGTTGCCCAACATGTTGGCTGTTGATCAACTGTATAATATTTTCCTATGCTTTTTACAGGGTGATAGCTTTTAGTATTTAGACATCCACTGACTTGTTTGGGACTGTAACCTGGGTTCCCCAGTGACTGAAATAGTAATTAAGGCAAAAAAAAAAAAAATACCCAACCCAATGACAAAACCCCCTGCAATAACATTAGGGTGAGAAGCAGAATAACACCTTTGAGTTCCTTGGCCAAATGTAAGTGCATTGCAAAAGTTGAGGAATGCAGCTTTGCCACGAGGAACATCATACTTACACCTCTTCTGCTGAAAACTTGTCCTTAATTACCCGCTTGGTTTGGTCAGGCTTTAGCTTTAGGTTGAGTTCCCCATCAAACCACAGTAAGGGTATTGTATAATTTTGAACACTTAAATTAGACATAGTGTATAATTCTAAATAGAGCAACACATCATGCATGCTAATCACAGTGTTCTTGGAAGTTAAGTTGAAATCAAGATGCCCTAGCCAGAAATGATGATGGTGATGATCGTTTTATTTATTAACAGCTAGGAACCCTGGTATTAGAACAGGACCTCCCTTAGCATTAGGCCCACATAGAACTGTAGCATTATAAGCTAATTAAAATTCTACATCATGCTGTTTACAAAAACAAATTATAATGTGTTTTGTGCTTACTGTCAGTTCTCGGCAACAGGTGTTTTGTTAACAAGAAGCTCTCTATTTTGGGAACTCGTGTTAAAGCAGCTTTTATCTCTTCTGGGTTTGATATGCTTAAAATAAGTGAAACTTATGCTGTACTGAGAGAAGATTACTTATTCACTGAAGCTCAAAAGAAGCGATTACTGAATCTCTATTCTTTCAGTAATTAAATGGGTAATCTTGTCAGTGTTTGAACCCTTACAGATTATTTTTCATTGGTTTGTAAATCCAAACCTGTTTTAACATACAGCATGAAAGAGTTTATGGAGTTTGCCCTCCTTCTGCATCCCTTAAACTTTGGTCTGGTATCTTAAGGGAAAATGGAGAAGTTTAGAATCTCCTCATTCTAATTTTTATGTAACCTCTGATTTCTGACATGACTGACTTCAATATAGGACACTAAAGAAAGCAGAATGCAGCCTTGGCTTGTCTGTTTTCAGAGTAGCTTTCAGATCTTTAATAGAGCATTTTAAAAGAAGACATTTCTGCAATCTGACAGGTTTCAAGTAAACTCTAAATTTGTAGGGCTGTATGGAAATATGGAGAGCAACTTGAGGATTCCTATGGTCTTTGACTTGTGCACCTTAAAGCCAAAGTACAGCTAGGAGGTAGCACAAACTCTAGAGGAAAGAAAAGGGCCTTAAGCAATATCTGCAACTAGTGCAGCTGACACTGGTTCAGCTACCCATGATGGAAGCTGTGGTTTGTGCAAGTGGACGTAGCAGACTGATGAGCAATTACTGAGATGGCTTAATTTTTTTAAATGGGTGTAACTCCCGAACTTTTATTTGTCTTGAGCAGAGACGCCAGAGCAAGCATTACCTAAAAGTACGCTCTTGTATTAGTAGTTGCATGTTCTATCGCAAGTGTAGCTTCTTGTGAGGTTTCTGTGGCAGTCTTGTCAGAGACAGCCATCTTCCAAAAATGGACCTGCTGAGCCTGTCTGCCTCTAGCCTTAAACCTTAGGTGATCTGGGTAGGCGAAACTGAGTGAGTACAACCTCGCATTTTGAGAGAAAACCACTTTTGTCTCTCCTCTGATTTATGTATGGACACGCAGTGCCTTGGGTGGGACAGTGGGGTAGCCGGCCAGTGTCCTCTCTGCAGTCTTCAGATACACCTCTTGGACTTCTCTCACCATGACTCTCCCAGAGGTGCCAATACAAAAGCAGCTTCCCAAACTAGCTGGCGTGCGCTTTTCTCATGTTCACTTCTCTTGGTCTGTAATTCACTCAGAAATTGTCTTTACTTTGTACAGAACAACTATAGTTACCGTGTTGCTCTCAGTGCTTTTAATGTTTAACTAGTTAATCTTTATTGAAGGTCCCTGTTGTGTCTCACTGTAAACAAGCATGTCCAGCTCCAGGGGTTATTTGCTGTGCTTTTTTCTTGAACCCAAGAAGTGACTTCTGCGGTGTGTGTGGGTTTTGTTTTGTTCCACTTGCGTTCAGGTTGACCTCTGCAAAAAGGCAGCTTTGTCATCTTAGATTTTCTGATAGTCATCACTGAAGAGTCAGAAATTTAGAAGATGCTGGTTGTGCTCATTCTGAAAGCATCTCTGTACTTCTCTGGATTGAAGTTTTTTCCAGATTAACTGAGGTTTCCTGCAAATGTATTGTGCTGCTTGGGAATAAGAAATAAGTAAGAGGCTATTAAGTTTTCTAAATCAGAGAAAAAAATGATGTTTCTTTGAATTTCACAAAGTTTGGATGCTGTCATATGCGAGGGCCTAATTCTAGTGGTGCTGTTGTGTTTTCTTGAACAACTATGAAGTCCAAATGTACATACTAACAATGATGATCCTTGGCATCTGGAGCTGTATTTTGGTACTTTAGGCTTAAATTTAAACACATGACAAATAGGAGGAAAATTCTTAAAGGCTTTTATACAGAGTGCTGCGTTTAGTCTTTTCGGTGCCACAGCAGTTAGCAGATGCTCCAGCATAAAGTAGTGGTCATTCCTGCAGAAGCCTCACCATCTGAAAGCCGGTAGCTCTTTGTGACAGCTTTCTGGAATTCCAGCACTTTCATGAAACTCCTTTTTTCCTGTTTCCTGCCTCTTTGAAATTCCACATAAACAAAGTTTGATTTCTCCTCCTAGTCCATAAAATATACCTGTTACATAGTTCATTACTTTTATTTTTTAGGATTAATCTACAGGAGAGTAGTGAACTTCATGGAATTGCCCCTTTATTTAGCATGGTGGCTATACTAAAAAGTTTGGAAGTGAACTTCATGGAATTGCCCCTTTATTTAGCATGGTGACTATACTAAAATGTTTGGAAATTAAGTAAGAAAAACTTGCTTATACTTCCGAGTTTTGTTTGTAGACTTCAAGTGGTCGCTGCAAGCAATTTGATGCATTTGGTCAAAGTGAATGAGAGTTTCTGAGGTACTCTGTTTTGCAGCAGTTAATCTTTGGTTCTAGTAATCCGTACTTTGCAGAGGTTGAGCACGGCCACGAGCAGTAATTACAGTTTCAAAGTGACATCTATTAATAGTGTGTGCAGACAAGCATAGAAGACTGAATCCTTATCAGTGATCTTCTTGATACCAGTATAGAATCTGAGTGCCTTTGTTCTTGCCTAGTAAGAGTGAAGAGGTTGTAGTGAAATGTTCCCTTGTTCCTCCTGTAACCTTGAGTCCAAGAGCAGACAGCTGTAGTTAGCAGGGTATGTGCTTTAACACTGGAGGCTTTGTCTATACCAAGTGTTCCTGGGTTGTATCACCACGTAACGTTGCCAGTATGACATTCTGGCTCACGTTAGTTAGAAAAGCTGCCGATGTTCCTTCCCTTCCTAAGACCTGCACGCTCTTTTCTGTCCTGCCACTTCTGAGATTGTGCTTTCTTTCATATGTGTAGTTCTTTTTCCACCAGTGTGATTCTTTCACAGTCTTTCTGACATCTCAATCTGGAGTTTACACTAAATGGGGAATGAACCTTTCTTGAGGGTTGAAATTTTATTTATATTTTAATACTGAAGTACTGAAAGGTTTAAACTTGCTGACTACTTCGAAGTGAAGACTTCTATAACTCTTTCCATCTTTGTATAAAGTTTCTGTTAGGAGTGTCTTTAAGTGCATGATTTTTAGCCTAAAATATGTCTGTGCATGAAACAAAAATAAAAAGCTGTTCAACAGGAATAAACTGGAACGTAAGTAAATTTTGGAGGACTTGTCGAGTGAGTTAAGAGAACATCTTATGTAAGTCTTTGGTCACTAGCTTGAGTATTTTGTTTTTGATACTGAGTCATTATTAATTCTACTTCAGTAGTTCAAATTGCAACTTTAAACTGTATTTAATTGTGAGCGTGGAGAAAACTGGAGGCCTGCTGAAATGAATTGAAAGCTTTAAAATGCATGGATTCTCTTGGTGCTGAGGAAGTTGGATAACTCCTGTGTTTTGAAAAATGCAGCAGCTGTGTGTTCTGCTGCTACAAGAACAAAGAGGTCACTGCCCTTACAGAGCTGCTCGCATAGTTGGGCCTTAACCATATTCACTTTTTTTAACTCAAAGCATTCTGATGAAACTGGGTCAGAGTGTAACTACACATGTAGCTAGGCTGGCAAATCTGAACCAGCTGGAGTGTTTTAGGCAGGGTGAGCCGTAGATGCAATGACATGTCTGACTGTAACCAGCAAGCTGCGCTGAGCTGTAATGACTGAGGCCCCTATTCAAATCTGCCAGCTCTTCTTGGCTCCATAGCAAGTTGCTGGGACATGGTAATGCCTTAAAGCAGCTACAAATGACTGCTTAGTGAATGTGAATTGGGGCCTTTTGGGAGAGAGCAAAGGAGTAAAAAGAAAACAGGACGCCTCTGTAACTTGCTATTAATTTGTGAGTCTGATGCTTTATCTCCTGAGTAGTGTCCTGCTTCCAGAACACCTGAGCAACTGTGTCTGTGCAGATTCCACTATGAAGCAGTTATCCTCAAACACAGTTGGTGCTTTGGTAGCTTCTGCAGCAAGATTCAACAGAGCTCTGTTCTTAGGCTGTTATTTGCCACTTGTTTTGCTAAGCCTGTGGAGGAATGCCTTTCCTCTATTGTTTTTTGTACCAACATGCCTTTCATATGGTGATACAGGTGGTTTTGGATATCTGTAACAGTACAGGCTCTAGAATGAAATGTATGCTTGTCTACACAACTTCCTAGCTAGCTTCTATTTGTGCCTGTGCTAAAGCTTTTTATGTTTAAGCAGCACAAATAATCATTTTTGCTGCGTCTTCCTTGCTTCCTTAGCACAAAAGGAAAATGACCATTAGTACTGGTGCTACTTAAATTAGTGCCGAATTGCTTCGTTATCAAGGTGATTGATAGAGGTGGGAATATTGTAATCACTTGTTAAGGATTGGATTCCTCCTTTGAGGTGTCACCAAAAATCTGTCAGTGAATGTGTCTTTGACAGTGAAGAAAGTAGCTTACACAGTATGCTCTGCTTTCTCTTAGCAGTACCAGCTTTGAAAATGCTTCTCAGTGGTTCAAGCTGCATCTGGTTTGGTGGTGAAGCAGAAAGCTGTTTGGGTGGTCTCTTCTGCTTCAGCGTTAGCATTTGGGAGGGATCCTTCCCATGCCAGTCACCAGTTACAGGAGTGTTTCCAGAACACACGACTGTGCTTCAGCTGGTGTAGCGCATGTGAGGATCTGCTCGCTCTTCCTACTACAACTTGAAGTGTGAGGACAACTAGAATTCAAGAGACCTTTTTCTTTTGGGGAAGACACGTGAAGAGAGGCCTGGCTTCTGTGCGGGATTTTTTTTTTTTCATGTTGAGGGGAGTGTGGGAAGAGATTATTCCTAAACCGTGTGTGTTTAATCCTGCTAAATGCTGCTCTCTCTGATCTTACTGATTAACATTTGAAGCCTCTAAAGCTAGAGTATCAGTTATTTGAAATGAGTAGCATATAGACATTTTAATTGAAAGGACAAGAAAGTGGGGGGGGGAAGCCCAAACCGGTATCATGGTGCCTACTCTATGGGGAAGGGATATATACAAATATTTTATAAATTAATTTGCAGAGTATTGGAAGAGGTGTCTCTCTTCCCAGAGAACCTGCTATCCGACAGACTTACCCTGCAGCTTCGGCTCTATATGTTTTATAATCGGTGAGAGTCCTTTATGTAACTTATTGTGCTTTGTGCTGGGTGCAGAGAATCACTTTTACTCTCTGAGGATGTGCACTGCTGGTGAGGGGGGAATGGCAGGACCTGTAGCCGCAGCAGTAAGCAGGCCTTATAGATGCTTCTAATGGTCTATATGACAGGAGTAACAGGAATAGGTAGACTTTAAGCACCAAATTTGTAGGGAAAGGACTTAGCATGCAGAGCTGTGTGCTACTGTGCTTCTAGTGGCAGTAAACATTTTTGAGAAGAAAATTATCAGACGTAATTTTGGCTTAAGCTTAGCAATGTTTAGCTAACAAGAAAAAAAGCCGTTTGTTCCATAATCTCCAATGAAATGGATGTTCTGGGTTGAGGGGAGTTGTTCAAGGCTCTTGCCCTTCCCTCTTGTGTGTTTCCTTCTCATTAGTGCTTGTACAACTGGTTTTACAACTATACTGTAAAGCAAAGCAGAGAACGTGCTTAAATATTGTAAAGAGTTTGGTTGTTTTCTTTCTTTAGGATGAATCAACTCAACATTCAGAGTAAGAAGATGACCTATGAATTGTGTGCAAGTACAGCTTGGGAGGAGGTGGAAGGGAAGGCAGAGCCCAGGGTTATTTCCAGCAGCTTCATAAGCCTCAGATGTATTTTGTGACACCCCAAACCAAGTGGGACATACATGTAGCCATGTTGATCTCAAGACCAGGTTGTCACTTCTGCTATGAAATTGCTTCAGGTTTTGTACTGAGGCCAAGCTAGCAGACTAGTTTTGAAACTGTGACTAGGGTCTGCCCTTGGGATAGGTTTTACAGTAGGTTGATGCTCAGCAAGGGCTCACCACCCCTAAAAAGGGGCGTAGTATTTTTAGCCTTGTCATTTCCTTTGCACTCTGTGTCAGTTCTCTAGAGTTGATCTTCTGTCAGATCAGTGAGCTCTCCAGTCCACCAGAACAAATATTCCTGTTGTTTTTTTCATCAGATGGATGAACTGATGTGACTTGAGGAAGGGCTGGGGGCGTGCAGCAGGGACTGGGGGAGCAGGCTCACCCCTCTCACGATGCTTCCAGGGCTGCAGCGTCAATGAGAGCCCACCCACCGTTACTGCCTTGTGTGGGGGCTGGACTCGACAATACTGTGGAGCTTCCTGCATGAGGAATTAGGGACCGTTTTGAAACAAATCATCTGAAGCTGAGCCAAGAACTGGGATGAGGGGAGGTCTTCCCTCCCCCCAAAACATCTGTTCAGTGATCTCTTGCTGCTCATGTTTGCTGAGATGGGAACAGAGTCTGGCTGCTCTGCTTGCGGCTGTTTGACTCCTGCCCGAGCGGTGAGGAAGAGAAGTCCCTGAGGCACAGTCATCTTGGCCCTTGCCCTCACCCAGTAGTAGATGTGTACAGGAGAGGCAGGTCTGAGGTGCAGTGGCAGGAACTGTCAGCATTTGGATCTCTCTCTTTCCTTATATTTTCAATGCCTGGTTTGGCTAGTGGTTCTCTTAATGCTTTAAGCCTGCTCTGCTGCTGGAGCAAGTGGTTCTGCACGTGTCTTCAGCTCGGCCCTCTCGTGCCCCAGTGGTACACGTGACAAACACAAGCTCAGAAACCAGTCTCTGTTAAAACTAATTGGCAAAAGATGGAGTGGCTAGTTTTCTAAATGTGGTTGCTTGATTCATTTTTGTGCATGTGAGCACTGAGAGGGAGGGAACAGCATGACAGAGGGAGTGAGGAGTTGGGGAGCAAGAGCTTATGCTGGTTTGTCATTCTGTGGCTTTAAGGTTCAGATAGATCAGTTCAACCATCTCAGCAGCTTACAGGCCGCTAAAATGTGTGGTGTCCCTTGTGGTCACATGTCACCCCTTGCATCCGTTCCAGAGTTTTTCCCTTGTGTGTTGTGCTTTTTTCTTTTTTTTTGATTTGTGTGTGTGAGCTGGTGGAGCTCACTGAACTGTCAGAAAACTCTCTATGGTGGTAATGGCCTTTTTTTGTCCTGGTGGGGTTTTTTGGTGGTTCAGGGAACTGATTGGGTCAGTGGGGGTCCAGCTGAGCACTGGAGCTGCTGTGGGATGGATGTAACATGCGGTTGCCCCCGTTCTGAATGCAACAGGCTATTGCCTTGGTTCAACTTCTTTCTCATTTGACTTCACAACATTGCATTAGTTTGATCCCATCTCTTCTCCGTTTTATTCTCCAAATATTAGCAACCAGTGAAGGATCTTCCACTTCCTGTGGCTTTTATTAAAACTCCTCAGAAGAATCCCTGGCACTTCCCCTTGGAGATTTAAGTGTTCTGGAGCCTCATGCCAGTGGCTTGTGCTTTGGCTGGTGGCAGGATCCACTGGTTAATGAACTTGGGAACTGGCTTAGCTGGAACTCAGTCCAGCTTTTCTTGTTTTTCTTCTGGGCATCTTTGTGCACCTTTCATAACTTGTTTATTGAATGAGAGCAGACTTTTTCTTTATGTCCGTGTTAGAAATTGTTATGCTGTGTTTGCATTAGCACCTGGTCCCTTCAGCAACGATTGTGCTGGAGAATAAGAAATTAGCAATAATTGGTGCTGTTATCGAGATCCTGTGTGCTGCTTGGAGCCAACTATTGACAGCAAATTTTGACAGTTAGTGTCGTAGCGTTCTTCTAATGTCTAAAATTAAAAGGATTAATGCTTTTATTGAGACATTGGATCTCTGTTAGTCCTTGAAATATTCTGTCCACAATGGTGTTTTTAATTAGTTTTTCAGTCTTAAATGTTCTATGCCAAGAGTGACTTGCATAGGATTTAATCTTTAAATTAGTTTGGGTTACCACAGCACAGACAACTCGTGTTGATTTACACTCTCCTGAAATGGCTTCACTGAATGTTGGGCCCAGCATAAGAATTGAATTCCCACATGTGCTACTTGTCCTTTCGTTCTAAAGGGCTGTCTGGAGAAAGGCAGGAATGAAAGTGCTCTTTCAGCTACAAGTACAGTACTTCAGCAAAATCAAATTTAGCTGTCGTTTGAGGTCAATGGGGGCTTTGTATGTGGAAAGCAAATGCTTCTGTTTTGGGGTGGGGGAGTGCAGTCAAACAGCTGAAATAAGCTTAATTGCAGGTTGGAGCTGAATAAGATACTATCAGGGATTATTTTTGTCTTCCTGCCTGTATGTCTTCCTTGTATTCTATCTTGAATACTACCTCCTCCTTAGGGTACCTTACTGCTGTGAACAGAAGACTTGACTGTCATTTCTATGTTGCTGTTAGCTTTGCAACCCAGAGGTTTACTTCTGAGGTATCAATTTCATGTTTTGGAGAAATAAAACCAAAATGCAACAAATGTGGGTGTGAGAGGAGGTGAGGATGTTTGTCTGCAAACAAAATAATGGGAAACTTGTTTGTGTTTGGCTTCAAATACATCTTATGTAAAAGGAAACCTTTTTACCCTGGTGTGCTTCTTACTGTGGTTTAATCTAGTTTTATAACTTGGCAATTGGTGGAGTATTAAGTATCTTGAAACTCCTTCCCCTCTGGGTTTTCTTTGCTTTATTTTGAAAGGTATACTGATGATACTTGACAGATTCATTTTGTGGTTTTTTTCAGTAATATTGCTTATCTTTGGTTTGACTTGCAAGAATGAAAATTATCTTTATTTGAGCTTAATTTCTAATCAGATCTTGAATGAAATAATCAATGCCTTGAGATGATTAGTTTCTTGATGAGAAGGTTTTTGTCTTTTTTTCCTTTCAAAACTGATACCAAAAAGGACAAGAATATGAAAGGGGTCAAAATCTGGAAAATCCATTTTGTCTCACTGACAGATGTCAATAACTGATTTACAAGTTAGACCATTTGACAACAGTTAGGAGGCTCAGAGTACTGTTGAAAATGATCATTTGTTGTAATTTTCTTGTATTAAGAAGATTTACAAGAAATGGACAAAAAAAATACAATTTGTACAGTGTGTATCAAAACTACATGGAAGGATGCTATATGAGTTGACTTGATACTTATCTCTTATTTCTCATTTTTAGTATATTTTCACACAATTGATATATAGGAGGTTTGTGTACCTAGTCTAATATTTTTAACTGAAAGGATGATTTTTTCATTTTACACGTGAAAAATAATACAGGTTTTGTGGTAAGTAATTATGTTGTCCTTCACTAATGACGTGGTGACTAAACAGTAACTTGTGAATTCATGTGACTGTTTAATTATAATTATTATGCAGTAAGTAAGCATTTGTTACCATGATTGTCTTTCATTTTATAGTTCTCATTCACTGTATCAGGTGTTCAAGTTTCAAGAGGAGCTCAGTGTAGGTGTTCCCCCTCCCCTATCTCCCCTTAACCTACTGTTAGAAGCATTAATGCTTCCAATATTTTCTAAGATAACTTTTTTTTCTTTGTGGGCTATATATTGACCATAAAATAGTGGGGCTGGGAAGGTCTGTATGTAATGGGCTGTGCAAAGCATACATGTGACTGTATTTGTATTATTGGGCAAACTTTGTAGACTTTCTAGGAAAGGACATTGTTACCTGCAAGGCATCTTTTCTGTAATATCTTTTTGCTGAGCTAGAGGAAACTCCAGATTTTCTAATGTCATCTGTCAAAGAAGGGTTTTCTCAAACCTCTAAATCCTGACTTGTACGTATCAATTTCAGGTTTATAGAAGAAGGGAGAATGGCTCAAGAAACTAACCGTAGCCAAGTGCCTATGCTTTGTTCCACTGGCTGCGGATTTTATGGGAATCCTCGTACAAACGGCATGTGTTCAGTGTGCTACAAAGAACATCTTCAAAGGCAGAACAGTAATGGTAGAATTAGCCCTCCTGGTAAGTAACCTGAACATAGATGTGTTTGAACAGCTCGGAAGGACACAATAGGCAGCAACTTGCTTCCTGATCGTGTCCAAATACTAAAAGTGTAGGAGCATTAGGGAAAACCGTTTTATTCGAGTATCTTGCCTTATGGAATGAGCTTGAATGAAGTACTGGTAATATAATTGTGCTGTGATTAATCTGCTCGAAAGTAGACTCTTGCTAATACCTTTTGTATTAGTCTGAGTGTCTTCAATTTGAAAATCTAAAAATGTAGAAAAAATACTATACCAATATACTTTTCCTTGACATTACTGACAGTAGAGAGAACATTTAGCTTGGGGAATATTTGTGAAGAGCATTTTAAATACAGGTATGTTAATTTCTGCAGCCTGATGCTGAAGAATTAACCTGTGGTCACTTTTTATGAGTAGATTCTCCTAACTTCAGATAGATACTTCTTGTTCTTGGCCTAGTGCCCCATGTACTACCTGTGATCTTTCCCACAAAGCAGATTTCCACTTGAACTTAGTGCTGTCTTCCTACATTCACTCACTGGAGAAAGCTAGAGTACTCTTCCCCCTTTAAATTACGGGTGGTGTCCTCAGAAAGAGGAACCCTTTCTCTGCTCTGTTCACCCGGGTGTTCTATTTCATCGTGTTTTGCTGGGGGAAGGAGGGTTAGGGAGTTCTTCCCTGGAGCTTCTAAAATGTCTCTTCTGGCTGGGCTGAATACTGGCAGCAAGGAATCTCATGGTGCACTCTTGAAGACCTCCCTCCTTGACTTTAACTTGGCTTTTAATATTAACTTGCCTTTCTATTGCAATACGGGGATGTAGGTTCTACAACTTCAAAATGGATCCTAAGTTGGCATTAGGATGCTTCACTGCTGTTTCTCAGAGATCTGCCTTGGGTTTTCTTTAAACAAAAAAAAAAACAAGCTTATGTCAAAATCCTGCAGTTTATATTGAGAAAGCTGTTTGTAGATGCTAGAAAATAGTAACTACTTTAAAGCTCCAGCTTCAGAATTTTGTGCTGTGTAACTTCTGGGGGCCTGGGGCTGGAGCGTGATCAAAATATGGCCAAACGTAATAACTTTTTTTGTAAAATTGTTTCGTTATGATATAGGCTGAGATTCAGTTACTTTCCTGGCTGGTGTCATGAGGGTCGAAAAATAATTGCATTGTATAACTTTTGTAATCCAGGAAGTAGTGTAACACATTTTACATTAGTGTCTTCCTTCCAGCAGCTTCTGTCACTAGTATAACTGAATCCTTACCGGTTCAGTGCACAGAAGGCAGTGCCCAGGAAACTCAGTCAACTTTAGATTCTACATCGACTCCATCTATGCAGCCAAGGTAAGTGTTTCTGTCTGTCATTCTGTGTTTGTACATAAAAATCTATCAAGACGATAGTCTACTAGTCC
Source organism: Baryphthengus martii (assembly GCA_013396935.1). Classification (NCBI taxonomy): domain Eukaryota; kingdom Metazoa; phylum Chordata; class Aves; order Coraciiformes; family Momotidae; genus Baryphthengus; species Baryphthengus martii. The sequence continues at coordinate 620,585 of VWZK01019267.1, read as the reverse complement.
TACATATTCAAATGCTAGGACCTGGATTAGGAATGGGGATAAGATTTAAGCTGCTAACTTTAAAGCATGGGATCTCACAGTCAATAGCAGCTGATCTGTTAGCTACATCTTGCATTCAAATGCAAATTTGTCTTTAGAATTTAGCCTCAAATAGGAGCATTGCCAGCCTCACACTGTTCTACAGAGATTTGTCTGGCTAGTCTGAATCCACAACGTGCAGTTGGTTGTGGGTTTACCAAAGGAGAGCTCTTTATGGCTTAGAAATACGAGAATTTTGTAAAATGGCGAAAAGCTGTTTGAGAGCTCTCATAAATAAATGTATGATAATGTGTTGTTAAACTACTTGCTTCCTGAAAAGTGGAGCGTACTAGAATGGAAGAAAGATGTCTGAATCTTGGTGGAAGTTGTGCTACTCATCTGATTTCTTACTAAACAAGTAATTTCCAACTGGATTATTGAACGAGACATAATGTCCTCTTGTAAATTACTCAGATTCACGAAGTGCTCTCCATTTGTAAAAGCTAAATATTTGGTTGATTTAGTGGCTGCATTTCAGTTTAAGATGACACAGCCAACAGCTTTTCTGTCACTTTGGAAACTTTGATTGGAAACTTTGATTGAAAAATGGTAGTGTGTTACACTATGGAAGTTAACTTGCAGTAATAAATCATTCCAGCTTTCCTTAAAAAATCACAATGTAGTAAAACACAGGCCGAGAGGTGACTTCATTCAGTTATTGTTGGCTGATTCTGTTCAGACTGTGTTTTCTGCTCCTTAGCTTTTTGTAGGAGGTGTTACTTCACGCTTGGATTCTGCATATGAACTGAGAGCTAGGTGCCATGATTCGTGCTATCTTGAGTCTTTCCATTCTGGGATTTCCAATAGGGGTAGAAAATAGATATCTTACCCTGATACAACTCTTTTGGTACCCATTTAAAAAAAATTTTCAAAAGATCATCCAAGTCAATGCATAGAGGTGAACATACTACAGTGCCTTGGATTTGCTTTCCTCACATAACCTTTCTAGTGCCACGAAAAAGAAAAAAAAGTCTCTCTCACCACTAGTTTGATTACTGGTTACAGGAGAAATGAGGAGATGGTTGCTTTTAGACTTGCACTTCAAAAAAATCAGTGTCACTTGTTTTCCAAAATAAAAGCAAGGATTCAACTTCAATCTCTGATAATACCTCAGAGTAATGATACCCTGAGGAAACGTCTAGTAAATTGGCAACACCAGTTTGCAGATGACCAGACCTGCAGTTCAAGACCTGCATGCGATTCTTGGCAGTTCAGATTGTGACTCCAGTGCCCGCGTTGTGTCATGAACTACTGGTAGGGCTTTGGTTCATGGTCTGCTGGATAATCCGATTGCTTGGACTCAGAGCAAATCCCTGAGTGGAAAGGGAGAAACAAGTTGGGCGAGTAGCATCACGCTACCTCTCACTTGGGACTTCAGCTCTGCCTTGTTCCACGGTAGAGGTGCTGGATAAGCAGTTTGGCCGTGAGCACCTGCTGGTATCAACTCCCTCTCCCCTAACTGTCCAGTGTATTCATCTGTGGGTTCTCAGCCCTGCTGTGACTTTACCAGTGTGGGTGACGGGGTTGGGAGGTTTGGCCAGTGCCCATTTACACTGCAAAAGTCGAAGGGGTTCTGTGTACAGCTGCAGATGCGTTGTTACTGGAAACATTGACATGCTGCAGTTTTCTTGTTCCTATCACTAAGTAGCACCGTAAGTAGCTTCTCTACAATTATCTTGCTGATTTATGTTATAAAAATCCTTGCATACTGAGTGTTGCATTGTTGCTTCTGTGTACAAGGATAGTATGCCAAAAAAACCCCAAAATAGTTTTTTCCTTTTTATAATTGAACTAGTTTATTGCATTCAGTATGAATGTAAAGATGTTTAACTTTTTCATCGATTCACATTGGCCAGTATCCTTAGGTGCTGTGGGATTTTTAAATGGTTACAGAAACAACTTCAGAGTGAAAAGTTTTGTCATGCTTTTTCATCAATATATACTCTAACTGTATTTCTTTCAGGAATGCTCCATAGAACATGGACATGCCTCATAAAAATCGTAACTTTTTTTTGCCCCCCTCCCCAGCCCTGTGTCAAGTCAGTCACTTTTAACAGAATCTGTAGCATCATCCCAACCGGATAGTACGGCTGCGGACAAAACAGTACCTGAGACAGAAGAATTGCAAGGTTGGTGCCTAGTTTTCAGAGACAACTTACAAGTAATGTTTTTAAAACTCTTGACTGTTCTTAATATACTCCTGTTGAAGAGAGGGCTTATTCTCAAGCCCAAACGTTCTGTGAAATCAGAAGGCAAAATGAGGATAAACTTTCTGTTCTTAAAAGGCAAGTCTTAAGCTGAAAACTTTTATGTTTACTGGCAGCTTCAGTATCTGCCACAACAAGCATGTTAATTGGGGTTGGAAATGCCCATCAGCCTACTGTTCTGTCTTTATACTGCAGCTATTATGTGTAAGTAGAGCTCTGAGTATCTGTTACTACTTAGAGTAGGTATTTGCAGCAAATGCCACAGAAGATTGTGAGCATATTTGTGATAGAGGATGAGATGACATAACTATAAGAACAGTGTTAGTATCTTATGAACATGAAACACCTATGAAAGAACATTTCACCTATGAACTGTAGTGGTGCAATATTTTCACCCACTGAAATTCACTTTATCACATATAAAGCTGCCAAACCACAAACTCTGGTTGCTTAAAGGAAAATGGCTGAGTGGGCAATTTTAACTGCCTAAAATCCTTATTGCTGGTACAATGTAAAATGGGGTTTTTTTGGTTGGTGTTTTTTTTACATGCAGGGCTGCAGAACTTAAAACTAAAGAATTTTTTAATAGTATTTCTTAGGAAAATGCAAAAATGCCAAATAGTGTATAAAATTTGGTCATACTTGTAGTCTAGGCATTATAAAAGGTATTTAAAGGTAATTCAAAGTATTCTGCATTTACTTCTGCTGACACATTTAAGGCTTTAGTGGGTAGAGTTGTGTTCCTGTAGTCTAACCTAAACATAGGTATCTGGGTTTTCTGCAGATAAAACATGTAATTCCTCTTAAAGATGATAAATAGAAGTTCCTTCATTGTTCTTCTGGTATCAGAATTCTGCTTTTCAGATGCTCTTCTAAACATGAGCTCTCCATTTTTGTAGGGTGGAATAGAAGGGTCATTATTCAGCTACTGTGCTGAGTAAGGCCACCTCCTGAGTTACACAAACAGCTATAAAACTCAGAAAACATCTTAATGTGATTTCATAGTAGCCTTTGAAATGTGAGTTTTAAGAAACATTTCCACTCCTGTGTATCTTGCTTGGCTTAGCAAGTAAGATACTTGTAAGTTGAAACTCTAGATTTGCATCATCACCTGTCTTTTCACTCGGTTGAGTGGGTGCTTTGTTTTAAATGTAGTTTAATTTATTTTTAAAAATTTGATTTTAAAGTATCCTTTTGTTTATTTTAAAAATAGGCTATTTGAGAATAGTCTTTGATACTTGTACTGTGAGGTGACTTGAGCCTGTGAAAACTTTTCCTAGCAAGTTTTCAGAAGAATGTCTTGTCTCTTACCTATTGTGCTTCTAATTTTCTGTCTCTAGAGCTAATGGTCCCTATGAGGAGATAAGATGGGTTTCTCAACTGGAAGCTTTGATTTCAGGGGTGTATTTGCATTTTACAGTATGTATTTCAAGGAACAGCCTATGCCACATGTTTAGAGTACTCAGCTGTGTGCTTTTCTTTTTATCATGGTGATTTCTAAACTAAGAACACTGCCACCATGTAATTGCAATCTCTATTTATAACTCATTGTGACAGGGTCAGCCTCCTTTCCTGAAGAGTTGCTTCTGTGCTCTCCCTTAACTGAAAATCATAGGAAATGCCAGGTCTAAAGTATTTTGCTTTGGAAGTACAAATTTGGAAAGAGGGCACCTTATAATGGATACCAAGTAGAATTCATTGAATTGTTTTCACAACTCTGCATCCTAAAGTTGTGTGTTTTACCCACATTGTTCAGAATTTGAATGTAATAAAAACATATGAACCAAAGTTATTTAGTATTGTCTAGCTTTGTAGCATTAAAAAACCAAAACAAAACAACAAAAAAAAAGTCACAGAAATATGACTAGAAATGTGGTAGTTGATCCCAGACTGAAGGGCTTGTAATGCTCCTTCTGTTGATGTAGGGAATGATGTCTGCTTTGATCATCTGTTTGGTTTGCATTCTGATAAAAAAAAATTGCTCTGTTGGAATGTCTGTTCTGGAGCAAATTGTTCTATGCTACTTGTATAATTTTTTCTATCATATTTAGTTGAGGTCCCTTTAATTTGCTGTTTAACAAAAGTTACAAGGCTACAATAACAACGAATGAAAGATCGAATAGTTAAGCTTTCTTAGATTACTATTATTATTTTTCTAAAGCAGATGAATAAACGTGGCTTGATCTGAGTGCACACAGTCCTTGCTGTTTCCAGACAAGCTAAAACTATGGAGGGATAAAAATCCCAAAGAGCAGTTTGGATTTATCTTCATTGGAGTTATGCATTACAAAAGAAGTAGATGAAAAGTATAGAATATGTTAATAAATCTAGGTTTTATTTGATTTATTTTTTTTATTGATTGTGTGACAATGCTTGTAGGTATGGAACACTGCAAAAAGCCCAGGTGCTAGATAGGGGCTAATAGGATTGGTTTTTTTACTTTAACATTCTTCAGTATCATGAACATACCGTCAAAGATGACCTAAAATGAAACTCATTAACATGCAGTCCAGTTTTCCTAGCAACTTTCTTCTATTCTGAGCATCTCTCCAACTCATTTGAGATTACCTCATGGGCTCTAGTGCCTTTTGCTCAACGTTATAGCCCTGTTGGGATTAGCCAGTCAGGATTCCTTATTTGTTAGCCAGGGATTTGTGGGGCTGCCTCCTGGCAGCCTGCAAGCAGGTAGAGAGGTGCTTCACTTCCCTGGGATTAATGAGTGTAAAACCATCCAGGTTAGGACTCATGCTTTTTATTTCAGGGAGGTTTTTAAAGGTAAATGAAACTTGTTGTGGAAGGCAGAAGCATTCCACCACACACTCGATGGAGCTCTTGCAACTCAAGAACGCAGAGCTAAAAGTATAAATCATATTTTAATGGGTGGGCTCTCAGTCTCTTTGAGGCTGCGAATTTCTGAGCTCATAAGCAGCCACTCTGATTTTCAAACTCCTTACAAAATGGAGAGGTCCATATGTTAGCTTTGCAAAGTACAATCAGTCATATAATATGGTGTGGTTACTATTTTGAAAAATCAAAATGCAAACTAAGATTTTAGTAACTAGCTAAAAGGTACATCGCTGTTCTTCTGAGCAAAGTCCCCCTAGTTTTGTGCTCAACTAGGTTTTTAGTGAGGTAAAGCAGTTTAATTCAGCCATTGCTGATAAAGCTGAAAAAAAAAAATATATATTAAAACAATTGAGTTGTTGCAGAATTTTATGCGGAGATAGCTTAGACCTAAGCCGAATGCAGTGTTCAACTTCAGTGAACCATATCAGGGCTAGCTCAGTAGACAGTACTGGAAAGGAATTGATGGATATGTCAGATTTTTGTGACAGTACCAGGGGCTCAGAGGTAGAGAGAGATTATGATACAAGTGTAGAAGATAATGTAGGACATCCTGATTTACTGGATGAATGCTTCAGGGAGAGAGGAAGCATTCATGAGAAAGATGTAGAACTAAATTCTGTAGGTAGGTGTGCTTTTACTTAATTTGCCTCTTCCTCACCCTGAAACAGTGTATTTTAGGCTGATTACTTCAGTGTTAAACTGCTAGGCAGTAGTGATCTTCTGTTTAGAATTAACTTCATGTTTCATTCCTTTGGAGGAGTGGGGAATCTTTTCCTAGGTCTGGCCAGATTCACTTAAATGTAGTTCTTCCCGTGGGAACGAGGAGCCTTGTTCTCTGCCAAGCTCTGCCTAGCAATGCAGGGGTGACAAATGTAAAACATCTAGAGGAGGGAGAGAGGAGAGACCAGATGAGTTGTCAGGAGCCTTGCAGGAAATGCACAGAGTTAGTTCCGTGTTGTGCCTGCAGGGATACAAGGGCTGGAGTTTGCTTTATCTAGTCAGTGCCGTTTTCAGTCAGAGTACACTGAAGTTCCAGCAGGGTTGGCACAAGTAAAACAGCGGCGAAAGCTTCTGCCTGTAGGAGGAAATCCAGGCTCTGCTTGTTTTTGATCAGTTAAGAATGTGCTCTGTGCAACAGGGAACTTCTAGTGGCTGGCCCAACTTGTCAGCTCCAGAAAAATGAGTGTGTGTTCATGCTTTATTCCCTTTTGGTTAGTTGGCAGCTTGTACTGATGCTGCCAGTGCTTCTGTTCTCCAGCTGAAGGCAGAGCTGGGGCCAGGGGAAAGGAGAGAGTCAGTGCAAGCAAAGCAGGCAGCAGTATCCTGGAATCCAGACAGAGTACAGCAGCTGGGAGTGGCTGCAACATGTTTCCTGTAAGCTCCAAACTGGGTGGTATTTCATTTTACCTGCCTTTTTTTGTGTTGTTTTCATCACAACTAGCTTCTAGATGGAGCACTAAACACTGGCCCTTTGGTCTAAAGGTGGCTTAGTGGTTGGGATGTTCATGGTTATCACAGAGGATTTTAATTCAAATTTCTGGCTTCTATGCAAAAAAGCAAATTGAGATCTAAAAATTTATGGTTACTATAGTAGATGGAAAGTGACTTGTGGCAGCAGTAGAAGAATCTTCCCACTCGGTTCTAGTGAGCAGCAACCCTTAAATATTTTTAAGCTTTTTTAATGTGAGAGCCAGAAGCACAAAGAAAATGTGAGTATGTATGTATTAGGGGGCCTTGTTATGCAGGGAGCGGTGCCAGTTTTCCCTAAATTTGGCAGATAGTTACAGAGGCTTTTAGTAAAATTTATATTGACGTAACTGGATTTTGCTACAGCAGGAAATGCAAACGTGAGAACGTTAGCTGCTAAATGCTAGTTCATGGCACGAAGCTTTCTTAGTGAATTAATGAACACTACAATGTCTGTTCTCTATAACACTGCAAGAGTTCATTTGAGTAAGTCTTGCCACTTGTTATACTTGTCTTGCGTCTTTTAACTCTTACTGCTTTTGGTCCTTACCTTACAAACCTTTGGATATTATCTGTCCACTCAGAAGTGTGCCTTTTCACAGCTGTTTAAAGCATTGAACCTTCTTCGCAGACTATCAATTTGTTAAAATTTCAGGACAAAGAAAAGCTCTGTTTGTAACATAGATGGTGATTTTTAAAGGATTTAGTAAACCATGAGTGAGGGTATATCTTTGCAAGATTGACCTTTGGAATACACTGCCCACTCAGGCACAGTCTTTGGTGGTCAAGTATTTTGTTACCCATCGATGTTGCTTGGCACAGACTACAATGTTTTGATACATTGCAAAAGTGGAAAGTACCCTTTCCTTTAAAAATAAAATAAAAATCATCAGAATAGCAGCACAGGAAAAAAAAAACCCACCAGAATTGTCATGCAGAGTAGCAGTTGACTGGTGTAGAACTAGCACAGAACTGCATCTGACAGTCTCTGCGTAACAAAAGTCCAGCTGCACAGAGATGCCTGGAGCTTTTTCCCTGACAAATGTCTGGACTTGCTGTTGTGCTCTCTTCTTTACAGCACTGGTTCTAGTTCTGCTTCCATTGACACTCCTCCCAGTTGGAGCTTGCTTTCATTCTCTGCTGCAAATACTCCTCTCTTCTGTGTACCTAACTCACTGGAGACTTGTCCTGCTGTGATCTAGCAGTGGCTGGTAGGCAGAGATTGGCTCTTAGCCCTTTTTGAAATGAAGCTGGGGTTTTCAGTTTCTATTTCTGTTTTGTAATGTAAGGAATGTGCAAATACTTGAGGAAAAGCAGCCAGTTTCTACTCTTACCTGGGTCAGACAAATCCTACTCTTTCTTTTTTTTCTGCAGCGTTCTCCACCATAACCTGTAACCTGTTCTGTTTCAGACATGAGAGAATAGTAAAGCACATTGAAAGTTGTCTTAGCAATAGTGTCTTTGAAGTGAGGTGTTTACCTGCTTCCTTCAGGATTTTGGGACAATGTACATCCTTCCTGTAAGTCTTAGACTAATGGTATCTCACCCCAGGTAGTCATTAGCCCTTCTGTAGGCTTTTTCCAGGTATGCAAGTGCCACAGCGTCACAGTGATAGAGATTGTTCTGAAACACTGCATTTTGTGCGGTCTCAGTGTTGCAGCCTTCAGCAAAAATAATGTTGATTCAGTATTTGAAAGAGAGCATTTCACTTAAGTGATCCTAGGAAATGCAGTGCTTCTTACAAGCAGATTTTAGGAACCGAACTGGTAACACTGGTGAGGAAACACTTGAGTGTTGAATTCTCTTCCCAAACCTGACAGCACTGAGTCTTACTTTTAAATCTGTTTTTAAATTATTCTAGTGTTTTATGCTATTTTTGTATTGTCAACTTTGTATGAGCATTCAGTGAATTCTCTCCTTAGATTACATCAAAGGTCTGGAAGGAGGGAGTTCGGGTACCACTACTGAGTCTGTTACGCTGCAGACATGGAAGCTGCAGCAAAATGGGTGACTCCAGAACCTAAATTTTCAATGTGAGGTTTAGATTATTGTATGACTCAAACAGAAGAGGGGGATATTTGTTTTCTCTTGCTTTTACTAACTTTTTTTTAATGTTAGCTTCAGTGTCAGAGAATGCAGAGCCTGCACCTGAAGAACAAGACAAGTCGCTTGACAAACCAAAACAGAAAAAGAATCGTTGTTTCATGTGCAGGAAGAAGGTTGGACTTACTGGTAAGAAATACTGATTTCTTAGACTTGTTTAGGCTTTGGACCTTTGGAAGGTTCTTCTAAGGGGAAAACTGGGGCATGGTCATCTCACTGTCGTTGATTTGAAGTGAAACTTGGCCAAAGCTGCTTTCAGCTGACTCTTACTACATTTAGTCATTCATGTGTCATTTTGTTTTTCAGCTTCCTGTCTTTAAGTGAAGTTCATAATTCCCCATACTTCCCTTTGGAAGTCTGCTTAGCTGAGGAATTGGGTGATAGTTTGCTGCCATTCACTAACCAGTTCAGTGAAAGGGCCTGAGAGAACTTGAGTTCTGCAGAGTGAAGATGCATAAATAAAGAAAAAGAGCAGGAGGTCTCTAGGCATGCAGTTTTGTGCTAGTGTATCATGTGGTAGGAAAGAATGGTCAAGTCAAATCTTGTAATCACTTAATGTATTATTTGTGATTCTTGTGCTTTCTGCAGCAGAGGCTCATTGGCCGATTGACACTGGTGACTGAGATTTATTGCTAGTGAGTGAACACATTCAGGATTTAAAACAAACCGGTATAATTAAGAATGTTGAAATGTCTAAGCTAATATTTCTGTCCACAGGGTTTGAATGCCGGTGTGGAAACGTTTACTGTGGTATGCACCGTTATTCAGACGTACACAGTTGCTCTTACAATTACAAAGCTGATGCTGCTGAGAAAATCAGAAAAGAGAATCCTGTAGTTGTTGGGGAAAAGATCCAGAAGATCTGAACTGCTGCTTGTGCTGGAATACAAAAATCCTCTGACCATCTGCAGATTAAATTGACTTGAGCTTTTTTCCTTAGTCATCAGGAACGTAGAGCAGTGTATCTTGCCTAGACCTTTTAATCATGCATGTCATCAGATGAATAGATTTTTTGGTTTTGTTTTTTTGTTTTGGAAATGACTGAACATTTATTTTCATTGCAGTTTTCTGTGGCTGAAGACTTAAGTAAACTTTACAAGTATTATCCTTTAAGATCATTTTAATTTTAGTTGAGTGCAGAGGGCTTTTATAACAAACGTGGAGATAATATTGGAGGGCTGTGCTTTTCCAGGATAAAACATGCATGCGTTAACTTTGCAGTTTATTTTCTTGTTGTATATAGCTTTTCTCTGCAGCACAATTTCCTTTTTTTGATAATGCCTTGTATGGCACAACTAGTTATCAGTAACTGAATGTATTTTAATCATTATGGCTGCTTCTGGTTTTTTTTTCCCCATTAACGAGAGGTTATACATGTTTGCATATTAGCTTGTTTGCACCCTCTACCTATTTATGTATGAATCATTTGTAATGAGAGTGCGTGCTGAGATTGTGTGGGTTTGTTTTTTGTTTTTATTTTTTTTGTTTTTTTTTAAAGTTGGGTTTTGTTTTTGTGTGTGTGGGGGGAAGGCTGTATGCACTTCATTGACTGCAGGTTTCATTGGGATTACATCCATCAGTCTGTCTGTACACAAATATGAAGAATGATCTGAAGTACCTGTGCTGTATTTATGTTTATCCACGTCTTAACTTTGATTAAATAAAATTTAAAAAAATCGGAGCCCTTGTGGCTGTCACTGGCATATGTAATTTGGATTTCTCTTGCTTTATTTTCACGGGAACCTTCTAGTGGTGGGTCCTTTCGGTTGTGTATTTGTTCAGAGACAGTGTGTATCTCAATGCCTAAACTTTTTTTCACCTATAACTGTCAGACACAACAGTTTCCAGAATCCTTCTGCTTTGTACCTTGATACGTTCTGCCCAGGGAGTTGTCTGAGCTTCCTGTGCAGTGAGTCCCTTGTGCCGGAGTTGGAGTCATATGTGACAATGCACTTCAGTAGGGGGCAGACCTACAAGTCAACCAGATGTGGCCAGTGAAGAGGCTGTGGGGTCTGTGCATGTGGCTCTGCTTCTGGGAAACACAGCCGTGGGGTTTTTGATCCACCCTTTGACAGAGAGCAGTGCACAGACTTCCCTCAGGTTAGATGAGAGAATGGTTCCTAAGACAGTTCCTCCAGCGAGATGTTCAAACTCCAGAGAGGTTTGAAATCGTAGGCTTGATCACCGCCACAGCTACTCTCCACATGCTTCTTAGCAGATCGACAGGCTTGTAAGTGATCTCTATTTAGGGGTAGGAGGAATTGTTCTTTTATTGGCCTGTGAGGGTGTTCAGTAAGTTTCTTTTAATTAAGACTGCCTGTCTTGTCAGCTCAGTCTGCGCTTCAGCTGTTCAACTGCCCTGGTCATCTGCATAATGGAAAGGTTGCGTGGTTTATGTAGTGCCATGGTAACTTCAACCAGGGCTGCTTATCACCAACTTTAACCGCACGCTAAAGTAGAACTAATTCCTCTCCAGATGGTACTGATCTGCAGTTGAAATTTCACTTGGTAACTTGCTGCTGCTTTGAAGCATTTGTGAAATAAATGAGATCGCACGGCTTTATTTAAAACGTTAAATTTTTAATCAAAGCTGCTTACGTTCTTTAAAATTCAGAATGCTCTTTAAAAGCTATGGCTGGCAATTAGCAGATAAAGCACTACATTTAGCGTATAAACACTGCGCAGCAGAAGGAGCTTTCTCAATCAGATAGCTATGGAAAGTGTTCTGCAAGACCCAATAATAAATGAAGTATCTTGTGTCTGCAAAAATGGCTTAACCACAATCTATGAAGCACATCGTTGTGGTGGGTTTTTTTATAGTAAAAGAGGGAATAACTAACTCTTCCTGGCAAATTTTGGTAATGTCTGTCTTTTTACGGGTCATAGATCCTGTATTTTTCTCAGAGCATTTGCTGAACAGCTTCTTACACAGCACAGACCATGGAAGAGCACCATCATCTTCTCTCTCATGGGTGTTTCTCAGTTTGCTTTCCTCTTTGCTGCTACTTCCCTATTCTCTCTTCTCATTTTGACTCCTCCCTCTTCCCTATTTCTCTTCCTTTCCCCCCTACATGCCCTCCCCACTAACCTGCCTTTCGTCTGACAGTGAGGAGACACTCGATTTCACAAGGGGAGAAAACACGCTCACCTTTGTGTGTTCTGGTATCTGTGAGATTGAAAGAAGAGGAGCAACCGCCTCCAGAATTCGCACTCCCTTTACCACCACCCGTTACAAAGCAACAGCACTTCCAGCCCGTGACCGTACGGTGGGAAGCGTAACCGTGCCTTGCCATGCTGTGCCGGTACTGGCAGTGAGGCAGGCAAGCGTCAGGCACTTCTGGTTCCACACCCCTTGCTCTCAAAGCAACCTAATAAACCTCCCTTGGCCTGCCTTGTGCAGACTTTCTTAGAGTTTTAGGATACTAAAAGAGGACATGTGGTCCTGGGCCATAAGCTTGCATTTTGACTGGAAATCCGCCTTTCCCTGACACTGGAGGAGTGCGTGTCATCTTTATTTACTTTGGCGTTGGCTCTACGTTATCATGGTGGTTGATCTTCTTGAGCTGGGTGACTAGTGAAGCTTTGTATTTTGTGTCATCAACATGAAGTTAGCTCATGAACATTCTAATACCAGCATGTTCCCAGTGCTACAGAACACTTTAGTAGACCTGTCTTCTCAAGATGCAGAGTGTTTGTTTGAAATCTGCTTTCAAGATGATTTGGTTTTGGAATAGGCAGGTTCTACACCAGTCCTATAACCTTCGCTGTTTCCAACAGTCAGTGGAATGGAGTTGTCGCTTGGGTACAGGAATTTTACAGAAGTTTGTGCTAGATGTTGTGTTTAAATAAGACTCCCTTTCGAACAGCACTATGTGAGCTTGTCTCCACTAGTGAAGAGCTGTCACAGATGGGCTGTCATCAGTGCTGTTGTGTCATCTTACACTGAATATCTGGCTGTACAGCATTGAGAGTCTTCTCTGCCAAAAAAAAAGTTAAGCAGGAAACCAGTTCTTTGGCTTGGCAGTCACGAGCATCTAACTGTTTTTATTAAGAAGGGGTGATCTTTGCTATTTAGTTGTAATTTCAGGGATGTTCCTTCATTGGTTTCTGCTTTTCCTAAATATGGTTGAATTTTTCTCCTGCAAGAGGGAAGAAAGCTGGGGCTGGGAGCAGAAAGACCACTGCCCCTGCTCTTTCTGGTTGGTTGCACATTGATCTCTGGTTTTAAGCTGCTGGGACTACCTGGAGAAAATGGAAAGACTCAGGTGCAGCATTAACAAAAATCACACAAAGTGCAATTTCAGGTATGAGTTGTGGAACTTCCCAGCCAGCTGAGCTCCCGGTGGAAGAACTGCTTTGTGTGGGCATAATCATCTCACCGTAGATGTGGTACTTAAATGACCTATTGGAAGGTTGCCAGGAGCAGAGTTACCTCTGGTCTCAGCTGTCTGCTCAGATCCTTCGCCTGCAGCCAGGTACCTGGTAAAGGAAAGCCTCAGTTTGATGTGAGGAGTTAGTGAGCAGGAAGAGCCCGTTTCTCCACCAGTCCCTACCTTGCTGGGAACAGTTAAGAACTGCTGACTCACACAGACCTCTGGCACTAATTAACCACGGTCAGGGCGAGCAGGCAGAGGGGTGGGATGCAGACAGGTCAGCGATTGGTTTGGGGCTGAGGACAAAGAAGGTGGGATTTGGTGCTTCCGTGCTTTGGGTTACAACATCTGGAGAGGATCTTCCTAGGAAGGCAAGTAGCAGCCCACGAGGTGGGGGCTCACATCCGTAAGCAGAGACTGCTCCGCTCGCTGTTGAGCATGTCTTTCATCCAGGTAGACAAGGACTCAGATTTTCCTCTCCAAAATCTCCCCTATGGGGTTTTCTCCACTAAGGAAGAGGTGAGTAACAGCGAACTTTGTCCTTGGGGTGTTGTAATTATTACCAGGCTATGAATAAAGGCAGATATTCCCGGCAACCTGGAATTAAAGGAAAACTTCCCAGCCTTTTTACATGAGCTTCCTGACTTGACAGCAAAACTGTAGCTGCCACTGTCTTTTTCATAATGTGGTTCTTGTGATGACAGCTTCTTTAAAGTTGCACAAAAGAAATGAAAAGTGTTGATACTTGGGAGAAGTACTTTGGCTACTACATACAGTAGTTTTCATGTGTTTTTTGACTTTTTGTGAAATCATTACATCTGCGTTTGATCCTTTCATTCTCTAAATAGAGGCACGGCACGGTTTGCACTGCCTTTTTTTTTTTTTTAGCTCAGTCCTTCATTTTCTTTATGATTGAGTGTAATCACACTGTCACCCTTAAGAAGCCACATTAAAAATTAATTTTAATCTACTGTTAATTCTGGAGCGCCTGGCTCCTCTTGGACAACGTGAGCCAGCATAAGGGAAAAGCGAAGTCTGAACTGAAAACTATTTGCAAGTGCTGCTTATCTTCTGGTCTGTTAAGAGCCTGCTCTTGGTGAGTTTGGTTTATGTTTTATGATCATGAAAGAAAACATGGTTCAACCTTTCTTCTAAGAAGGTGGTTCCCAACTTCCATTTTCATGAGAATTGAGCTTAGGTTGGTTGAACCTCACACCTCCAGTTGCCTGATGGGGATGGAGCCCTGGAGATCTGTCTTGCTGGAGAAAGGGAAGTGAGCTAAGAGCCACATGTCAGAAGGAAAAAGTGGAGGATTTATTTGTCATTGCTCACAGAAACTTCATGATTATCTCCTGGTTTCTGCTGTCTCAGTTTATCCATGCAGCTTTAAAAAAGAATTTAAACTGAAAGATTGTATTTTCTGATGTTGTATTTTCCAAAGATAAAACCGAGATGGTTCATCTAATCTCTTCCTAGATGCGTGTGTTGTTATCTAGGAAATTTGGATTATTTTTCTGCCTTTTCCAGTAACTCTTCTCTGAAGAAAACCTCTTCACTCAAACCCTATGAAAAGACAGTCAAGGACTTAACGGAAATTTTTTAGGAAAATAATGTTCTAAAAGTAACCCAATATTTTAACGTTTTCAAACTAAAGCACTTGATGTAATTTCTATCCCAGTTACAAATTAACCTGAGATGACCTTTAGCTTCTTTTCTGCAGGAATGTTTGCCGAATAAATACTTATTACCACATTTAGAATCGTGTTTAGAAATGAAAGGTTAAAAAATAGATTTAATAGCATGGATTTTCATAGACGGTTATCCCTTTGGTAAGCTAGTTTTCATAACGACTGTAACTAGTTTGTCTCGATTTGCCTAAAGACGTGAATAATTGTAATTGGTCTTTGTCCGCCGCAGCATTTTCCTAACCCCTGGCACAGCTGCGGCAGAGCCGCAGTGGGATGGTCCGTGCTGCTCCCCCGCCGTCACCGCTGGCTCCGCACGCGCTTGGCGCCAGCCCTGCGAGGGATGAACGGGGTCTTTGTGTCTTCGGTTGCATCTGCCTGGTGAATGCAGCCACAATCTCCCGTACATGTGGGAGGCTCTTCCTGTGGAGAGGGTCTAGACCGGGCTTTGCATGCAAGGCATGGCCTCCTCGTGTGGTGTGAGGATGGGTTATGGGCTCCTTGCAGCCTTATTTGACGTGGCACAGAAATAATGTGGCTGAGCAAGATGTGCTGCGTTCCCAGTATCGTCAGCAGAGTCCAGAGCTCCCTCCGTCTGTCTTCTGGGGAGGAACTGTGGTGCAGAAATGCCTGGTTCTCTCTCCAATTACATAGTTGTAGGGATGAGATCAATCCTGCCTATAACATATCTATGCTTCCTTTCTCGCTTGTAGAAGAAAGAATCTGATTTTATTGCTTCAGAATGTATTTGAGATGTATGGGTTTATTCTGCAATGCTTGTCATTAATGAGGGGTGGGCAAATACTGCTGGGGGAAAGGGAGCAGGGAAAGAAACCTCTGCTTGTTCTGTCCTTCCTCCCAAAAGACAAGGATGAGGAGAACGTTCCCTGCCATCGCTCAAGACCTGCAGGTAGTCTGCAATGATGCTCTGCCTCTAGGTCTTGACATTTTTCATCAGCCAGTCTCATCAACAGGCTTTTAATGGTCAGTTGTTGTGATAACAGCCCTTTGTACCGGATAGATTAAACTCTCTGTGGTCACTGTCTTGCTCCATGCCTTCTTTGAAGGATTTGTGGATATAAGCACAAACTCTTCTTCTCTTCCCTGCCCCCTTCCCCACCTCGCTGCTTTGCAGCCTAGGCACAGGCTTGGGGTAGCGATTGGAGACCAGATTTTGGATCTCAGCGTCATTAAACATCTGTTCAATGGACCAACTCTTGCCAAACATCAGCATGTCTTTGACCAGGTATTTATCAGAGTCTGTTGTTCGAATTTCCACACGTTAGAAATATTCCATAAGGGATTTTAGCAATTTGTGGTGAGATAATGAACATGAGCTGGAAATGTGTTGTCGGTTGGGCTCTGCTTATAGAGAAGACTCATTGCACCTGCAATAGCAAGGACAGCAGAGACATCAGGGGTCCAAAGGACGTTTTCACTGAAAGTTTCACCAGACTTTGGCAATGCAGGGGTCTAACACGAAGCCTAAACATTGCTTTAATCCTACTTGTGTCTTCAACACTTCATGGCAAGGAGTGGGATGGGATTTTAATGACCAGGAGGTGTTACAGGTAAATACAAATGACCTCTGGTTACATCTAGTCGAGCTACCAAACCTGCTAAGGTCTGAAGTAGTGTGTTAGGATGGGCAAACTTGCAGCAGGTCCTGCTTCAGGGAACTTGTGGTGGGAGGAGAGGAGTGCAGGTGGTTATGAACAGGAGAACAGGCAATGTGGGCAGCCACCACTTCATAACTGCAGCCCACAGGCACTCAACCCTGGGAGGAAAATGCAGGACATCATCTGTGCATGGAAAAAAGGTAAAGCAAAACGTGGTCTTTTGTCAGCCTACCCTGAATGCCTTCATGGGGCTGGGCCGGGCAGCATGGATGGAGGCGAGGGCTTTTCTCCAGAAGCTGCTGTCAGCCAGCGAGCCGACCCTGAGGGACAACACGGAGCTGCGGAGAAGGTGAGGGAGCAGAGTCGCTGTGAGGTGCTGTGACCTTTCAGCTGTGCCCTGTATCAGCTGGATCACTCAGTGGAAGGTTTGAATGTGGCCACCTGCTGCCTACGTGGGAATTAACTGTGCTTTGAGCATAGTGAGAGCTTCCCTCTCTTAATTATATCACTGATTAATCTTTTAACTGCCCACAGATCCAGGGTGTCACCCTCCACCTGGGAACACAGAGCTCTGCCCTGGGGTGTGCCCAGAGCTGCTGCCTCTCTGTGGAGGGCTGAGTGGGGCTGTCTGGGCAAGCATGTGGCCAGGCTGGCTCTCTGACCATATCCCCTCCACCACAGCCTTCGATGAAGTTGTGGCTGCAATGGTCTCCATTTCCACCTCTCCCTGCACCCCCAGTATTGCTCTGCCTGCCCCACCTGGAGTATCTTCTCTCCAGTTGTTCCTCAGAAACCTCCTGACTGCCAAAACCGAATCTGTTGTTACAAATTTACTTTAGCACCCTGGTGTAAGCGTGGGAGGAGAGGACTCTGCTTTGCTCCGCACTGCACTGATGGAAAACACACCTGCCCATTAATCACACACCTTCTTGTTTGTCCAGAGTGGTGCTTTAAATGTTACCTGCCCCAGCAGCAAGCAGGAGCCATTCCCCCCTGTCTTGCCAGGGTGAATTCGGCACATGCCTGCAGGAGAGGGGGCCTCCATGAATGGCTGCTTGACACAGGGACCTTCCCCGAGCAGGCCCAGTGGTTCAAATTGGGTACCTTGAGAACCATGTCATCCTTTCCATACAGCAGAGGCGGCGGTGACCTGCTCAGCTGTGTGCATGGGCTTGGGGAGTTTCTCTGTGCCCCTGGGGAAACCAGCCAGCCCACCTCAAGTGTGCTTCCCTTTCTGCTTGCACCCTGATGGATGCTCTTTTTGATTGTAACCATCCAAACAACAACAGCTCGTGCAAGTCGTCTTTGTTTTTTTCTGCAGGGATTTTTTTTTTAGCTGCATGGCTTTGCAAAATAAATTAAGAAAGGAGCTGGAGAGGCAGTCAGCCTCTTACATGCTACTAAACCTCTTACAGGCAAGAGCCACAGGTTTTCTGAGAGCTAAAGTTGTCATTTTTCATTTCAGAGCATTTGTACCTCAAGCTGCTGCGATGATGCACCTGCCAGCCCACATCGGTGAGCCTCCCGCAGCTGAGGGCTGCTCAGTGCTGCCCTTTGCTCCTGCCTGGAGAAGCTGCTTTGTTTCCAGCTTGCTCAGACAGACAGATCATAGCTGTGACAGGGAATGGGTTTTGCAGGAGCCAGAAGTGGTTTATTGTATGTAATGAAAGGTAGGTACTGTCTATGGCACAAGAATAAAAGCCTGGGGAAGCTCAGTAGCAGCCAGAAAATTCCTAGCTGCAATTTTCACTAAATCAGGGCTCTCTCATGCCACATAACTCTTGTCATTAGCTTGACATCACCAAAGGCCTCTGCGACTAGAGCCAGGGAAGAAACACTTGTTCAATTTCCAACATTTTCTCCATTTACCAACAGCAAATAATTCAGGTCTTCCAAAGTTTTACGAGGCATATACTCTGGCATAGCTTCATAAACAAGCATGAGTCTCTGCTCCCAGACTATTACTCTGAATCCCAAATCTTACCCTCTCCCACAAGGACTGCTTTGGAGTTAGTGTATCCATATACATATAGAAACATTTTCCTGTTTTTAACAGAAATTTCTGTTTGGACCCAAACCAGCTTGATCAAAATCACTTGAGGGATGTGACCTTCGCAAGAGCAGGGATGTGAACTTGCCCATTTCCCAGCTAAGCCCTCTTCCCACAGGGCACAGCCCTGGTTTGGGACTAAGTCTAGCCTGGCCCAAAGGAACTACGATGAGTTTCCATAGCTATAACTTCTTGAAAAGAGTTTCACGTTGAAAGTCATGAAGAAATTGCAGGCCACTTGCACTCGCGAGTGCTGTGAAGGAGGGCGCTGCCTTGGCAGCCCGACATGGGCTGTATCACACAGCTACAAGTTACTTAAGTTCCTACTACGCTTAGGTTCAGCTCTGTCCTGGGCATGATTCCTCCTTGTCCTGAGGGCAAGCTCTGGCTGTATCCTCTGCTGGGGCTGCAAGAGAGTTTACTGAGCTAATCTCAGTGCTCCCTCCCAAGCTGAGATTTCCCCCCAACCCCTCTGCTTTCCCGTGAACCTGAGAGGTGGGAGCTGTTTGCCAGGGATGGCAGCAGAGGGCAGCAGATGTCCTGACTATGAGCCGATTCCTCCACCTGGGCACCACGGGCAAGACAAAAAGCGGTGGGACTTGGCTTGCTTCTGGAAGGCTGGCTGTTGCTTCGTGTCCTTGCTTCTTTCCCTCCTCTTCTCTACTGGAGGCTTCCACAAAAAAAAAAAGGCCAGTTTTATACACATAATTTATAGGTGAATTGTTAATCATCACTTTTATGCTGTTAATAATATTAAATAATATTAAACATTGCGACGTACTTGTGCTTAGCACTCTCTCTGTCTCCTTTTCAGCCAGCAGCACACCATGTGCTTTAGCCTCAGCAGATGAGGGATTTTCCTACCACTGATCCCTATTTTATGGGCTTTCTCTACAGGAGATTACACTGACTTCTATTCTTCACGCCAACACGCCACAAATGTTGGGATCATGTTCAGGGGGAAGGAGAACGCTTTGATGCCTAACTGGTGGGTAGTTCAGGTTTTTCTTTGGTGCAGCATTAGTTTGCATGCTTATCTGTATGAATATATGATTTTTTAAAGATCTGAGCAGTCTTTCAGCAAAATACTGATTTCAGTTCACAGTGGGTGAGTATCTGTACTATCAAGGGTTCAGAAAAAAGACCTAAAAATTCACATTTCCCCAGCCTTAGCCAAGTCTACACTGCATTTGTTGCAGCAGCTGCACTGATTACCATGCAGACCTCTGGTTCAAAGANAAAAAAAACTTCCATATTGTCAGTAGAAAGAAACAACAGAGGTTTCCCGTAGAATTCTCTGCCACTTGCTCAGGCTGTACATTTTCTAAGGGAGCAAGCGTAGGCACCCAGTACGTGACCTGTTGTACTTAGTGGGCGCATTTCTCCACCTGCCTCCTCTTCCCCATGGTCACAACAGGATCCAGCCACGTTCAGCACCCCATCAGATGACTTTAAACTGTCTCCTGTTCACGGCAGCAGCAGTCACTTCAGTGGGCAAACCTGTTCTGCATCCGCATGATAATTAGGAGGGACCATTTTTGCTCCTATGTTTTGACAACATTATGCCCTTGTTTAACGGCTGTCTCTTAGCAACGCAATGCTCTTAAGTATTTCAAGCCTGCCAACTTCATGGAAGGGAAGAAAGAGGGAGTAGGCCATGGGTTTTGTCTAATTGCTTATGGGAAATGATTCAAAATTCCATCCTGTCCAGCGTCTGTTGCTTGTGTGTGTAACCCTCTGTGCATGAAAGATTTTTAACTTCAAAAACTTCTGTAATCAACATTTCACTCTTCAATTTCAGGCATTCTTTGTAGGACCTGGGAACAAATACGGGGAACCAATTCCTATCAGCAAAGCCCAGGAGCACATCTTTGGAATGGTCCTTATGAATGACTGGAGCGGTAACCAGCGCTGCGGGAGTCTGCCTGGAGAAGGGGTTACAGTGTCACGGGAAACCTTAGATAGGGATAAATGATATATTTTAATAGCAGAATAGTGATCATTGAAACCACTTGGTACTGTCTGCATTCCTCAGGCTCTATCTCAATCCATCTTCAATCAATCAGTAGAACCAGAAATTGCTGCCTAATGAAGATTTATTTACTTATGAAAGAGCTAATATAGGCCTAGTTTCTTATGCTCAGGGACAGAGCAGCCCTAAGGGTGGTGATTCCAAGAGAGGATTGATTTCAGTGTCAGGAGTAGGAAAAAAATGTCGGCAATCACAAAACCCTCAGTCTCAGCCTAGCTTTAACTAGTTGAAATTGGCCCTGTGTCTAGCACAGACCATTAGCTGGGTCTAAAAGCATTAACTAAACTGGGGATAAAAATATAGGTTGTATGTAGATGACCTGACTTATTGCTGGTTTTTCTTCCTAATCTAGATGGTCTAAAAAAAAGTGTTTATAAGATCTGAAAGGGATGGATTTAAATTATGATTTGGGTACAATGGCTAGAAAAGGGTGGTGATGACATTTTCAATTCGTGTTACTCTTTCACAGGTGTGATGGCTGCACAACTCCTAGGATCTGTTTAACAGCATTGCTCTGAATTTTCTATTCCTAGCCCGCGACATCCAGAAATGGGAATATGTTCCTCTGGGTCCATTCCTGAGCAAGAGCTTTGGCACAACCATCTCTCCTTGGGTTGTTACCATGGAAGCTCTCATGCCATTCGTGCTGCCAAACCCCGTCCAGGTTAGCAATAGAAAAGGTTGAAATAAAGGAAAAGTAGTGCTAGAAAAATCTTGGCAGAGCTGGTAGGTCCCACCAGCAGAAGTCACTGAGATGACTCAATGCCAAGCACTTTCCTCATAGAGTTTACAAGTGTGATCCTGCTTCCAAACATATGAAAGCACCCTGGGCCATCCAAATTCAAGTGCTCATTGATGTTGCTGTTGCTGACACATGATGCCCTGAGCTGTCAGCCTGCCTGCTTGAGCAGCGCAGAAAAAACATCTCCTTTAAAACACATCGAAAATAAACTGATCAGAGAGCTTCTTACTAGTGGTTGGTAGCATTTAGCATCCAGCAAACAGGGGAGAGAGAATGGACTCCAGCCAAACTCCTTTGTTCAAGCATTTCCAGTTGCTGTGTTAATGTAGATGCGTAGTTAAACTGGGAAGAGATAGTAGTCTGGCAGGGAACTCATCATCTTCCCGTGCAGGCACAGAGCAAAGGTGTGCTAGGACTCTATTTGTTTTGGATTAACATCCAGGTATGATGGAGAGGGCTTTTGGAGCCCATGTGCAGAAAAAGGAATGGATTCTATGGATATCGCATCTGTTCAGAAAGATTTTTAAATGTGTTTGCATGAGAGCAAGCAAAGTAATAATCTGAGCAGTAACAACGGTGGAGTAAATGGAGTGTGCAGTGCAGGCTGGTTAAACAAAAAGTCACAGGGATGGCTCATGGAATTTTTCCTTTCTGTTTGTTTAGACTGTGATGCCTTTTGTATGCTTTTAGGATCCCAAGCCGCTGCCCTACCTTCAGGATAAAGAACCCTACACTTTTGACATCAAGCTCTTTGTTGCTATTAAAGGTACAGCAATACTGAGAGGATTATAAAACTGACATTGCTAGTTAATGAATGAAGAACCACCATGTATTTCAGACAATTTGCTCTTGGCTCTGTGGTCCTTCTTTTCTATCTTTGCCCAGATTGCCTCTCTCGGAGAAAGAGGCAAAGCTCTTCGTGCCCCTTGTTGGCCGTGCAGCAATGTGTCAAGGAGGGAATGCCTTCCATATGATCAGTTTATGATGAGGACAGTCCCTGTGGGGTCTGCCTGCGTGGATAAGAGTAAGCAGGACATGGCAAGACCAGCTCAGATTCCCATCTCATGAGCCTGCTTACCGGTACTACTCCTGTAGTAGCACAGAGAATAGGAAATGGGCAGCTTGATGCTACCCTGGTGCCACCCTGTGCTGGTTTTCTATGAAATACTGGTCTTCATATCAATAGAACACATTATTACTTCCGTCTGTAAAATCAAAAGACTTCAATGTCATTCTTCCAACACAAACAAATTGCTTCCCTGTTTCTTATTTTTTATTTTCTGCAGGAGAAGGAATGAACATGCCAACTACTATATGCAGATCCAATTTCAAGGTAAGACTCCAGTGTCTTTTACTTGTTTGAAATCTTGCCAACAGCTCCAACCTTAGGCAATTTCAAAGACTCGTTTTTGCACTATCTGAAGATCAGAGCTGGTGCATGTGTGCGTAGTGGACAGAGGGAGAAGAGCGGAGGGCGGTGCGAGTTCACCCCTCCTGAGATGGAAGCATCTGAATGCTTGGGCACTGAAGAAGGGGGCAACTCTTTCTGCTGCTCAGTTTAGGGTGCTCAGACCATCATTAAGTTGGGTGCTCATTCGACAGGGAGCGGTGAGAGTGGAGGACTCACAGGCAAAGGCATTTGCCTCTTGCTGCGTTGAGGTGCGATGCAGCTTCTCAGTTGTGGCTGGTAATTTAGATGCAGAGTCGCTGTTGCGACACTGCCGTGAGCCTGGCCCCTCTGAGGGCAGTGTGGTGGCTCTGCCTCTGCAGGCTGGTGGAAGCCAGGAGGTAAAAGTACCAGCTTCAGGATTTCTCCGTCAATTTTATATTCACATTTGGTTCTTTGCATAGTAATTGCCTTACTCAGTAAATCAGTAGTCAGCAAATCGGTAATAAGGGTATTTTTCTATAAAACCATTAAAATGCTGGACTTAATCATGGATCCTGGGTCAGAAGTGTTGGCCCTAAAGAGAAAGAAGAGAAGAAATGACACCCAGCTAAATGAAGAAAAAATTGAAGGGACCGAACTGCATGTTAAAGCACGTGTTTTATATGCACGTAGCAGCTCCTGGTCATCACTGAGCAAGGAATCAGACAGGCCACAGTAACTACTGAGAATGCAGCACTAAGTGCCTGTGGAGGTTGCTTTTAGGCTGCTGAATGTTCCTGATTAATAAGGAAACTTTTCTTTAGGGACAGTCCTACCAGCATCATTCTGAGAATGCAATACATTGAGCAACCTGGTCTAGTGGGAGGTGTCCTTGCCCACAGCAGGGGGGTTGGAACTAGCTGGTATTTATGGTCCCTTCCAACTCAAGCGATTCCATGATTCTGCATAGCCTAGTGTCAAGCATGTCCTTCATTGCTTTAGCCTCCTCTTCTTCCTTCCTCTAGCACATGTACTGGACCATGAAACAGCAGCTGGCTCATCATTCAATCAATGGGTGCAATCTCAGACCTGGAGACCTCCTGGCCTCTGGCACAATCAGTGGACCTGTAAGTGTTAAATGATGACAGTCACTGAGAACTGGTCAGCAACCCAAAACCAGCTGAGCATGGCTTTGAGTCTAAGCTCTGTTTGATTTGAGCAGTCATGAAAATACCTGCAGGTCTTCCCTAGGCACTTTGGGCTGATGCTTTGGTAGCCCCAAAACCGCACTGAGAAGTGGTGGAGTTTTCGTTGTTATTGGTTTTTAATCTCTCCTGTACTTGTTTCCCTAAGAACTCTTTTACTGCAGATGAAAATTAACTTCTGTGCACCTACACGGCCCATTTACACTCTATGGAATGGACCTTTTTGATTTCTGAGAAGAATATGAAAGGTGCATGTGTATAACTCTTTAGTTTCTCTAATAACTTGGAGCTAAATTTGCAAGCTATGATTCCCCTTGAACTGCTATGAGGACAGTTCTTGCAATATATGGGTAACTTGCACTTCTTGAAATATCAAATATAAATCCTATTCATGCTGTTTGAAAGGCAGCCCCAGGTAAGACATTTCCAAGCTGGGGTACCTACACTTCTATTTTCAGCATTTCTGAAGTGCTTTTTACTTCCTATCAAACGGATTGACATTAAAGACATACAAACATTTGCCAGCTTTGCTCTTCTGAAGAACAAAACAGAAATAAAAGTCCATGTGATTACCTAGAAGCGCTGAATTTGTGAAAGTGCCCTCCACTCGTTTCCACTCTTGATGTACCAGACCCAAACCACTTTTACAGGGCTTAGCTCTGCGTTGAACTGTTGAACCTGCCAGATAAGGGCTGTAAGCGTGACTGCTGATAGCGAGCAAGCAATTCAAACGCAAAGGCAGGAAAACAAGCCAATGCATCCATTAATTAAACCAACAGTAAAGGTCTGTTCTGTAGAGCTAATGTACTTGTGTGTGTACTTCCAGCAGCAAGTAGCTTAACAGCAGGACAGATATTAAAAAGTTGCTTATTTGTTCGTGAACTCTTGTTGCAGGAGCCAGAGAGCTTCGGCTCCATGCTGGAGCTGTCCTGGAACGGAACAAAAGAAATCCCTCTTGGCAGTGGACAGTCTCGTAAATTCCTGCAGGATGGAGATGAAATCATTTTGACAGGTAATGGCTGAACAACTTCTCTTACACCACACCAAGGACATGTTTCCACAGATTGATCCCAGCAGTGTGAGCGCCCGTCAGGCGGATGGGCTGTTCTGTACATACCTGCCACACAAGCCCAGTTGTTTCTCTCCTACCTGTCAGGAGGCAAAAGCAGGTGAATAGAAATGCCCCTGCAATAAATGCTTTCTGGATGAGATTATTTGCTTTGCGAAGTACTTAGAGATCTTGTTCTGCTCGTGCCTGAGTGCTAAGGGCACAACGGAGGTGGGTTTGGCTTTATGGGCAAAAATATGCTGGAGCTAGAAGCAGTCGATGTATCGTTGCCACAACAATCCAAGTTTGCGTGTGGAGCAGAGCTTGGCAAATGCTGTAAAAAGTTATTTTGCAAATAGGATTTCATTTGTAACATAGGCATATTCAATGAAGTGTTTTGCAAATCAAATATGTAGGAAACAGCATGAAGCCTGCTAGAACAGCTGACCAGCTCCTCACTGAAAAGGGCTGTGCTTGAGAGCTGTTTCATGCTGGGCCATCATTTTAATTTTCATCTTGATAAACTCAGGATTTTAAGAATTAAAAACTACCATAGAGTTTTTTGATGTAAATCCCACTCCTGCTTCTTTTTAATTAGATGACCAGTGCAAAACAAAGCTATTTTTTCTTTTCCTTTCAACTTGTCAACCTCTTTATG
This sequence comes from Baryphthengus martii, assembly GCA_013396935.1. Lineage (NCBI taxonomy): Eukaryota > Metazoa > Chordata > Aves > Coraciiformes > Momotidae > Baryphthengus > Baryphthengus martii. Next base: position 595,102 of record VWZK01019267.1, on the reverse strand, counting down.
GCTTTGAGGTGACAAATATTTGGCAGGAATAGCCATGAGGAACTTTTGATTCAAGACTGCATGTGCCTTTGCTATATTGCCTACTGAAGTTTTAGATAATATCTTGTGGCATGTTGTGCATCATCAGATGAGACCCAGCCAGTGCCACACCTGCTCTGTGTACCTCCATCATCCCGATGTGACCAGAGATAGTCTACACAGAGAACAAAATGGCTCAAGCAATGAGAAAACACAAGTGTGACTTAGGGCAGAGAAAATGCGAGTGACCACTGCCCATGCAACAGTCTGAAGGCTATGACGTTCTGATGGCAGAATGTGTTCACTACCTGTGCTTAATCCATCCAGGACTTTAAGGATTTTTGCCAAAATAGCCTAATTTTTTCCCATTTTTTTTCAGAAAGCTTTTTAATAAGATCAAAGAACTTTTCTGCGATAAAAAAAAACAAACAAAAAACCCCGTATGTATTCCAGTCTCCCAGTGATGGCTCTATAAGCAGCTTGATAGTGCTGCAACCTATACAATAGCTTTGAAAATCGTGTTTCTGTGAGGTCCTGCCAGTTTTGCAGACTAAGATGATGAGACAACTGGAGATTGAGATGTACTGGGGAGAACCACCAATGATGAAATCAGTGAGTTCCCAATACCTCTGACATACTTCAGCCTCCCAACAACTCAGCAACTACTTGTGCTGCAACCTGTAGGCATCTGCCACTGCTCTCCATAGGCTCCCTATACATTCAGTGCAGAGAGACACTCCTCCAGCAATTCAGAGTATCACATTGCCCTCCAGGCTTGCAGATCTCCCCTCAGTACTTATGCCAGAAGCCCTAAATTGGGTTATTATGAATGTCCCTCTGGAGTTACATGCTGACATCCTTATTGGCAAAGGACACCTTGCAGTTTGGGTGCTGCTGGCACATGGTGACCAGCTGAGGGACAAAGGGACTGGACCATCACCCTTGTTGTCTTCTTCATGCCCAGGACAAGCTGTATTACTTAAATAAATTCTTTAAATCCTAAATGACTTTAATCTTAAAAGATGGCAGAACGTCATTGTTGTTACTCTGGATAAAGGCACCATTGCCCCAGCAGGACAGCCTGATGTTCATCGATCTGCTGTGCTATTTTACACTAGCAACAATTTGTGATTGTAATGATCAGGGCATCACATCATTCATGAGAGCCGAGTGCTGCTGGGACTGCCTGCTGGGACACTTTGGGATCTGTTCCTATTTAGTGATGTATGGTAGGTCCAGTGCCTTAAGGCACCCCTGAGGCAGGGCTAGTGCTATTGCATCCCCTCCCGAGGCAGTGCCATTAGCTCTTGCCAAATGCCCAACCCATAATTTCTAGTTTTCTGTTTCAACTTTCTATTCTCACTCCCCTTGTGGGAGCTATTTCAGAGCCCTAACACATGAAACGAGAAATGTATTTTTCCCCAGCAGCGTGTCTTGGGGAGGGAGCATTGGAAGGGAAGGGCTGCTGGTGGTGTGCTGCAGCCAGCGGCAAACGTCTCTGGAGCTCCTTGGCACTCTGCTCGGGCCGCCGCTGCTGGCAGCACAGAGCTTGCTTTGTTAAATGTACTGTTCCTTGGTACTGCTCTAAATCGCAGTCGACAGCGGGAATAACCAAACTGGACTGAAATAATAAGCCATCGCTCAAAGAAAAGCTGGCAATGGAGCCTAATGAGACAAATGGAAACGGAGCTGAGCCTTAAAGCAAACGTCTTAGTTAAGTATTGCTTATGGATGAGGGTCACCTGGCAGATACTGGCGTGGTGTCTGTGGGCAGGCTGTTACACAAGCACTTACAGACACTGATGTCCTTGCGAAACCTTTATTACAGCCTGGCTGTGAAAGCCACACTGGGGGTTAGAGCCCACAGCATCTGTCCTCATCCTGCAATAATTTTGGCTGCCCTGCAGCCTGAGCCCACCCATCCTTCTCTTTCTTAAAGGAATTTTTCACTGATTCATGCTAAGGATGGGAATTAGAGTTAAGATCTGTTCTGTTCAGGGCCTTCTTGGCTTCTCGAAGGCAGTTGTTTTTTATCACATGCAGAGAAGATGAGATATTCCATTAATTTAGGAAAACCCATCTCTAACTATGGAATCAGTCCTTAAAATATGGCGTATGTCATTTGTATCCTTCCTTTGATCAGCTGTTGCAGCGGAGAGTTGCAGTAGGTCTCCTCAGCTGTTTTCTTGCCAGAAAAGTCTTTCCAGATGGGCCAGAAGCCCCTGGCTGTGTGTCCTCCCTTCCATCAGCAGCAGCTTTGCCAGTGGATGCTGTTTCTGGAGCAGCTTGGCTGGCCCGTGGCGGCAAGAAGTGCTGCCGTATCTCCGTCCTAATGTCGTCTCTCCCATCACGCAGAAGGAGAAGGAGATTTCATTGTCCTGTAGTTAGAGATGTTGTCACAGGCTGGTAACTTCAGCAGCAGTCAGCAGACCTTCAATGACCGTTTATATAATAGAGGATAAATTAATATCTTGAGTCAGATGCTGAATTTCTCATGAAACTATGCTATTTTAGTGAGAGAAACTGATCCTGCAAGGGTAGGTCCTGCTGTTTGAGTGGGTTTAATGATCATCTCTCTGGCTATAAACATCCCCATGTCCCAAGAGCAGTTCTAATGCTGCAGAAACAGAATCCAGATTTACTTTATTAGTTGTAAAGCTGGGCCAGGCAGCAAATCAACTTGCCAGTTAGATTGATGATGCTGCAGTTTAGGTTTGAAAACAGAAATATGGCACATCTTATTTGCTCTTTGATCAATTCACTGAACTTGCATAGTGCTGTGTTGAACATTTTGTGCTGCTTTTTTTTTTCTTTTTTTTATGTTCCTGGGTTACTTAACTCTTACCAGTTTGGTTTTTTTTGTTGTTGTTTTTTGTTTGTTTGTTTATTTTACTCCTCACTGAATTTCTGAACTGTTTTCACTGATTTTTTTGTCTCTTTATGCCTTTATTCACATTTACTCCCAGTAAAATCCTGCTGTCCTTACAGAACAAGCTGTCTGTTGTTTTCTGGCCCTAGGTTACTGCCAGGGCAACGGCTTCCGCGTGGGATTTGGCCAGTGCTCGGGAAAAATCCTTCCAGCCCTGTCGGGTCTGTGATGACTGGAGTAAGGTGACATCTGAGGAGAAGAAACTCTCCCCCCACCTCTGACAGTCATGCTACTTTATTCAGATTTACTATTTTTATGTGAGTGATTGGAATCTTATTATTTTTAATTATCAATAAATATCTTAAAGATGAATGTAGCTCTGTGGCATGATAAAAAAAGGATTTAAATTTGACTTTAAATCCTCTGAATAAGAATAAAGTGGAATGAAATGGAAAGTGAGATTCTTAACTCTTCTATATATTAAATTTTTTTTCATAAATATAAAAAGAGGCTTTCAAGTAAACTTAAATATTCAGAATATTAGCTTGACAGTAACAGCTGACTTTTTTTTCACAGTGTTAATTATGCTGGAGGTAAAATCTTGAAGTTAAGTTGCATATGAATGCTAAAAACTTGTAGGCTGTCCTGAATAAAAGTCACATGACTATGCCCTAAACGAATTTGTAACAAAGCAATTTGCAAATGAGCTAATCAATAACACAACTGAAAGCAACAGGAAAGCAAAACAAAAAATTACTAGACACACTACCTACCTTTCAAAATAGCAAAACAGAAATTGTACTGTACGACAAAACCTAACCCACCAACAAACAACTAAGAACAAACAAGAAGGCTCAGCACTAAGAAAGCATCTTAGAAAGAAAATCTGGGCTGGCTTTGGAGTTCAACCCTTACATTGCAGCACCAATGAGCTCCTGGAAATAAACCCTAGCTGGCTGCAGCTTCCAGCTGCCTCCCTCCCCTCACCTCAGGAGCAGGCGGGTTGTTCTCACTCCTCCTGCCCTTACACTTGCAGAGGCAACTTGCCGTGCCCCAGAACAAAGATCGATGCCAGGCCTGAGACGGGAGCCTGCATCAGGTTATTCCTCAAAAGAGAGCGTGGATATACCTCCTACATCTTGCCCTGGTTTTAGCGAGGGGAATTCCTCATTTGTCTCACCCTGTAGGCCAGCTTCCCTGGGGGCAGGAACGGAGGGTGAACTTCGTGGCTGGAGTGATCCCCAGGCGCTCACTGGTGGCAGTCACATCTTGTCACCTAACAGGGGCTATGGTAAGAGGACACTGAGGAGGCAGACCCCCTTTCTGCACTCCTAAAAGGTACCTTGGGCCGTGGCATCCCCTTGCAGCAGGCAGTAAACAAAGCCACATGCCACTCTTCTCAAGTGTAAAGGGCATCTGCCATCTCCTGCTGGCCTACAAATCAATTTAACTCTATGGCCAAGTGCCAAATCACATCAATTAGAGGATATTACTGACTGAAGAAGCTCAGGAGACCGGATAATGAACTCTGGTACAGTGCAAGGGAAACTTGTTAAATATTTGCTTGGTCCTCAAAGTGAAGAGCCTGGTGAAGCTGCCAGCTTTGTGCAGTGACAGCAAGATGAGCAGAGGCTGCTCCTTTCCCATGGCTGCCTCACCGCTAATTCCAAGGTCTGCTGGGTAGTTTTCCTGGTGTAGGCCATGTGGGTATTTCATATCATTCTGGGGAGCAGCCAGTGCTGAATGAGAATGTGTACCTCTTGGCCACATAGGAGAGAAAAATGTAGTTGAAATTAAGATTAATGAAAAAATGTGGCAGTGTGGATAAATCACTGCTAATGGGGCCTGTTCGCTGAAACAGGCTCTCTTCCATGTGCAATGATAATAGTTCCTTTAAAGAATAATACTTGGATGATCATCCCCAAATCAATTTAAATTTTTAGCCTAAGACTTTCCACTATTACCAGGAGGGATGACCTGGCCAGAAAAACAGTGGCTCATTGTTTATCAAGGAAAAGCTATTTCCCCTCCAGGCTCTTGTGGAAATGTCGAGCTGAACTAATAGGCAGATATTTATTTAATGTATTCTGACTTGGTTATCAATTTATAGGATGCTTTATACTCTCTTTTGACCTCAAAGGACAACCACAAGTTGACGCCTTCCCTGTTGGATTTAGCAATAACTCATGCAGTTCCTCTGAGCACAACCTGGCTTTACTCCTGGCAGCAGCAGCAGGCCACAGAAAGCATTAATCCAGTGGAGAAATTTCTCTGCAGAAGCAACATCCACATTGCTGTATCTAATGTGTTGGAAATGCAATGTCTGAGGAGAAGGGTGCATCCACAGAGAGACAAGAGCTGATGTCAGGTCACTACGTTATTAGTCATGGGTTTTGACCCTGATGTGAGATATTTTGTGGCCAGGAAGGAGCGTGGTGTCAATGTTCTCTGGGTGCAGACATACTTAGAGAAACTGTTAGATTCATAGTACTCTTCTCTAGTTTTGTTCAAGCTAAATACAAGTCCTCTACACAGGCAAAGAGCATCTTCCAGAAAGCCAACGTGATGCTGCAATTGCTGCCAACCAGTGGAAACCAGGCTCCTTGCTTGGGCAGGACCTTGGCAGGACCATGGCGCCCAACCACAAATCCCCCTGAGCTGGCGCCTGAACCAGCCGAGCCCTGAGGGAGGAGGCCGGCTTTGCATCTGCTGTGGCCACACTTTCCGTGCCAGGGCCATAACCCCCAGTGTCTGGCCAAGCACCCACGCACCATGCAGAGAATGGATAGGAGGTGATAAGGTTCCCCCTGTGACCCAAAAGTGGCAGAGCTGAGCTTTTCTAGTCTGGAGATGTCGGGAGAAGTCTCAGAAGGTGAAAATCTTCTGGAAAGGACCTCAGATACAGCTCTGAGAACAGGTTTCAGAGGTGAGCTGGATAAAGTCCAAAACCTCTCTCAGGACAGAGCTCAGAGACATTAGCTGCCTGCTGCATGGATAAGGGCCAAAGAGCCAGGAGGTGTTAAAATGCAGAGAGAAGCTTTTTTTATATGCCCAAGGCCACTTTCTTTTCACTCCCAGGGGAAGGTTGTGGGCTTTGTTTAGATGGGCACTGGCAAAAAAGAGGGCCTATAGCTGGGCTGCCCTCGCCCGACACAGTGAGCCCAGAGCCACCAGCACTGCTGATTCTCATCCCTGCCAGGGTACCTTGTGTCAAGGGGCAAATGAAGGGTATCTCCATACCGCAACGTGCAGTGATGTCCTTAAAATAGCGTTGCTTGTGCCTAGGACTAGCAGCACTGCAGCAGCAGCAACCTCCACTGCAAGTTTTGGGAAACACCCAGGTGTTGTCGGTATCTCCTGCTTGCTCCACCCTCTCTGGGGCAGCTGTGGCTACTTTGCACCTTTGTCCTTTAAATTGAGGGTGGTGGGTCTTGCTTCTGTTTTGGGAGGAAGGTATCTACAGGGCAGGAGTGAAGCTGAACCAGGGGTGACAAGAAGAGGCTCTTGGAGCAGGAGGGTGATTCAGCTTGGGTGCTCTCAGTTCAGCATGCAGACCCGGTGTTTAGAAAAGAGTTGTTTGGTTTTTTTTAAGTACCATTTCAATTGGTTTGACTGTCTCTGCACAGAGCTTCTCCTCTGCTTCTGGAAGTTTTTGCTGCAATCAGGTTTGAACATGGTGCTCTCTCTGCTTCTGGAGGCTAGCAATTTTAATTTGATTTAAATCTGTTTGCCTTAGTTTGCTTCTAACCTGCCTTCCAGTAAAAATGAAAAAAAAAATAAAGAAAATCAAACCCAGAGCGCCTTTTCCTCTGCCCTGTCATAGTACTGGGTTGGTGACCTGGGTGTAGAGGAAAGTCCTCTTTGGATCTCCTGGAGCAAAAATAAAAACTTTATGCTGTGACAGCCACCTGGGACACCTCAATTAGGGTCATGTAACATCGTGTGGGAAGAAGGACCCCGCTCTCCCGGCCAGAGGAAATGGAAATGTGTGTCTAAAGTAAAACCACAGTTCTTTCATTTGCCTGGAGCATCCTCATTGCTGGCTGGGTGTTTGACGCTCATCGGAGGTCGGCAGCTTCCAGTATCCACCTGTACCGGAGTGCAGCCGTCCTGTGCGTGAGTAATGCTGAGGTGTTGGGTGAAAGGTCTTGGAGGAATGTAGGAGATGCTTCTGTGTTGTGCTGTTGTATCACAGGGTGGTTGTAGATGCGTTGGGTAATATTTCATCTGGTTTCGTTATTTTGTTAGTAAGAAAACCGAGCAAAGCCTCCGTTTGATGCTGTTTGAGATGTATTTTCTTATAGATCAAAGCATCATCTGGTTGGTGTGTAATGAAAAAGCTGGATGTAATTTACAATAGTGCTATTGGTATAATTAAATGTCAAGAGAAAAGCACGGAATAAAACCCTGCAGGTATTTTGGAATTTAAAGGAAACAATGGATTTTCTGTGTGAAATGCTAGAATTTGCTACCAAAACCAGTTTTCTGCAGAGACTCTAATTAGAAATGGATGCAGTATAATGGAAAAGAAAATCAGTTTTGATGAAAACGTTTAGGTCAGCGATATTCATAATTCCTTGATTAACCAGGTAGTAATAACTCAAAGTAAAATGCTTTTTCAGTATCTATTCAGGGTCAAGGTAGTGACTTTGATAAGGGGGACAGAGCTGGTAGGTGATATTCACAGTGGCTTTAGCTTTGAGCCATAAGGCAGGAGGCCATTTCTCAGGCTTGATTGCTGCTGCTGTTCAGGATGCCCATGCATTTGCTGCTTAGCGAGAAAGAAAGAGATCATTTCTTGAATTTTAAAATTGATTGAAGGCTTTGGGTGTACGTGAGGAACATGCTGAAGTGCTGGCACCACGCTGCCCCATGCAAAACCACTGTGAGCTGTTCCTCCTTCTCATGTCCCCTTGTTCCCAAGAATATCTTCATCTCAACACTTTCTCCTTTGCATGTGCGTTTGATTTTCTGTGAAGTTTTAATTACAGGCCTGTGCTTTCTAATTTTTACAGTGTTTGCTCCATATTATCTAACTTGCAGCTGTAACAGAGCTGAGGGTAGACACAGTTAATGTCTAAGTGAAACACTGCAGGAGCAAAAGTCCTGGTGGCAGCTGAGCACCCGTTGGGTCAGCTTGTAGGATTGACACCTCTGTCAGTGAATATTAAGGTACTGGTTGGGAGCTGCAAGCACAGGGAGGGTTTCTTGTCCCAGTTTTAATGCAGTTTTAATACATTTTTGATTGATTTCCGATTTCACTCCCGAAGCTGCCTGGCCAAGTCCCAGTACAAAACATGAAGTTTTGTAACTAAGAAATGTATCGTTCAACACTTTCTAATGCCATTGTGGATTGAATTTGGCCCTGAGAATAAATGCAGCCAGGAATCCTAAACTGTGTATTACCTCAAAAATGTACATGTGAGCAGTGTCCTCCTCCTGGCTAGCAAGAAGGATTAGCAGCCAAAGGGTATCAATGATTTTTAATTAAAACAGTTTTAAAAAAAAATAAAAAGTGTATATGCAAAAGAATGTGGACTGAAATAAAGAATTCCCATTGCAGCATTAGGACATGGTTAAAATTGGGGGTTTTATATCCTTTATTCAAATCAAATCCCCTGAGGTGTAAAACCATGGGACAGCTAAGACAAGTGATTTGAAGCCTGGCAAATCTGGGTTCACAAGGTCAGAGACAGAGAGGGTAAGGAAGAGGAGAAGATTAATTTAAATTTTCCAGCCTGCATTTTAGCAGGATTTTCATGTCATGGACAGCTCAGCCAAAGCTATCGCAACGGTGCTGCTGTGCTGGTGGCTGGTGCGGATCCAGCACCACCATGAACCAGAACTGAACTGGATGCGAAGCATGGAAGCTGGCACGTGAGTGTCACTTCATATATTGCCATGTTGACTTCAAAGATGCAAAACTTCAGAGATGGCTGCTTCTTTGGAATGGCTCCTTGCTTCAGCACTAATGCTCAGTCCAATTGCAGGTCATGGTGTCCCTGCTGCCCTTGAGTCATCTCGGTTGGAGAAGCTTGAGGCTTTGTAGGTTCAGTTACCAGTGAATGTTAGTGGGAGACTACATGCAAACTGTAGGTAGCACAGGGGACCAGCATCAGTCTTGCTCCATGAAAGTTTAATTTGGGGCTATCTTGATAAGTTACTGCCTTCATCTCTCTCGTTCTCACTCTGTTTTCTGGAGTACTGCCTTCTAAAGTGAATCAGGTGAATACCTGAGGTCTACTGTCCTCATCACCCTCCCTATGTGTGCCATGGAGGTTGCTGGAGTCAGAGCACAGGGTTTTCCCCATCTGAGATCTGTGTGGACTTCTGAGTTCTAGTAATGTGGGCTGAAGTTACCCGCTGAGACCTGTAATGACCTAGCAAGGTGGGGACACCTTGGGATGGCAAAGGCAGCAGCAGCAGCGCTCATGTGGTTCCGTCACTAGCATCAGTCCCCGACTCTTTCAGAAAACCTCTATGCTCGCAGTTCTCCAGGATGTCTGCCCAAATTCAGGCGCTGCTGGCTTCAGTTCAGCTCTACTCTTATATTAGCCATAGTAGCTGCTCTGAAAACAGTGCAAAGGCTTCAGCCTCTGTTTCTGACTAGGACAGAGTTAATGATTTATTGGTGGGGTTTTGTCTTTGTGGCAAACTGGGTTTCAGGCACAAAGATCCTTCTGCCAGAGGACTCACTGCAGGGACAAGCAGATATGTAAAGCACCCAACTTTCAGGCAACAGAGTCCTTTTACAAGATGAAAGAATTAGCATTTTTTCTCTTCATCTTTTTCATGGGGAGGAGTTCCCTGGGTGCTTTTTACTCAGCATATCTCATGCTCTCTGGCTTCTTCAAAGAGACCCCACAGATGCTCCACTCTCTCCATGTTCAATTGCTGGCAGGAGAGATTCTAGTTTCAGTGACCCCATTTCTTTTGGTATGCAATTTGTTACTGATAATGAATTGCTGAAATACAGCATGCTGTGGTCCCCTGCTGAACTGAAGCTCAGCTCAGTGCTCTTCCTGACCGAGGGAGTAACCTGAAATAGCTGATCTTCCAGCAGAACCACAGGAACACCTGGAGCTCTATCAGCTCTGTCCTGAGCTCCTGAGAGTTTGTAGGGGGGTTACTACATAGAAGGCAGCTCCCTGCTCTCACCCTCCAAGGAGGGCTGTCAGGAATGTGTATCTTTCTTGAAAATGGTACTGTTGTGCTGTGTGTTTCTGTGGGTCGGTTGGTTTGTTTTGTTTTTTTTTTAAGAAGTTCTTGTGACTAAAAGAGAACCATAACAGAGACAACAAGAAGGTTTTTCAGGTTGAAGCCGTTTATTGCATTAGATAACTACATTTGCAAGAAGTTTGAATTATTTCCTCTGAGTGCAATTGCTGGTTTTATGGCATAATGTTTAAAAAAGAACCAAAGCTAGCAGAGGCACTTGTCGCATGCAGCTGAAATTACTACCAAGCCCAGTGATGCAGCCCCTGCTAAAACAGACTTTCCCTTGGCTGCGAGTGCAGCTTTGCCGTCAGGGCTCACAGGATCGGCATCGGGTGGGAGCTGCAATGATGCATTTTGGGCAAGTCCCAGTTCTGAATGCAACGAGGATAAAATTCCTGCTTTTGGCATGATGTTTAATATTGCTTTTGGTTGAAGAGTGGTGAGGTCGTGTGATTGTAACCAGTGAAGGAAGGCAGAAATTAGAATACATTTACATTATCTGTATAAAACCAATCACATTGACTTTTACATAGTCATGTGAAAAGATTGAATGTGAATATGTAGATGTTTATGGAGGCCTTTTTTGACAACAGAAGGATGGACTTGACAGGCTAGGACAGGAAAATAAGTTCCTTTTTATTAGAAAGTAGAGCTACCTATAGGGGTCTTCCCATTAGGATTTTCAGGAAAATCCATGAAATGGTTTGTACAGCTAGACAAATAGGAAAAAAAAAAGAGGCGGCAAACATTCTCACAAAGCCATCTTTGTTCATTCGCTTCCCCAGCACTCGTAAACCTTTGTTTTCACACAGGCTTTGCTCCTGCAAGGACTGTGTGTTGCTGTCCCTGCCCTGCCAAGGACACAGCACGTGACCGGCCCTGGTCCTTGTGTAGTCAGGCAGCCTGCTCAGAGGTGTAAACTTAAGCATGTGCCTAAGTTCTTAGCTGAACAGGGGCTTATCAGTGATGTGTGACGAAGCCAGAGTTCTGCGTGCAGACAAACATTGAGTGGAGTGTTGGCATTGGGAGGTGTGATGGCAAGCTCCGTTCTTGCTCTGCATCAGCTGTGAATGCAGCCAAGGCACCTGCAAACCAAAAGCATCTCTAGCCTGGAAATAGGTTTATTTCGTTATTTTGTTTATTCTGCAAGTAGACTCACTAGTATCAAGGTGGGATACAAGGCTTAAGGACAAAACATGGGTTCTAAACTTTAGCCCTGGGAACAGAAGCAATCTTCTTTGAGCTAGAGCATCCATTCCTGTGGTATAGTTAGACATGCTCATGAATGGGAGACCAAACTGTTTGCTCAAATTACAGTGACCATTAACATTCATGCCTAAACATCCTCAGTTACTGATGATTAATTGGCTAGCAGAAACTAAAGCTAAGTAACAGCCTGATGAGCAATCTGCAGTGGGTAATTGAAGCAATGGAGGTATCTCACTAGAGAAGAGCAGGAGTAAAGCCAGTCCTCAAATCTCCTGCCTCCTGCATGGGATCTTCCACAACAGAGATTAGCAAAAATTGTGCAGTGCAGAAGATCCACGCAAAAATCTCCACATGCTTCATAGCCTGCTATTTTGAGATCTCTCTAATCAGTGCTGAGCACCTTACACGCGGATTGTCCTCAGAAATCAATAGAACATGTAGCAAAAACCAAGGTATGATTTGTCATGGCTCAAAATATCACAATCTTAATGAGAGAGTAAATGGAGGTCTGGGCAAGTCCTTTGCCTGGGGAGAACTTCTTTCGCTATGCACTATGTGTTCAGACCTTCCCTGTTACTTTCACAAGGAAGAGTTGTAGATCAATACCTTATTTCTCTGTTCTGTCTAAGACTGCCAGTGCTTTCTGGTATTGGAACAGACAAGACAAATTAATATTGTTGTACTCATTTCACCGATGAGTAAATTGAGGCACAGGAAGTGACTTGTGTGATCGTCAAACAAATCTGTCAGAACTGAGCATCGTAACCTGCAAATTTTACATCACGATACCTTGACTGGAACATTGGTTCCACCTTTCTCACCCACTGTGTACGGCCGTATGGCAAGAACCTAGAGGCCAGGTAGGATAGTAAGGAAGACAAGAAACATTGAAATGCCCTTCCTTCAGATCTGTGCTTTCCAGTCTCGTTTGTTCATGGTACTTGAAATGGTTGCAGTGCCTACTCCGTATTGCTTCAGCAACTCCTTATGATCCCATAAGCCAAACGTAGTCACTAAAGGCAGCTGTGAGCACACCTTAGAATTTGGAGAATCCTTCAATCCCGACTTTTTGAAAGGTAAATAATAAATTTCCAAAGCTCCCATATTCAATTATGCCTTCTTGCATAATGACTGCTTAATAAATTTGAGAGAAGGAAATGTACAGCTATTCACCTGACAAGCCTGTAGGAAAATTCTTCTTGTAAAGGTGCTGAATTTCTCCGAGGTAGAATGCATATTGCTGTATGTTACTGTAACTGTTATGCTATGGAGTCTGCCTGACAAAGCTAGAAGCAATGTTTCTCTGCTTAGTATTTTTACATTCTATTTGTGCCTCATCCCACTGAAGTACACTTGAAACAAAAGATCGATAAAGTTGCCTGTGGAATCACTCTGAAAATCACAAGTTCTATGTAGCTGAAACCAGCGGTGTCCAAGCTCTGTTGCGTGGACTTCTGGTGGCTATTGAGCTCAGAGTAAGTGGTCTGACACATCTGGCTAATCCCTGGACCCATAGCAGATGATATGTGTAGTTTTTGCATGAGTTGGAAAGAGCGAGGTGGTGCTACAGGGCCAACAGTAGTCCATGGGCCCCTTGGGAACTGTCATCTGAGTGCTGCTGTGTCCTGATCACTGGAAATATGGCTGCAGCGGGGTAGGGAGTGTATGTGCAGAACCAAGAGATTCAAGAATAAATCTGCTTGTATAACCCTACTTAACCAGGGGTGCTTTAGAGCTTCTATTTAATGATGCTCTGGGATATAAAATTATAAAACCTAGGCCTTTTCTGAAACACAAATATAATGACTGAGGAAGATATTTGAAGCAATCTATTTCCAGGAAAGACACAATGTTCTTGTTGCTTTTCCAGATTCTGATGGCTACCCTGGATTTAGGGGAGATACTGAGGGGAGGACAAACTGTGCTAGACCAAGGGTTATATTAGCAAAAGTCTGGAGGGTCTTGTGCTACTTGAGTTACAGTGACAACTGTTTCTAGTAAAATAAAGGTTGCTGCATAGTGTTAAACTGTGCTGCCAGAACGGCTTGCTAATATCCTGATCTGTTGAGCCACAATCCTGTACACTGTGTGCACTTAGAGATGCTGCCGTTGCCCAGCATATCTGAAAACGGCTGTTTGTGCGTTACCCTTCCCAGTGGGAAAAGGCCTCCTGGATCTCAACATTTTATGGCTTGGTCTAGGGAAGTCCTTTCAGTCATCTAGATGCTGCTCCTCCCATGTAGATGTAGGGATGGCACTGTAAGGGTCCATGATGACTTTTGCACAGCGAATAATCATCACAATCAAAAAGAGGCAGAGGAAGACGAAACATGCTAACGTCAGTCCCTTGTCCACATCAACGTACACAGGCTCTGGGGTTGGTCCCTCCATTGCTTGTGTCGTTCTTCATCTGGGTTTATGTTTACTCCTAACATCATCAACCGCCTGCAAAACAAACATGATGTCAGACATCAGTGGTTGCTGCTGCCAAGTATGGCGAAACTCAGTGGTAGAACTGGAAACAGAAAAACCTGTGGTATACTCTTGTAGGGAAATAAACCTGCTGGAAATGTCGTAGTTCAGGTGAATAGAAGAAACCTAATCTCCACCTTAATTTAGCCCATAAATGCTTCTTGCTAAAATACTAGACAATAAAAGGATGTTACAAAGAAAAGAGAAGCACTGGTGAATGAATACTATCCGCTTGAACTATCATCTCTCAAAAGAGGTGCAGACACTGTTCTTGTTTCAGCATTTCCCAGTCATAAAAATATTTCCACTCCTCTGCTGGTGTGAAAGAGCAGACAAATGGCAGAACAGACTGTTTCTATCCCAATTTTCCTCTCCGTTCAAACATTCCCTGTCTCCGACTGGCACAAAGAAAAGTGAAAATTATGCAGGCTTTTTTTCCATAACATTTAATCTCTGGTACTCATACGTTCTCCAGACAATAGAAGATTTTTAGGAGCAATATTATTTTAAAATGGATATTTTATCACCCAAAGAGGTACAGGTAATTATGTGATTAGTACAGGGATTATCTTATTTGGTGCAGATGTCTGCTTAGCTGAAGGTCTCTTCTAACCTCATCGTCTGAATCCATAACCAAAATGACTTCAGCAGACATTGACTCCCTTCTGCCTCTGCAAGTTTGCCTCTGGGTAGTTTATTAGCTGCTAATACAAATTGCTTTATGTGATGATGCTGAGGGAAGGGAACTGACCTGACTCATGGAATTGAGCCACTGCCCAGGGATGGGGGAAATTTTTCCTGACATCCGCCTTTGGTCAAGGTGAGAGGTAGAAGTGTTGAGGGTTACTACTGTAAAAGAGCAGGAATATGCAGTGACTCCTTAAAACAAACAACAACAAAAGAAAGTCATTCACATCAAATGCAATAATCAATCTGAGAACAGATCCCTGCTTCACTTGAAGAAATGGGAAAGAGAAGATATTGAACCATAGGGAGAACTGGGTGAAACTTGGGTATCCAATGGTCCAGTTTTTCTCTAGAATTACATTAATACAGTGAGGAAATCTCAGGCCCAATTTTTATCTACAAAGCCAAGCTTGCCTGGTTACATTTCTAGTGAGCTACTGCTGCTGTCAGGATTATTTCACATCTGGCTGGAGCATTGTGTTCTTGCAGCATCGTCCTGTGCCAGCTGTGAGTGGGTGTCCCAGTGACTCCTGAACTCTTGTGCCCTGCAAATTTTTCTCAGAATGAACTGAGGACCTTTTATTTCAAAAGTTCACAGTTCCTTCTCTGTCTCATAATTTATTCCTTTTCAAGTTGTTTTCCAATCTCACCCCCTCCTAGATTCTACAAGGCAAGTATAAATCAGCTGGGCCCTCTGGTCTATTTTAAGCACAAGGACGGTAGTTTTTTTTTTCTTTCTTTTTTAATTTCCTGAAAGCACAGAAATTACTGCGACAACCAGTCCTGCAGCAGCGAGATGAAAGAGAAGCTGATGACACAAAGTGAATGAAACAAAGCAGACATCACATATACTTACCAGTCACATCATTAGGATAGACCTACAAGTCTGGGCTCACGGAGGAGTCACTGAAGAGTGGGGTCAGACTTGTAATCTCATCTGACCTGATCAGAGGTTCATAATTCCCAGAAGACTCTATTACCACTCTATTTCACCATCCAAGAGATCTTACATTATAGTTTAGAACTTCATTGGGTGACTTTCTCAATGCTGAGTATTAAGTGTGGATACATTTATTAATTTTATTGTGGAACAAAACAGAAAAAATGTTATCAAAACTACTAATGTAGCTCAGTCCTTCCTGAAGTACTCTTGTGAAGGTCCAACAAGCAATGATTCTTTTTTTTTTTCTTTTTTTTCCCTCCTGATATTCAGGCTATTGTATCATGCGGTGTTATTTCACGCTAAGTTACCTCCTGCAGAATATCACAACTAGCTGGTAATTTCCATCAGCACTGATTCTTGATGAAAAACTGCACTTTCAATCAAATGTACTTCCTTCTAAAAGATGAATCATTTACTTGGAAAATGACCTGAGGTTTCAAGTAGAGATCCATCCTTTCAAAATGGCACCGCACAATCTCATGGGAGTTGTGGTTCAAGTGCTGCATTTTCCTGCTTGCCTCTGCCCACTGGATGATTTTTCCTATGAAACACGTGAGCTGCTGTGCAACTCCCTCTCCTACTGGGAGGAAAAAGCATATTATGGTAAGGATATGCCAGGCAGAAAGCTTTACCCAGAGCAAAGTGAAAGCATATGGCATCTGAGCCGTAGTTCACACAGGAAACTACCGCGACAGCTTGAATCTAACAGTTTCAGGTTATGGTTAATCTGTTTTGCCAAAAAGTCAGCATATTCAGTAGGAATATAAATATTTTTTTCCTGAAACAATGTATTCTTGAGGTTGTATGAATCACTTGTCTTGCCTCCTTCTGCTCTCCCCATGAATTTGACAACATTTCTATGCTGTGATAACTATTTTGCATTAAGTCATTACTGAGAAAGAATGCATTTCTTGGGGTTGGCCAGAAGGGCCTGGCTTTCCAAGTTGTTCTCCTCACACGGAGTTTGACTGCTTACCTGAATCTATCCATGCACCAGCATTGTCAAAGGGTGAAACCTCCTCTGCAGGTCTAGCTTTTTGGAGCTACATCAACGTAGTGAGTATGCTCATCTGAGTTGCACGGTGGATTAGGTGTCAGAAGGCATTTGGTGGTGTTCTGTGCTGTTAGTTATTGCAATTGCATTTCAGCAGGCTTGGCAGAGTACAGATGGTTATTGGTGCTGAACAGATCTTGGTGCTGGAGCGGAGTTGTGTCTGAGGCTCTTGTCTCCAGATTAATTTATTATTGCTGGAACATACCACTGCTCTAGATGAGGCATCTGGGGACCATCTCTTGCTGTGAAAGGAGTTATTCCTTTGGTTTCTCTTGAGAAAGTCCAGTTCCCTGGTTTTACCACAGACGTGGTGTTTAAGTATCTGCACTGCTGCAGATAGGGATCTGTCTGCAGGTACATCAGTGCACAGGGAGGGAACAAGCTTGTTCCCAGATGAATATCCAACGTGCCTTGTGTGCCTCAGCACAGATAGCTGGGGTGCTGTGTGGCGATGATGAACTTACAGACATAAGCAAGGGAGGGTGCAGCAGCTACATGCTGCTCCCCACCGTCTGCCAGGTACTTGTGGTCTTTCAGCTATGTAGGAGCTGAACAATTTGTTCTGCTTATTTTCTATTTCCTTGATCAGCGCCTCAACCTCCCCTTTCATTTTCTTGGTGCCCAGCAGTACAGGCAGGCTTGGAGGAGGATGTGGAAGTGTCTTAGAGGTTGAAGCGGAGTTGGTTTGTGCTGGAGGAGGCTCTGTCTGCACATCCCACCATCTATCTCAGCTGCAGGGGGATGTGCTGTGTACATTAGCAAAACGGTTTTACTTGTGAAATCCATCAGTGCTATTGAAACTAACTCTTGTTCCAGCTACAGACTGGTTGGCTGGATGCTCTGCTCTAATTTACCAGCACAGCTGATGTTGACAGCATATGGGAGGGAGGGGAGGCAAATCTTAGCAGAAACAATTATAAAGTTTCACACTTGAATGATCAAGTTTTCTCTGAATAGCTGAATTGTAGAAAATTACTTTTTTTGCGGCTTGTCAGCACTGAGCTGTAGAATTGTATATTTTTAAAATTTCTTCAGATTTGTTGAAAACATAATTTGGTTTAAACAAAGCCAATAGAAGAGCCATCTCTCTTTCAAACTCCTAGGCAGATTAGCAGTCCTGAGCGTATGCTCTTCTGTAAATCTCCAGGTGTTTCAATACAATCTCTCCCTCCCTAACTCCTCTGAAAATAAATGGGTGCCACAAGCAGCCTCAAAATCCCAGGAGTGGAGCCATGCTGGCTTGTGGTGGGCAGTTTAATTCAGTTCCAAAAGTGATTCTGTGCACTTGCCTCCCTGTGGACTACAGAGGGCGAGGGCCAGGCATCAGCTGTATCTCTTAAGAGGGGCTGACATCATCTAGTTTTGATGCCCTGATCCCTTTGGCTTGCTCTTGTCTGACCATTCTTTCAGTTAAGAGACCCTGTATCCTGGCAGTCACGCAAAGAGCACTCAGGGACCATGGCCTGGGGATAAAGAACCTGGGTACCTCAATGAAGAATCAGTCTTGGGCATTTGATCTTTGCTCTGGCATTTGTTTTGTGCTTCCCAGTGTTCTTTTTGTGAGGGATTGGCATAGAAGAGAGGACGCAGTCATTTCGTATGACCTTGTGCAAACAAGCAGACAGGTATGTTGACATCCTCTTTAGCATACCAGCTCTGCTACAGACTCTCTGTGATGCCTGTGCTTATCGGTGTGGCTGATCTTTGCAATCATTATTACCTATGCAAGATACTTTAAAAACCATGTTGGTTTTTTTCCCAGACCTGGCAATGTTGGCACTGTCACTTTAAATAGAAGGTGATGATGTACCTCATCTATTACAGAGAGCTAGTCTAAACCGTAGCAGTTCCTAGACTGGTTAATCATGTTTCCACTCATCTCAACTTGCAGGATATGTTTCAAAACATCATCTTGTTTTTTCCTTCTGTACTTTTTTCCCAAAACAATGGATGTGCAGGGAGAGGAGGGAAGGGAAACTGCGATTTCATACATGCAATAAGATCCCTACCTTCCAGACCTGGGTAGGAAGCCTGTCACATCCCGGCATAGCAGCATTGTGGAATTAAAATCCTTACTGCAGTCATATTTTAGAAGTTTTGTTAGCGTGGCATTAACAGCATTCAGGCTCCACTCAGGTTCATGTCCACCCAGACCTGGAAGCAGTTCTCCTCACCAGTGTGTTCTGGAAAAAAAAAAAAAAAATTCACAATTGCTCATCACGCAGGATGTGGGCGTTACGGATTCGTTAAGCAGTTGGGAATCGCTCCAGTGACAGCCTGAGGCAATCAGATACAGTCATACACAAGATGGATTTATTTGTTAGACATTCCCTAGAAGAACATTTATGATACAAAGAGTGGTTTGAGCCCGAAGTCATTGTATCCTTATTTCTGATTAAACAAACAAGCCTCCCATTTTTAATTCATAGTGAAAGATCAACCAAATCTGAACTGATACTACTCAGGAGTCTGCACCTTTAGTTAGTTTTTTGATTTTTCTAAACTTTTTTTACAGAAATGGCTGGAATTGAAGTAAAATGTTTCCGTTGCTTAAACAAAACCGTTTGATTAATCTGAACTGATATATCAGGACTTAAAAACTACTAATTATTTGGACTTTTTTTTCAGTCTGATTTAGGATGGTAATATTTTTTACATGCACAAAAAATAATTTCAACTAGACAAACTTAAAACTTGCTGGATGACAACAAAATTGAGTGGGGAAATGGGTTTAACTCTCTGAAATTTCTTATGGCCCAGAGCCCAGAACTCCTGCTCAGCAGCACCGCTCATTAACTTACAGAAAGATTGCTCCAAATCTTACTTTTATTCATTGCAATATGGGCATCAGGACTTTGCCATAGACCATATCTACCGTCTTCGTGAGCATGAGCCAAAATGAGAGCAACTGGTCCAGGGAACATGCAGTCTAAGTGTGAAAAAAAGACAATATTTGGCTTGGGGAGCACATGGTAAGACAGGCAATGGCTGAGGACCCAATGCCAAGGGTCCTTGAGTACCTGTAGGACAGTGAGGTTTACTTTCCAGACAGCTTTGTCAGGCCTCCTCTCCCATCTTTGAAGGACATTTGGGAGCTGTCAAAGTGACAGATGATGAAACAAGGCCCAAAGGGAAGCATGGATTGACCTTTTGGTAATGGAGATAGATGGTGGAAAGAGCTGGAGAGAGGCTGCTGTGGCCCTTGAAAGAGGAGGTGGCTCACCGGTGTCTGGGGGAAGCTCTGAGGGAAGCTTATCTTTGCGGTGTTATTTGGAGCAGTGGTAGGGAGAGACATTTATCAAAGCTGGAGGAGAGGAGGTTGTAGTGATTAAAGCTGTGAGGTGGTAAGAGCCTGCCTGGCTGTTTCCAGGATGCATGCAGAGATTGTTACTCTGAGATGTTGGTGAGGAAAGGACTTCTAAGATGTAGAATGTGAAGGCTGAAGAGAAGAACAAGCCAAAGGTGACCTCAAATCCCAAGTGAGGGGACTCAGCAGGACAGGTTGTTGCTCAGGCAAGAGTGTAGAGGTGAATGACTGGAAAGGAAGGTGAAGCTCTGCTTTGGGTGTGTATTTTGTGTGCGTGAATGAGCTCACCTTCAATTTGAAGTTCAAATCTATAAAAGAGTAGTTCAGACACTGAATCAAAACTAGATAGTTAAGAGTGTTAGAGTATGATTAAAACCTCACTGCCTGTGAGCGCAGAGTCAAATGCTGTAGACAGATATAGACAGATGAGCTTCTTTCTATATCCAGAGAGCAATAATATGACCATTACCTTCATTTAAAAATTAATTGTCCTTTTATACTTACATTTCTTTCAGAAAAAAAAATCAATACTTTATTTCAGTAACTCTGGCTTCGTATAAGCATGATTTCTGCTATGTACCTGCAGTATGCAGGCAGGTTTATTCCTTCTTTTTAACCCACTGTTCAGCTTTTTGGTTTGGGTTGTTTGGGGTTTTTTTTTTTTTGCTTGCTTTATGTATAAAGTTAAAATATTTATGCTCAGCTTGGTTTATGCAAACTCCTTGATTCAATCTAGCCCATTCAGTTATGGTCAAGGGACAAATAATCTTGCTTTTAGCCAGTTGTAAATTACTGGATGTCAGTATTCCCTCAGAAGATTAAAGACATCATTTATGGGTGCCAAAAAAGTTGCATAAAAGCACAAATCAACCTGAGGAAAGTGTTAAAAATTTCTGTTGCACAAGCGTTCCCTTCTTACGTAGCCCCAGGACAAGAATAACATTAATCTTCATTGAGAAAAAGATGAAATATACACTTAAAATAACTGTGGGCTGCTTATAATTTGAGAGCATCCTAAATCAAATAGTCATTTCTCACTCACTTGAGGAGCATGTGGTATTACAGAAGATCTGAAAAATAGTTGTGCTTGGAAGCAAGTCACTGTTTAGAGCTACTGAGCAAACTGATGGACAGTTGGGTTCTGGAGAGAAGAGTGTCTCCAGTCTCCCAAAATTCAACTCGTGTGGATGATCCTTGAATAAACTTTGCTGAAGTGAGAGCCTGAGAACATTTAGGAGGTTTTTTCAGAGACTGGAAATAATAGTTCAGAGGTAGAAATGTGGAGTAGAACCAGGGATGGACCTTATGATTTGCTGGCTACTGTTTGGAAGTGCTAGGACTTAAGTAGCGTATACCAGCTGAACAAGAGCAGGTGCCAGGACTGAAGTTGTAATGTGTCTTTGTATCAGCTGCTTCACAGTCCATAGGAGGAGCAAGAGAAGAAAGGACACCCAACACTCCCTCAGACTCCAGTTCGAGGGGTTCTGCCACATCTCCATAGTACTGTCTCCTCAGCTGGCCACGCTCTGAGCAATGTAGGAGCCAACAGCCCAGCTCAGCCCTGGGCAAAGGAGATCTGTGTCTCCTGTGCATGCTCTGGAGACATTTCTTTGCTTCCCTATTTGCTTTTCTGCTGCGGGTGTGAGAGCTCCAGTGATTTCGTAACATGGTTCAACCCGTCCTTGCAGTACTGACTTCTACCCGGGGAGCTGTTGGGAGCATTAATTTGTCGGGTACTGAAATGCAAAGCAATTCCTATGATATGCAAAGTTTAGATGGGCTTGAAAAGGAAAATCTGTCTGCAGCAGGACCATCCTTCATTCAGCACCTATTTTGATAAGGAGTCTGAAGTTTCTTTTCTTATCTCTCAGTGCTATGATGCAGTGTGTACATCCCCTTTCATCATGCTGAGTGGTAAACATAAAGGAGAGTCTTAGAGAAACAAATGGATTTGGCTTTCAAGCCAGGGCTTGTAAGGTCTGAATAGACACAAAAATTTAATGGAGTATCTGCTGTTTAAACTCTCTGCTGTTTAAACTCTATGGAAAGAGACAAACATGCCTGCTGGTCCTGTTAGTTGTTTTGTAAATTAAACTGTGGCTGTTAACCTGTACAACTGTAAGTAAAGCTATGTGGAAATTTTTCACTGCAGCAAATCTGACGGGGGGTGGGGGGTGAATGAAAAACATACATTCTTCACTCCTGTTCTGAAGATGTTATTATTTTAAAAAAATGAAAGTTGTACTGTAAGGTAGAACAGCGACTCCTTTTATGTAAACATCTACTTGGTGGCGCTGATGTGCTTGTGATTGTGATTGTCTAACTTGTAGGCTACTTTTGAGACACACCTTTGCCCTTTCATCTTGAAAAGCTACATACACAGAGCTCCCACCAAAGACACTGCTCATTTCTGTTCCCTTTCAGAACTGCTTTAGTCCACGGGGCACGGTAAGGATGGAAGTTAGTAGCTTGTGCTCGTGCATGTAATTTACCGTGCTATTTCTCTGTTTCTTTGTGGTGATCTAATCAGAGGTGTGATGCCAGCTGAACTACATCATATCTTAAACTGAAAAAAATTTGCAAAGGAGTCTTAAAGACTGGATGTATAAGCCATGGAATGCAGAGTTGCTCCTGTGTAGGAATATAGATTTGATTGCAAAGCAGGACATGACGTTACATACTGTTCAGCATCTGTTGCCAGGTCACTAAGCATAAGAGGACCTGCAGAAGGAATATCCCCAAAGCCCAGAACTGTTGTCGGGTAAGGATGAAAAACCCTTAGAAAATATTGGCAAAACCAACCATATTTAGACAGATTTATCTCTCTTCACTGGTATGAGGAATCGGAGAAAAAAATAACTGAAGTTCTAACATGAAAAGGTAGGGGCCACAGATGATTTGAGATGAGTTTGGATTAGGGTGGTTTCAGGGAGCAGTGCTTTGTGAGACATCCAGAGACGCTCACTGGTCCTCATCATCTCCAGCTAGAAAGCCATAATTGTTGCAGCATGTTAGTTAATTTTGGTTATAATTTGCCACAGGAAAAGTAGAAATATCATTACTAGTTTTTCCCTGTTTTCTTTTCTCAAGAGAACAGTTTTTCTCTTACTACTATAAGAATGGGGAGAATGAAAATTGGCCCATTTTCAGAGATGCTGAGTGCCTGGAGCACCATCTGGAATCAGTGTGACCAGCCAAACAATTCAACATCACAGAAAATCTTCTCGTTTTCAGACCCACTCTTTCTGTACAGTTCTGCACGTGAATACTGCACAAAAGCTTCTTTCTGATGAGGATCCAGTTGACATCCAGATAAACTATATTTTCTGCTGTCTTCCCCTGGGGATGGATTGCATTTTCCTTCAGAGAGAGGCCAGATGATTTTTATTACAAATGAACCAAAACCTTGAGGCAGGACATGCATTACATTTCCATGACAGCACTGGCAGAAGTGAAGGATCCTGATAAGAATTTAAGGGTAATTGAGCTCTAGTCTACGGCTCTGCAGGTAGATAACAAATATAGCAGCCTCCAAATTCTGCGTGTCACTAAGCAAGGCTGGGTAAAGGGATAAATGGCCCATTGCTCAGAAGAGTGAGGATCGGTCAGGATCCTAAGCCTAAGTCCCAGATGCTCGTGGTCTCTGTCTCCTGTCCTTCACAGGACACGTGGGCTATATTTGTATCAGTAAATCAAATGAGTCCAAGGCTACTTTTTGGCATTGAGGCCGACTGGCAAAGAGCATCCGATGCAAATACTGTTAAACTGACTTGACCCCTGAGAGGTCATTATGCTATAATGTGGTTATATAGAGGAATGACAAAATAAACTTGTAAACTTTGAGTATCTTTTAGCTACAGAATATGAATAGCTTCTATTTATGAGAAGTGCCAGATGGATGGGTGTAAAATGCAGTTTGTGTTTAATCCAAGACAGAGAACAGTCAAAAAATATCTCTAAGAACAGCACAGCAATTGGCAGATTTCTGAATGGGCTTTGGTGACATGAGGCGGGCAGAACACAGATTTAGTGACCGCCAGCGCTGCCTGATGTCAAAGGCTGTCCAAGTGATAAAAAGCCACCCAGTGGCTCCCACTCTGGTTGTCACTCTCATTTCTGGGTCGTAGTCCCTGAACCACCTCCAAGCCTGCAGCCCTCAGGCACCCAAGCCCTAGGGGACTGCTGTAAGCTAGGCCGAATCCCTGAAGCAGCTCTGATCTGTGCTAGTGATGACTTTGGACATCACTTTGTACTTGGGGTTTTGGGGGTGATTGTTTTTCGTTTTTAACTCTCATCCCAGTCTGTGCTGACAGTATTATGGAGTACAGCCCATGGCCTGAGTTTTACCTGTGTTTCTACATGTTGGTGATTTTTGTTGTTTTGGGTTTCTTTTCTGACCGTGCTCTAAGTACACAGGCAGCTATTTCATCACATTGAGAAAGATCCTTTCCTCAGCTGGAAGCTCATTGACTATTCTACAAAACTTGTCAGAGCCCCTCTTTAATTAAGACTGTACTGAAAGGAGCTTTGATTCCAGCCATGTATTACAGCCCGATGTTGTTTTCTTTGTCACTGCAGCAGATTATTGGAAGTGTAGTCCTTGATTAAAAAGATTGTGTGCAATTACATTCCGTCTCCACGTCTTCAGCTAGATCAGTAGCTTGTCAGTGGGTCATTGGGAATCAGACTGCCAGAACCTTTGTACATGTTCAGTTTATAAAAGACTGTGTTTCTGGCACAGCACTCGACAGTCCTAGACAGCCAGCACCGTATTAATGTGCCATTAGCCACAAGGAACATTTTTAAGTGAACCTAATGTACGGGGAGTGATGAGGGCTTGCCTGAACTGACTCAGCAGTTTGCAAGGTCTTTTCTCTCTTGCAAAGATCACACTGGCTTGTGAATGGGCTCCAATGTCCCAAGCTTAAATTCCGGTTTTCCCATTCTAGTCACCTTTATTATTTTAGTTTCTTGCAAACTAGGATCACAGTTGTTTGAAAGCAGGTCAGTGTGTTGAGGAATAGATGCTTTCTATTAGGGAGTTTTGTTTGTAACAGCTAAAATAGTCGAAAGGAGTATTAGTCACTTTACCAGTGTCTGAGGAAGATGGAACTCTTCAGTTTGGGGAAAAAGGTGGCTGAGTAATAACATGTTTGAGCTATACAAAATTACAGATCAACTGAGTGGGGAAAATGGTTTCCTCTTAATTTAAAAAAAAAGAAAGTCACCAGTTTCCAAAATAGGGAAACTTGGGAGCATTCAATGGAACTAGTAGGAAATCAGCTTGAAAAACAAAGTACTTCTTTACTCAGCAGATAGCAACTTTCAGAAACTTGCTGCTGCAGGTGATGGGAGACAGTACCAGGAGGCTTGAAAGCGGTTGGATGAGTTATGGACAACAGGTCTGTAAATAGATACTGAAAGCACTAAGCAGAGTTTTTCCCTATAAGTTCCCTAATACAACAGTTGTGGATATTGGAGGGTGGACTGATGACTGTGGCCGGGCTTACAGGGTATCCCAAATGAGCATTTCCCCTTGGCACTACCAGAGACAGACTGCTGAGCTGGATGGACCACTGGGCTGACCCAGTACCTGGTTTCTTGTGTTACTATTTCCTTGACTGCTAATGCTTTCAGGCTGACTTCTGGAAACTCCCTGTTAAAAAAAAGTAGAAAATATTACAGGTCTGATCCAATTTCAGTTTCAAACTCTATTTATAACTTCAAGTAATATAGTTTTAATACTTTTAAAACCAGGTACTGATCTTTGCTTCTAGTTGAATTCTGTCTCTTTGTATTAACATAATCAGTACAATAATGAGATTCCTCAAAAGCTGTTCATGCATGAAAGGAAACTAAGCTCAAACAGCTCAGTCCTATGAATAATAAGGTGAGATGTGTCCCAGTGGGTCTCTGTCTGCCCCCTGACTGGTATTTGTTTATCATCACAGGCTCATTTTGTGTCTGCGCTCTTGGAGGTTTAGTTAATTGCAAATGCAGGCATTGGAGTCTAGTTGTCTTGCAGAACACTTGACTTTGGGCCAGAAGCAAGTAAACATCTAACAAGTAGAAATTACATCTCCAAATCTGTCTCCTGAAAAAGACAGAATTACCTTTGAACACCATCTCTCCGGACACATAAGTCAGTCTAGAGCATCTGGCCAATGATCTTTAAAATTATGCAGGGAGCAAGATCTGATGATACCCGCGTGATTAACTAAATCTTCCCACCTGCTTGGTGTTACCTCTAGGTTAAGATTTATGTTAGGGTAGGGACTAACTGGACTGCAGTCATACCTCATTACAGAACTAGCGTTTTCTAGAGCTGAATTTTTATACATATGTAAACGCATTCCTGAAATGTTTTGGGTTTTTTAGGACTAAGCGTTCTTTTCTTCCCCTTGGATTGTTTTCCCCGCAAGGTCTTTTAGATAGTCCTAGTGCTGTGCGTTATGGTAAGGAATGACTCCAGATCTCCTACAGGTTCGATGTGCTACAGCTGAGTCTGGGAGCATCTGGAAGGACAGGACACTCAGCTCCTGCTGTTCTGTTGCTCAGCTGCAGTTCTGTCTGGTGCTATTCCATCAGTGTTGGGTTCAGAAGCTATTCCTGCTCTTGTGCCAGCAACAGCTGGTTTTCTTCTTTTTTGATTGAAGAGGGGGAGCTTGAAGTGGCAGAAAAAAGCCTTTATAACTCCATTGCGGTTCAACAGATAAATTTTCTCAGAAATTGAACGAGGGCAACTGATTTTCATCAGCTGTGCAGTGTTTCTGACATGAGCTGATGCACAGAAATAACAAAGCCCGTGATCTTCTCCCCTGTCATTGCAAATTAACGTGAAGAACTATCCGGTTGCAGTGGCTGGGAGAAAACTGTTTCATCTTTACTAAAAGAACCTGTCCTTTTCGTTTGGGTTTATTTCTTTTGTACTGACACAAAAATGAGACCTCTGCGTGTGTACAGCCTGGGGTGCGAAGGGGTGTGAGATGCTTAGGTTTTGTGTGGCAGAAGCTACCACAGGCCACAGGGATTCCCTATGTCAGCACAAGGCAAGGAGCTGTGCTCTGCTTCCAGCTGGTTATTTAGAGCAGGACTGTACTAGTCACCTGTAATGGGGAAGCACAGACCTCGTTTTTAGTAGAGTTTAAGAGTTAATATTTCTAAAGGAAAGCAAATAAAACTGTACGACCTCTTTTATTTCTCTAAATAAGCTGAAAGTAATTATTAACTAAGAATAATAGATTAAGCAAAGATACAAGGAAGCTCCTTCAACAATAGAAACCTGCAACGCTGCCCCAGAGTCTGTAAGCCAGGGCGGTGCCTGATAGTGCTGCCATTTCTGCTTAAGCCTGCTCTGCAAATCGAACTTTGTAAATTGAGATTGTCGGACATCTTTACCCATTTATATGTGTACCCCAACTACACTTTCATCTTTGAGAGGGGGACAGCAATGGAAAGTAGCTTGAGACTGCTGCAGAACTTAGTTCTTATTAATACATCACTTGTCAAAGTAGGAAAGACATGTATGGGCTGGTTGCTAAAGAGGACGGAGTGTAGGGAGGCTGGAGAGCCTGCTTGCAAGCAGCCTGATGCATGTAATGTTACCAAGGTCAGCAGCCCTGCAGTGATATCCTGAGTAAATAATGGGGCTCAGATGGTAGAGCTGCCTGGGGTATCTTTCCTGGGCTAAATGAACATTGCATCTGCAAACCATTCAAAAGAGCGCAGAAGTACAGCATTAAACTAGAAAAACAGCACTTTACAGGCATGTTAAAGAAGTAGTCTGCACATTGCTAGGTAGCTCTCTTCAAATGACTTTTCCCTAGCAGAGAATAATGTTTGGCTTGCGTTTACTTGACTGTGAGCACCCTTGAACTAAATTAGCTTTCTAAACGTTGGACTGGCAGTGGGCGGGTTGATTTCCAGAGAAATCCTTTGTAATAAAATGCCTCATAAAAACTGCATTGACTTTACCCAGGCAGACTGCAGGCAGCTAGAAACTTCTGATTGCTTCGCTTTTACCCGGTATTTTTGGGCTAATCAAAATACAAATGCCTGGCAAATGTCACTATCTTCCTGGCAAATGTCTCCCATGAACAGGAAAATAAAGGACAGTATAATTCTCATGGACATCTAGTTGGTCAGGCCTGAGAAGAGGGAGATCTAATGCAACATTCAAACTGAGTAAATTTCATAGAATCATAGAATGCCAGATTGAAAGGGACCTCAAGGATCAAATTTTGTGCTCCTTAGACACCCATATGAAATCAGTGGGCCATACAAGCTGACAGCCTACACTTGGCACTTCCCATATTATGCAGAGATAAGATGAGCACAAGCTTTAGCCTTCCTCCCCCTCAATTTTTTATTTTTTCTTTTCCCCGCAAGTGCCACTCTCTGACTCACTACTGACTATGCAGTGAGAAAGATAGTGGGCTTTCTGCATTGCTAGGTGGGTCCATATGTCTGAAGGCACCATCTCAACATCTTCTGACGCCTCCATAAAGCCAAGTCAGAGAGAAGCAGTCTCGGGAAACCCTGCTGAGGAAAGCCTTTCTGCCAGAAAGGCAACTGGAACACTGCATTCCTAAGCCAAATTCCCCTTGGTATCACCTCCCATTCTCTGCCAACTAATGAAACCCTTAATTTCTCAAAGGGAAGTCCAAGTAGAGTTTTGACTTTGAAAAACGAGTACCAGCAGTTATCCAATATTCCATGTGACCAGTTCTATTGCTATGCAATTTTTAGTAGGAAGTGTTTACATATTATAGTAGCAGAATTAAAAACTAAAATTAACCACAAATTATTCCTGTGGCATCTACTGAAGATATAGTTTAAAGTAACAAGTCTTCACAGAAGCCTTAAGTCCCAATAGGCTGTTTTGTCTCAATTCAAAACTCCTCTGTGCTTTTGAAGTGGTTTCCTGTGGTTTCACTGGGGTTTGCTTTTTTTCTCTTGGTGACCTACTGCAGTGGATATCAATTAAAGCATTTGCCAGGTTTCTTATAAATATAACCTTGAAACTGTATTAGCATTCCAATGGTGAAATGTAGCCAACCTAGGCATATCTGTCCATCAAATGACAGTGTAGGTGCTGTGGTGAGGAATGAATGCAGATTCACTTTTGAGAAATTTGGGACATCCTTACTCCACACCACTCTGGTATGTTCATCCCCTCGTTTAGGCTGCAGGGACTCCTCTCCGTTCCTTTCTGTTTAAGGTCTTCTGACAAACCTAATTATGGCAGCAAGGAAATTGCGACTATGTCATTTAGGGAATACGAACGTTTGTGCTTTCAGGAGTTCTCATGTGTTGCCCAGATGTAATATATACAGTTTCAACAACCAACAAACCACATTTCAGTCACTGAAGTCAGATGCGTTTCAAAGCGTAGTAACTTGTTCCTCCTGCAAATTTTGCTTCTTCCACTGAAAGTGTCACAGTTTGCTATTTATATGTTTAGGAAAATTCCTTCACTATACATCCACTCTTTTTACTCTACCCCCTGTCTGTTGGAAAACTGATAGTCTCAGAGATCTGCTCTGTTATAGAAAGCAACTAAAAACCATTTGCCTTTCCTTTATTTATTTATCTTTTAACATTTTTAAGCTAGAGGAGCAAGATTGCTTTTCTAACCCTGAAAACTTAGCCTGGGAACTGGATCTAGGATCTTTGCTACCTCATGAATTACCATCCTGGGAATGATTCTGCACTGGAACTTGGAACAGCCTGATAATGCAGGAGCCAGGAGACATCCCAGCTCCCCCACACCCCCTGGGCTTACATATGGCATTGCTGCATTGCTACTGGATATAAAAAGCCTACAGGATCTGTTTCAGTCAGGAAGCAGCTGGGACTTTGAATGCAGATGAGAAGTAGACTTAATTCACTTGAGTAAAAAGAGGTCAATAGAAAATGAACATTATTTTCCTGTCCATAATTGCATTTTAAGTAGACGATGGTAACCATGTGCTAAAGGGCCCAACTGTTCTTAATTGATTGAAATAGCTTCTGAAAGCTGTTTCTAGTAAGGATTTAAACCAGCATAGTTTTATACCGTTGCACCAGGATGGGTTTACATTAAACCATGGCTCCGTTCTCTGGGTCAGGCAGCTTGGAAGTAACGTGACTTTCCACAATTCAGGTGCTGTCCCTTGGTACTGAGAGTCACCTGCCTCTGTCCCACTGACCTCGACAGTGGGGCAATAGCAGTATATCCAGGGCTATTAGCACCAAAACCCCATCTGCCACCCACGTGAGCTGAAGGAGTCTCTCCCAGAGGTTTTATAAAGTTTATCTGCTAGAAACAGGTAGAGGTTAGTGGTGAGGGTATTGTGCCCAGTTGCTCTTTCCTTTCTTTCCTTTCCCTCTCCCACTATGCCAAATCTCTGGTATAAACATCTGTGGTGTTGCATCTCTGTCAAAAGTGTTAGAAAACTTCCTCTTTAATAACCCAGAGCAGGTCTGGGAGTGAGCACAGGGGCAGTTCTGCTGGCAAACTGCAGGGTTCTGCCAGGGGAGAGGAGAGTGGGAGGTAGTTTGGGATGGACAAGTGGAAGTAGTCATTTATCCCAGGTTAGTAGGGTGAGCAAGAACATGTCCGGCTTTATCCAGTAAATAGTGCATTGATGTATAGAAGCATAGAGATTGGAATTGACTTGAGATCTTCAGATCTGGGACTCCAACTGTTCTGGGCTTATATTTCATTTCTCAGAGATGGGGGGTGGGGGGGGGCGGAAAAAAAGTTAATATCTTCCCTGTAAGATGAGACAGTAAAATCAAGGCTCTCTTTTTTTTCTGGCTGTGCATGGAAGATTCTAAAAGCAGTATTCTGTAGTGTCCTAGAATGAAAATATTATTTACCCTACCCTTGTCTAGAATGAAGGATTTTGTTCTCCAGCCAGAGAATGAGAAGTGCAATTCTGAAGTGTCTTGAAGTTGGCTGCAGTACAGATTGCTCAATATTAATTGAAAAAAAAATAATAGCATAATCATCATGACAATACCAGCCCAGTGTTTTATCCCACCTTCTTTAAACAGCGTAAATAAATCATTGACTTAATAAATAATCTTCCATGAAGTAGCATGGCAACTGCTCCAGTTTACTGGCCTGTGCGCACACAACAGAATCCTGGCAGAACTTTAATACACACATTTGAAAGGCAGCATCTCTTATCTTTTGAGTGCTAATCACACAATCCATCTAGCTCTAGGCCCTCTGTCTCAGCTGTGTCTTATGTTAACCTGTTGTCAAAATAGATTAGATTTGCAAGTGCACAAGTCAGGCCGATACTTTAATATTAGATCATTTATCTGAATGCAATTTTCACATAAGGGTTTAAGCAAATGCCTAACTTTAAGTATGTACTTAGGGCAGCCCTGAGAAGCAAAGCAGTAAGGCCAAGATACCTAATTGGATTTAGGCTTGTAAATCCTCATAGACTTTAACGAGAACAGGGTTTCCTAGGCAGGGTTTAGGAGCCAATCTATTCCTATGTCTTTGACTCTTAACCTCAGTCCAACTAATACTGTCAAACTTGAATGCACGCTCTACGAATTTGCTTGGTTTGCTGGATGGCACCTAGAATACTCTCTACATTGCAGTCTTTGTACCAGAGATGGCATTTCTCTTTCCATTCTTCATGTCTGCTACTGAATGTTAAGGGAGAAATTTGAAGCGCTGCTAATTACAAGCAGGAAGGAACTTTTCAACTTTAGAAATGAATGCATTTATCTGAAATTCTCTCTGGAATTCAGATTATTTCCTCATATCTCAAGAAACAATAATTGTCCCCTCCCTGTAGGTCAATGTGTATGCATGAATTTAAATCCACGTGACAAATGGTATCAGATTGAGCTGAAAATACAAATCATAAATCTATGCTGACCAGGCATATTTTCAGAAAAAATAGCTCAAAATGACTTGCTTAGTAAATTAATACAAAGCCTTTGACATCACAAGTGCTTTAGATTAACATCCACACAGCCGGTTAAATGGAAGTTTGTCATCCTGACTATTAAATGGAAGGAAGGTCAAAGAAATTAATTAAGCAAATACATAGCAAGCCTGACCTAGCAGGCATTAGAAACTCAAATCAATGGGTATTTATCTTGCAGAACAAAAACATTACCGCTTACAGAAACATTAAAGAACCGTGGACTTGGATCAAATAGATAGAAATCTATTTTGGGAGGTTTTTCTTGTAACACAGAACCTTTTCGGGAGCACCTAATTTATAAATGTTGGACTTTTCCATTTTGTAATTGAGTAGTAAATCCTATCCCACACTTTCAGAGACCACAGCCTCATACAATCACTTCAGTAGCGTTTGCCTCAAACAACAGCTGGTTATTCAATACCTGACCTTATTGCTATGAAAGCAAGCGTTAATGCACCAAACAGCGAGCTCCTTGCACATAAGCCTTTGGCTGGAGTTATAACAAGAAGATTTGTGTTCCATTTCAAGTTTTGAACTGCAGAGATGTTAATACATGATAAAATCAATCAGCTCCTAGGATGTGCTGAAATTCACGAATGACAGTTCTATCACTGTCAGGTCTCAGCATACAGCACAGGCAGACCTCAGGGGGAAAAAGGTCTTTAGGTACCGGGAGTTCCATATTCTTATTTGGGAGACTTGTAGTAACCAATGGACCTGTATATTCATTTTCAGCCTTATTTTGCATCTTGGTGAGATGTTAGTGCCATCTTCAATCGTGTAGGATTATGTCCATAGTGTCTCTGAACTCATTTCAAGAATGGAGGCAGTCATCTCCATGCTGCTTAAAGACTAGAGCATCCCACTTTCATTGTTCATTGTATCGTAGCCTGCTTTTAGAACAATGATTGATTTTTCTCTATATATATTTAACAGGACACAACATTGCTAACTGCTGCTAGATGTTTCAAATGCTAATCTTTTGAGAAGAAAAACTATTTAGCTTTCAGATTCATTTGCTTATACTCTAAACGTTGCAGGACTATTTGTAGATAGTTTGCCAAATGCTGCACTTGGTGACAATAATACAAACCGGGAGTGTTTCACTGGAAGCACTGAGCGTTAACTGGGAATAAAACTTGGTTCTTCTCTATGGCTGATATGTTTCAGTTGTAGATAAATTCATCTCCCATAGCACTATGTACTTTGATAAATTCCCTTTGGATTCTGCTTCTGTGGTTCACTTCCCATTACTTGGATTTTATACTGGCATTAACCTATGGTAAGAGTGCTGTGTAAACTTTATAACATCGAGGAATTATTTGGGACATGGTGAACTAGGCAGAATTGTGTCCTCATTTATCCCCATAAACAGTGAAGTCCATAAATCATCTTTCATCTACTTTGGCATGCAGTGGCAATCAGGAAAATGCTACGCAGAGCTCTCCATCATGCAAATGCAGGCTGGGACCCTGTGGCCAGTTAAGTCAGCAATGTGAGGACTTGCTTCCAAACAGTAAGCAGAGAAAACCATAAGAGTAAATCTTCTTGATTCCTCCTTTCTTTCTTATGTTTTTTTTTTCTTTGCATATATAAAAAAAAAACATCCCACAACAAACCACAAAAAATTATGCATGCACATACTAGAGCATCTCTCTATGGATTTGCCTTTACCTTAGAAACATCTTTTTCCTCATTTCACATGCTCTGAACTTGGTGAGTTTTATTAATCCTATTTTAAAATATGGGAGAAGTGAGCGGTGTATAAAGTTGGGGTTTTTGTTGTGGATTTTTTTTTTCCTTTGGTTGTTTTTTTTTTAAGAGAAGAATCTTCTTTTTAAGGGTTTGACCGTAGATACCGAAGTGATTCTCTATTCTGCATGGAAATGTTCATTGGTATATAAAGTATCAAAAAAAAAAAAAAAGAGATAGTATTCTGACGTTGCAAGGATTTTTGGTTGTTTTGCACAAATGTAGATGACTAGCTGGAAAACCATCTGGAAAATGAGAGTCTTGATGGGCTAAAGTTCTGCATACAAACTCATTGGTTGAAATTTTCAGTAGTGGCCTAAATTTCTTGCCTTATCCTCATAAGGTCAGGGTGCAGTGTCACCATAGGGAACAAGAGTATTTTGATGCTTAGTCCCATACTTCAGCAAGAGGAGCTTCCACTGTCCTGCTAACACCATCTCTCCCATCATACCTTTTCTATAACAGAAGCTGAAGAAAATTGTTACCACCCCCCACTGCTTCCAGCACTCAGAAAATTTAAACTGCAAACTATAATATTTAGTTGTTAATACAGCAGATTAGGTGAGAAGGCCGTTGTACTGCTGTGATCTGAATTCTGTGTGGAAATGCTGAGGCATATCAAAGTACTTCGATGTCATTTAATGAATAATAAATGTATTTATTATTGCTATGCCGTTCAAGCAAGGAAAGCAACATCAGCTTGCAAGGAAATATGTTGGCAACCGCTATTCAGCAAACACAAGTTGATTATATACAAATCTTTCCTATGGCTGTGGTAGAAGTATTTTCTTGAGTGCCTTCTGCTCATCGTTCCTTCCTTTGTACAAAGGAGAATTGTAGGATTTTTTTCCCTTCTGCATGCACTTGCACTTCCTCACTTTTTTTAGTTCCAACAACTGGAAACTATTTCTTTATGCTCCTTTTTTGTAATCTGGTGAAGAAGTGCTCTTATTCCTTCACAAATTCCTTTTCTAAACAGTAACCAGCAAGGACTTTAAGGAACAGTGATTTTCGCAGCATCTTTTAGAGTCCCTATTGTTGTTCTGCTGTGCAAGCAAATGCAGCATATTTTTGAGAAGGCCTGAAAGTAAATGACCCCAGATTCTATTTTCTGTGCTCACACTAGTGTTGTTAACAGACAGTAGCTTCTCAGAAAGTTACTGAAATCTAAGAAGCTAAAATCAAGATTTGTAGAATTACCCTTGCTACTTTGATGATGTGGCTATTATTCATCATAGTATTGTTTGCTAAATGTGTTTTTAAAAGAACTTTACCAGTTATTTAATACCTTGCAGGCCAATTTGTTTATGGGATCATTGAATGACATGTTAATCAAATACAAGTCTATATTAGCCAGAGCTGTATAGGGCGGAGGGAAGTGTTAATACAACTAGAAGAAACCGTAAGAATAGAAATCAGAAAATTTTGCCTAGAAAATCTGTTTGGATATAGAATTTGATCCTTGTGTTCAGATCTTCAAATCATGAGGAGAAAACTCATTAAGAAAAACGTATGAAGAGATCAAATGGAAGAAAGAAGAAATAGTTAGCCCATATATTATGAGAAAAGCCAAACTTCTGTAGAGAAGTAGAAACTTGACTGTCCTCCTCCATTTTCTTCTGACATAAGGTTGTAGTTAAAGCATTTATTGATTTTTATTCATGATAACACAAATATGCGAAAGAACAAGATCATTATTAAGAAATCCTAATTCTGATTGTCACTTGTTCTAGTAGGTGCCGGACCTGATCTAGCTTTCTTAAACCCCTACATGTTTGGTCTTCTGATATTATTCCTTGTTTTAATATTATCTTTGATATCGTTTTCAAGGTGAGGAATTTGCTTAATAGCAGCAGCGGCATGGCACTGCACGGGGGAGAACTGGCAGAGCCATCTGAAGCCTTGTTTGCAGCCGCTCCTGCTTTCTGGCTTCTCATTGAGAAGAATTTTGCAAAAATCCATTAGAGACAAAAGCATCAATAATGGAGGAAAAACAAAAGTTTGGTATAGGAATATTTTGGCTGCTGTGAAGTAAGGTGGAAAATTAAATAATAGGTCATGTACAGGACAGGTTGAAAATTAGTCTAATCACTCAAAAAACTTTCAGCAGCTATTCTTACTTTCCTCTCATGGTTACTACTCTGTTTCATGGTTTAAACTGCTCTAAAAAATGCTGACTTTTGCTGTGCAGTAGAACTTCCAGATATTTCAGAAAAGTGCCATTGGGCAGTTGAATAATAAAATTCATGTCTGCTTGCAATCATGTACCCTGCTGCTGTTCAAAGATCCTCTCCTCTCAGGAAACCTAGTGAATTTAAGAGCTGGCAGAGAAACTTTACTTTTCCTGATCAAATTTTTCTGGACATTTCATGGGTGAGACACTTTATTGGATCATATGGTGAAGAGACTAAAAAGATAGTAAGGAAAAAGTGATAGCAGGGGAGTTGCAGCTGTAGTTTGGTGCTTTAGAAAAATTCCTTCCAACACAGCCCCTTCTTCTCCAAAGAATAGGACATCTTGGTGATACTGCTCTAGCTTCAGGATGAGGCAAACCAGGTTTTGCTCTGCTAGAGCGAGACTTGTTGTATCAATGGGACAAAAACTTTTCAACTATGTTGAAACGTTCAATTTAAACTGCTCATTTTTCAGCTTACCCAAGCCCCATAGACAGAGAGATTTAAACAAAAACCTGTAGTGACTGGCATCTATAAAAGTAAAAGAGACTTAGGTCACAGAAAAGAGGCAAAATACTAAATGTTTCTAACCTTTTTTGAAAAGTACAGGCTTCCCCCCACCCAAGATTATCTGTTTAGAGGCAAAGCCAGGTTCTTGCAGAAAACAAATTTGAAATGCCATACTAACTGCTCATGATAAAACAGCAATGGCAAAGTCCTTTCAGAGGTTCCCAAGGCTTCTTTGCCTCTGGGATCACAACACTGACTGAGACAGGAATTTGGGGTGGTGATTATTTCCTTGGGGTTTTATTTTGGTGTAGTAGCAATGCAGTAACAGAGTGATTTGTATGAAACATCCCTGGAAAGAAAAAAAAAATAAAATCCTGCAGCAGTTCTTTGAGATGATCAGGCACTTGTGTTGCCTGATAGTCTTTGGGAAATGACTCCATAGTTGGCTTCCCTGTAGTGGAAATACCCCATCCAATACTTGGGATGCATTGCCTCAGTTGTCGTGAAAAGTCATTGACTGAAATTGTTTTCCCTGTAGCTGAAACCAGTTTCCTGTAGGTACTTCCTGTTCTAATAGCTGTCTGGTTGCCTGTGCCCAGAGGTGAGCTCATGGCCAGAACTGTTCCTTTCTTAGTGTCTTCAGAGCACCCAGGACATCCTGGTCAGTGCTTCAGACAAGCCACTGCTTTTAGCTGCAGTTATTTCTGTCTGACACTAAACAGCAGTCTGCTGGTTTTGTGGATGGTGTCCCCATTTCTGAGAAGAAGTTACCTTGAATTGCTTGTTGTGTGACTTTTCAGTTAAGGTTTTGTAACACCATCCACCTTGCACTTGAAAAGATGCTCTCAGCTGATGCTGAGCCATTTGGAGGACTCCTACGCGCCCCAAAACAAGATCACTTGGCCCATCTCACATCAATGCTCTGCTACTTCATTACCCTGGATACGCGCAGACTCTCGATGTCCTCCAGTCCTGCAGTTCTTATGCTTGCCACTGTTAAATACCAAGGATCTCCTTAGAACAGGCTTAACTGTGGTGTAAACTATTTTACGTACCACAAACACAGTACAAGTAGATGTCACTTGCAAGTGGAGGAAGAAAGAAAGCATAGCAAGAAAGGTTTTTTTGAAAGAAAAAGGAATAAAAAGTAGTAGGTGAGGTAGTACAGATTTCTACTGTTTATCATTTTTCTTTCTTTGTGGGGTGACTTGCTCTGCTACCTCCTGTTATGTTTACTAACGCCTAGCTTACATTGTCAGTCAAGTGACCTCTCAATTTAGCTAAGATTTTAATCTCTTTACGCTCCTTATATTACAGGAATGAATTGTCAGGAGAAAAGAATGCTAAAGATGACGGTTCTGATCCCTACACAAATAAGGAAACAAGACTTTGTTTATACAGATTACCTCATTCTTACCAAATCCAACAGACACCCTAGCACTTCTAGCAGAATTTTATATTTCCTTCTCTGCTATCAGTTTTTTAAAACTGCTGTAGGCATTAATGTTTTTTAGATACTTGCTGAAGCCACAAATAGATGCTCACATCTAAATAAGAAAATGCAATATTTTTCTTGCAGTGAGAAGGAAAATCACTCAAAATTCTCC
This sequence comes from Baryphthengus martii, assembly GCA_013396935.1. Classification (NCBI taxonomy): domain Eukaryota; kingdom Metazoa; phylum Chordata; class Aves; order Coraciiformes; family Momotidae; genus Baryphthengus; species Baryphthengus martii. Next base: position 557,343 of record VWZK01019267.1, on the reverse strand, counting down.
TGCACTGTGTCCAAAATACTAGCAAAGTATTTGTACACTTCAGTGTCCCAAGGCAATGTTCTGAGTATGATGCCAACCATCATTGATTTCCATTTCTGAATGATTCCTTTTAAAAGTGTTTCAGTTTGAACAACCTAAAATAGGCGTAATTATTCCCTTTCTCAACACTCCTATGCTAATTCTGACAAAAGTCCATGTAAAAACTTTGTCTTTGGTGACTGCGTAATAGGGAATGCAGAAAACCGCAGATTAGTGTAGAAATGGTGGTGTTTTAGTGGTGGGTTTTTTTGTTTGTTGTTTTTTTTTTTTTTTGCACGTACGTGTTCTCTGTCAGTCTCTAACATTCACCTACCCCCACAGATACTCTGCTCTAAGCCACACAGCATCATTTAAATCATACACCCGAGAAGGATGGGCTTTGAAACCACTGCAAGTTCAGCTGGCTCAAAGTTAGATCTGGGATTACCCACGTGACATTAAATGTCAATAATATATGCACCAACCTTGCCAAACCTCCTTCTGTCCTCTGCTTAGAAAGCGTTGACTCCACAAAACCTCCTTTTAGATGCCAAATTCATTTCTTTCAATGCCTGTGCTAGAGTCAGCTTCCAAATGAACTCTACAGCAGGTCCCTATAGTGTCTGCTTCCAGTTGGCCAAGGCTTTGAAATGCACTAGAAAGGCTCAGGTTTCCTGGAGATTAAAAATTTCTCTTTACCTCTTTCACCTGAAAAAAAAAAAGTGGCTTTCAAAGCGGTGTTAGAGCTCTTTCTAGCAAAGTTCATGTTGATGTCTTTCAGTTATTACTATCACACAACACATAATACGGCAATAACTGCAGATAGGGTAGAGAACTTTTTATTAGAAGATTACTTCCAATATGGTAGGGTTGTGTTTTCAAGGCAGCAGGCAACTAACTGAGGGAATATATCTTTAGAAGTTACCTCTTGTCAGCTGAGACAGAGTAATAGACTGTCTGTGAGCTCCCAGTCCACTTCAGAAAACCAAGTAAGTTTAAACCACTAAATCGTAGATTTCAGAAAACAGCTCAGCCTAGCCTGATTGCACCTGTGGTTCCCTTATACAGAAAATCTTTCAAAATTATTTTTAAACTGTAACTTCTGTGGATTTCAGCTAAGAAGAATTCAATGAGGTCCTCTGTTAACAAACTGCCCAGTGAAGTCACTGGAGCATACATAAGTGTTTTTGAAGGCAGCATGTTTATGTACTTTGTTTTTGAATCTGCACGACCAAATTGCTATGATAGCAACAGTAAATTTATTGTGTATAAACAGCAAGACTGATTTTGCATATTAAGTGATGTGCAGGCTGATAGGTTCCAGCTACTACACATACAGCAAGTCCAGACATATGGAACCCAGGGAAATATCACAAAAGAGTTTATTCCATAATCAGTACATTTATACTTTGGCCAAAAGAAGAAAAGAACAAAACAAACCCTAGCAGTCAGTGTAGGTGTTTTCTTGTGGACAAGTGACTGTTTGATTAAATATCACCTCAAAACATAGCACCAGTTTTAGAGCAAGATTCTAGCTGCAGGGGAACCAAAAGAAAGCTGTTCTGTTGACTGGGAGAAGAAAAAAAAAAAAAGGAATAAAGCTTTGAGCCTTGTTTCATAAGAAGCTTGGTCTATTCCTTTTGTGCCGTGGACAAATGCCACAAAAATTGTGTGGGTTTTGTGTGCTCCAGTGGCGCTCAAGTCCTTCGTAGCAGCCCTTTTAATGGGCAGCTGGTGGAAACCCCAAAGATGAACTCTCAGGTTTGTATCTGTGTGTGTTTATATGACACAATTATACACAAAATGCCCTCTCTGTGTTTTACTGTTATTCAACCTCTTGCTCTTATGGATAGTGGTGGTTTCTGCATGGATTGTGTTTCCTAACAGCTGGATAGCATCCCTTTAAATCACTCGTTGTGTCACAGCACAGCTTTGGAAACAAACACTATTATCAGCCATTCCTGTAACTGCTTTCTCTACAAGTCTTGTCCAGTCAACTTGAAATGGAGCAGCACGTAAACATCCCCCTTTCCTCAGCTGCTTGCTGAAATGGTCAGTGGCTTTTGTCTAGAGAGACAGGTGTATTCAGCTGGGACCCATTCAAGTGACACATCGCTTTTTCTCTTAGATTAAAGGCAGTAAATGCTTTAGTACTGAATACTGCTTAAGGAAACTTTCCTGTGGAATGCATACTACTTTCATTTCCTTTCCAAATCTTGATTTTTCTAGTTTTGTTTCTTTCAGAGATACTGCTTCATTTGTATGCACTAATTACTTCTTACCAAAATCTTGGGTTTATGAGGATTAGATGAATTAAATGTGTTTGTTGGTGGTGTTTTGTTTTTTTTCTCTTCAGTGGGCTACATTTGGAGATCTAAGGATGTCTAGAGGGCAGTTTTAAATCAAATCTCAGACTGTGGAGTACTATACAAAACATTGTCCCTAGGCATAGTATTTCTTCATAAGAAAAGTTATTCCATCTACTTAAATTCAACCTGTAACAAAATTTTATTTGTGCTTGTATTACACTTTCATTCCTTTTAAAATATTATTTCCTTTGTTCCACACATAATTTAAATCAAACCACTATTAGAAAACAACAGTATGGAACATAACTTCATTGCCTATAACAGTGTCGTTATAAATCTTTAATGTATGTGCAAGGACTTAGGCAAATAAAGCCACTGATGAAAGCCCAACTATTTACACAGGAGAGGACAGTTCACAAAGATGAAGTGTTTGCAAAGTCAGGATCTCTTTCACTTCTTTTTCTTTCTGCACCACAAGTAGAATAACTTTTGTAAATGCAAGTAGCTGTAGATTACCAAAAATATTCTCACTATGCCTTTCACAGAAGCCTCTTACATTCTGATCCAAAGGCAGTAGGAGTCGTCTCATTGCCTTCCATGGATTTGGGATCAAGACCCAAAGCAGAAGGCGGCTAGGGAAAAATTCCTTTACAGATGCAATTACGAGTTAGATTGCTTTTTTTTTTACTTGCTATTACCAACCTGTTCCCATTCTCCAACTCTTAAAAGAGCTCATTACTAAGATCTAGCAGAAGGAAAATTGTATGAAGTGACAGCAGGTGTTTTCTGAACAGGAGAGTCTGCTTCTTTCCAGAAAACACCCATAGAGAAGATGAAGATGAGAACTGTAAATGCTGTAACGGTGTGACAGAGTCTGAATAGGAAACAATATACTGCTAGTTATCTTCAGTGCGCTGACCAAATACAGCCTGTGAAAAGAGAAAGGAGAGATCTTTCTGAACACTTTTACAGCTGAACAAGGATTGGATCAGCTTTACTTGGGTATTTCCTTTCTGGCTGCTTTTTGCTTGCAACTTGCAAAACTGCAATGATTATGTAGTGAACTCAAGAGCAGAATGCAATCCAGAAAACAGCATTTTCTTGTGGTTTGCAGATGCAGACAGTAGAAAATCCTTCTGTTTCTCTTCCTAGGAAACATTTTCACTGGCTGTAAGACAGTCAGACGTGTAAAATTGTAACAACAACAAAAAAAAAAAAGCGCAATGTTTTATACAATTTTACTTCTAAATATAGGGGTTATCTAACTTTTAAACTTGTATGATGTTCATGTGCTGCGACTTTTTTGAATATTTGGTGAGGATACTGTGCAAGGATCTCAAATTATTTTTTCTAAAATGCTCTCATATGCTTGCAGATTAAAGTTTTGAAGCATGAACCCCCAAAATGAAAACGAATCCCCAAAAATGGAAGACAAAAAGAATGCAATGTTTATTTTTTCAAAGTTCACCCTTTTTGGTCTGGTTTATCTAAGTTTCACGACGTTGAGTAGTTATGATTTGTCATTATTCCTGACTTCTAATAATGGCAGACACTTTCCTGACAAGATCTTGCCAACAAAAATTGACTCCTTCCATGATGACGGCTAAGACTTCCTCTTCTCTCCAGTTCTGCTGTTTTTCATAGTCTCTGATGGGGCTTCTGGCTTTTGGTTCCCATCAGGCTTTTTTAAAATCATTGCCGAAGGTGAGCAGGTGCTGCTCAGCCACTCTGATGTATTGATATGCCATGTTCTTTCTCTTGATTTCCCCCATAAAGAAAGCACAAGGATTGCAAAATGACTTGGGTAACCCCACTGACCAGGTGCTCCATTTTTATAGTGGAGGTAAAGGAATCAATATGCCAAGACTCAATATGACAAACAGTTAATGCCTCCAAGTACGGCAGAAAAAAAATGATCTATTACTATACTTCCTCCTAGCTGAATTATGCTCAGACCGAGGGCTGAATTTTAAACTAAGCTGGTGAAAATCCAGAACAATTCTGCAACATATGGTGTGATACGGTTATTTGATAAGAAGTCATAGATATATTGGTGATGCTGACAGAGGGAGTGGGACCTTGAATTTGAATACGGAAACAAAAATTGGATGGCAAACATCAGCTACTTTTGGACCAGTTTGTAATACAAACTAAATGTGTGATGGAGCAAATTCTCCAGTAATCATGAAATCAATCAGATGGAGCAGGGAGAGAAAGGGGAGGCTTTTCCACCAGATAATTTAGATTTGCTTGAGCATGTTGTTCTTTACAGCCATCAGCTCTGATTGAAAGTCTAAAGCAAAGCAATAAGAGAAAACCTGTGATTTATGGTAAGAAAAAATAAATCCTTTTTCTGTTTCTAGCAGAAAAAAATGTGAGCATCTGTGTTTTCAGCAACCTTCTGTCGCATTTCCCCATCTTCCCCTCTGAACAAAGTACTGACTGACACTGGGGATACGATGTTCTTCCTGTCTAGGAATCTCTCTGGCTGACTACTATGAATTCAGAGGATCTGTGGCTAGGACCCCCAGAGGCTTAGTCTCACCAAGGCTAGATGAAACAGATTTGAAACTTATACCTTTCCTCAGCACTATTTTAGCATTTAAGTCTCTGCAGCCATTGTTCAAGCAAGCCCTTGTTCAGCTCACACACTGTTTCCTTTGTATTTATATTCAAAAGGGATGAAAAGATCATTAAAGATTCCATGAACTAACTTATGAAGATTCAGAACTGAGCACACAGCATTTGGAGTTTCCTCTAGTTGTTGCAGTGAAAATAAGATACCTGATTTGCAGTCTGTCACTGATCACCAACTTTATCAGGATACATACTTTTCACAGCCTTACTTTAAAGTTCAGCATACTGAATTATCCTCCAAAACCTGAGAATGCCAGTATTCTTGACTAAAGCTTTAGGGAATAGATACAGTGAGTGGAGGAATTGTGGACCAATTCTCTTACATTTTCTGAAGGTCAATTTACAGGTGCACATTGAAGATATTTTACCAAATGTAGAGCACGATCTTTCTAACTCTGGCAGATTTTTTGATGCATATCTATACTTTTTTGAACAGCATTTGGAAAAGGCAAGTACTTTATCTTTTCTTCCACTTAAAACTACACAGGCAGCAGCATTTAGAAAGTACTCAATCTTAGTCCTTTAATCCTCCTTGAACACCCCACTGCACTGCTGTTTTACGTACAGTAAGTTCTTGGGGTTTGTGTCCATGTGGGAAGTGAAGAGAGTCACTGTAGCAAGGAAAGTATTCTGAATTGTAGCTATTAGTGAGTATTAAACAATTGTCCTTGGTAAGAAGTGACTAGCAAATAATAGTATATTCATTTTGTTGTTGAAAATGGAGTGTCTAAACATATATCTGGAAATCCCCATTAAATTCAATCTTGATGCTCGCAGCAGATAAGTATAGTGAAGACTCCAAGCGATCTGCTTTCATACATACGAATAAAATAATTATTATGCGGCATATCTAAGTAGTTGACACCATCAGAAAGTCTACCCTTGAATAACAGGAAAGGAAGAGAACGTCCTTTCTTTTGCAGTCAGAAAGAAGCTATTGACTATGTATGTGACATATTTTGGACATCACTAGCTGTAAGATATTTTTCTTTATAAACATGACAGTTCTACTAAGTATAGTACAAAAATTCTCTACTCTTGTACAAATACAGCTAAGCTTCTCTCTTTGAGAATGTTCTGAATGTCATATCTTTTAACATAACATTGTCTGCACCATTGGTTCCTGGTGCAACTATGACACATTTTCACTGTGCTTCTAAATTATGGATCATGTTTATCCACCCACTGTATATTCTTTTATACAGTTTTGTAGCAAAATTTCTGTCTCTGGTACTTAAATGACAAGATGATGCAGTCATATTTCATATGGTAAGGAAACACTGTCAGTTCTTTTACAAGTGAAAAAGTGGTAGAGAGATAGTGATGTGAATTAAAGTAGTTTGGGTGACTACAAAGGCTGAACAACTGCTGTCAATTAATTAAATTGACTTGCAACTCATTACTGGCAATGTAGGATAAAATTAGTAAACTCCCCTTCGTGCACATCTCTTCAAGATCGTAATGCAATAAAGTGAACTTGACTTAAGAAGCAACGCTCCTGCCAGGATTACTTAAAAGGCAGAATGAAGGGAAAACATTTACTTATTAATATATTTATTTCTAGACTGTTGAGAAATTTAGATTTTATACCTAATGTTCTCCATTTTAAATTTGACATGAACAACAAAATCTGGCAAATAATTCTAACATTCCAGTTGAGAAAATACATTTTGATTAGAGACTCAGAATTGCATGAAGGCATAAAACCAGCTACAATCTTCCTTTTCGCCTTATGAGTCTCATTATGAATCCAGTGTCTTTCCAACGTAACTCTTATTTGCATGTCTTTTCCTCCTCCTATTTTGTCCCTCAGAGAAAATAATTTGAAAACAGTAGCTTGTTAAATTAGTAGAATTAGTTAACCTGAAAATGTCTGATGATAATGTCATCAAAACTGCATGTTCTGAGTATGTTCTAGTTACGGGTAAAATCCCTGCTATTTCTTCATGATAGATAAATCAATACTGCATATATAATGTTTATTCAGAGTTATCTTATAATAAATCCTCATATGCTCCAAATTCACTATTGACTTTACTGGATAGCTAGATAGAGAAAACGGGGACATAGACACTGATTGTGAACTCATTACTGGAAAAATCACACTGATCTTAGATTCAGGTCCTTAACTGAGAGCAACTACACCACCTACCAAGTGCTTATAAACAGAAAGGGAGAAGTGAGAATAGGAGAGAAAGGAAAGAGGGGAGCAGTTCAGATTCAGATGTGATTCGCTCTCCTTGTAGATTTGTCCACCTTTAAAGTTGTGCAGCTAATGAAGAATAATTATCATTTATTAATTGCTCATTATCTTAATGATCGCAATTCAATAGCACCATATGTCACGAGTTCTCTTAGGCAAAAAGGAGAAAATTCTCTTGACTGCAGTGTCAGAGGAAATAGCTCTTTATCAGCACCTGAGTGAGGATCAAGCTCAAGGAGAAAAGTCTCTAAGACACGCATGTTGCATATGAGTGAAAAGGTGTGATAACTTCCAGGGTATTTCTCGGTGTCGTTGGCTGTGCGTAGGATTGAACGTTAGGCACATCTTTAGCAGCATCTCTACCAAAGCTCATTCACCAGAAACCGAACTTCATTTGTCTAATTTCAGAGAATTATCCCTTTTGATAAAGTGACCCTACAAATTTTGCTCAAAACTAAAATGACAGATAAATCCAAGAGGATTTTTTCTTCATTATGTAAAGTCTTCCTACATGTTGCCCAATAGTTTATAATAACTAAATAAATCCCAACTTTTAAATAAAAATTGAGTTGGAAAGTTAAAGACTGCTTTCATTAGTGCTCCTTTACAGAAGATTGATGGCTATTTAATATTCACATTTGACCAAACAGCAAGAAAAGGATCCCTAACTTTTGACACGTTAATGTATTGGTTCTCTAAAAAATTTAACATTCATCGGCTTAACATTCCTGAAGCCCAAAATGGCAGTTTTTCTGCAGGCAGGCAGTTATTCTAAAGCCAGAGGCTCACAAGTGACTGAGAAGGCTGTATCAAGAAGCCAGTTTAATATTAGTCCCTAAATTACAGAGTGAAAAATGCATAGTCAAATTTGTTTTAAATGCTGCAGAGTTTCTCCCAAAGGCCTGCAATTATTGCCCGAACTCCTGTTTTGGCAACACTTTCAAACTATGTAAAAAAAAATCCCTCTTCTTATAAACCAAACTTTAAATCATTCTTTCTCTCTCCTACCTGGTACAAATAGAGAGCTGTTACTGCAGAGTACAGAAACAGAACATCTGAATCTGAAGAAAACCACAGCTATGCTATGACAAAGTACTGCTTACAAACATTTATCTACAAAAAAGCATCTGCAATTTCAGATCACATTGAAGAATTTTCCTCAAACTAGAAATTAGCCATATCTGCTGAAGTCAAACAAAAGTATCGTTCATCATCAAGGCACACGTTTGCATAGTAGCAAGCCACAATTTTTCATTATCCAAAGGCACAGTCCCTACAAATCCAGCATTATAGTACAGAAAATAGTTTGCACCCAAGCATAGGAAACATGCTGTATAATGAAGAAAGGGTACACAGACGTACGCTGTCATTAAGTTATCAAGCACCATCTCTGTTTAAACACCATCAAACATGACTATAGAGAAAAGCCACAAAGCGAGCAGTACTAGTTCAGCCCAGGACCGTACAGCCAGCACCCCCCTGCAATACACACACCTCCACCCAAGGCAAAACGCTACACTTAGTGTCACTGCATATCAGCTCCGCTCCTTCACTGGATTGAGAAACAACAGCGAAAAATCAGGCAGCTCTGACGCTGCTCCCGGGCTGGAGGTTGCCTCTCTCCCGGCAAAAGCTGCAAGGCTTCAGCTCCTGATTAACCCAGGGAAGCGGTGCCTGCTGCAATATCCCAGTCACTTACTGCATTGCTTTTCAGCGGCGCGAAAGTGGCTGCTCTTCCCGGGCACACATGGCTCTCTCAGCCGAAGGGGTTCTCTCTTCAGCACAATTCAGCTCTGAAGTCTCTGCATGTGGAGGGTAAATTGCCTGTGCTCTGTACTGGGGGTTTTCTGGCTGCAGTGACTGCTCACCCTAACCATTGCCTCTGGTGTATGCTAAGTAAGCAATCCCCTGGGTCTTCATAATGAAAGGATGAAGAGTCACAGCTTTGGAGAGCAGATAAGGTGTTCTGCCGAAAACCTCTGTGCTTCCATGGCATTTTAAAGGCAAAGGGGCTGAGGATGCCTTCGTTTTGCCTTACAGTTTTTTATAGTGCAAGTTGTTGTATTCTGTAACTTGCAATCGAATTTGCAGCTGAACGCTGTTTTTTTGTGTTTCGGAGATATCTTCAGTTTATATTAAAAATTCAAGACAACGTACTTTCAAATGCTGAGGAACAAACTCTTTCAATTGAACTTGCACTTCTGAAAAATAGACGATTAAGTGAATGGGAGGGGGTTCCTAATGCTGAAATGTACTGTACCAGCCCCACTCACATAAAGGATATAGTTAACAGTAGCAGCCTAAAACTTCACAGACTAACATTCCAGATTTAAAACTCTCCAAGTACTGCTCTAGTCTTCAAGGAGGTACTGTCAACCTTGTCTGCTGTCTGTAGCATGTCTGTCACTGTATGGTGAGGGGACAGGTCCTACAGCAGGCTGACAGGGTAGAAATAGTGAGCAGTAATAATAAAGACGCAGAAAGAGAAAGAGCCACAGTAAATAGTTTCTCACTCAAGATCCTAATTCTATCCTAATTCTTTCTCTACAGTGACACGTCTGTGCCTTTGGGAAGCTGTGGTGGAATTTCATTCGCTTTTCCTGTAACCAGCTGAAGCGAGGAGTATGGATGAGCACGTTTGTGAAGCCAGATTGCTGCCCACTCCAACCATGACCTTCGAAGGGACTCTCAGGAGAAAAGCCCCATGCTGATGCTGTGCTTACCTGTTACCCAGGCCACCTGTGACCTGCTAATTGTGCCTAACCACGTGTGGTAAATTTGTGAAAACAAATACACTACAGTCCTGCAGGTAAGAATATGATGTTTTCTCCACATAGGTGTCCCAATAGATAACACAGTAATCATTAATTAAGATTTCTGAAGACTAGGCATTGAGTAAGGTGTTGATTCACTCATCCCCCCTATGGCTCTTGGGCAGGGAAGATTTCCTCTGTCACTGACAGGAGTATTAAGGCCTCATGAGAACAGTAGCAACTTCGTGTTGGTGAGAGGAGGCTTTAACCCCTTTTAGTAATGGCTTTGAGCATCCTCAGAGGCTGATTATCGTCTCAGATAGCATGAGGAAATCCCAGCCACCAAAACAATGTGCTAATAACTTTGATGGGAATATTAATTGGATCCATTAGAAAAAGGGCAGTCAAGGACAGGCATCTAGAAAGAATGTGTTACGTTTTTCATTTGGAAAGTGTTTTATTAGATAGGCTTTATCTTTTTTTCTGGAATTTCTGTATCAATGCAGCTTTCTATGATACCCCTCAGCATCACTGGTACTGTACCTGTTGTTTTCAATGCTGCCTGTGAAAATGCCGAAGATATTCAGTCTTCCTGGCTGACAAATGTTGCTGGAAAGATGCTGGTTTGCACTTTCACAAAAATAACTTTTTGGAGGAGAGGGGAAACCACCTACTATACTTGTGTCAGTGTCAGGGGTTTCTATGAAATGGAAAGACACTCCTGTAGTACAGGAACTGACTTTTTTTCCCCTCTCTTATACTCACAGCTGTGTTTAGCACCTCAAGGTAACAAATCTGTTGAGTCATAGAAAGTAAGAATCAACAAAGGTGCCTTGAATTTTAAGTTTGTTGTTTATAGTAATTATGTATTAAGCGCACGTGTCCTAACTCTTAAAATACAGAAAAGACACATCATGGCACAATGATGCAGGCATGTAACAACCAGGATTGCCAGATGATAGCCTTCTTGCAAGAAAAGCAGGAAAACCTGGCTGGATTTGGGAGCTGCATTACTGGGAGCAGAAATAATTAACTCATACTGAAGGATCTCAGCATTTATAGGACCCTCCAGCAAGGCATTCAAATTCTCCTCTTCATTCCTTCGTCACCCTTTTGGAGCATATTGATCCTTCCAGTAAGTCCATTTACTTTCCTTGGTTAGTGGATAAAATATAATGGATTTCTTTGAAGTATGAGTTGGACAAAAATAATTGAGTCAGCACAGTAATTAGGTGTGGACCTCTTAACATTCCAGTAAACACCGGCCCTGGCCACGGGCAGATAAGTAGTTATTCTAAGAAGCATAATAATCTCATGTTCTGGAGCTGTGGTGAGGGCAGAGGGAAGGATTATAGATTTCAATGGATCATTTTCTTCTGGTTTTCTGGGCTCCTTGCCTCAGTTCAATAACACAGCAAACTCTGCTATGCTAACACATCATTTTACTCTCTGCTAGTACTTTAAATCCTGAAAGCAAAAAGAGACGAACAACTGATTTACTGGGAAGAGGCACAAAGGATGACAGCATTGACTCACAGCCTTTAGGAGATACTTCTAATTTAAAAAAACTTCATAACTAATAAACACAACATTAAAAAATTTGTAATTATATATAAAAAAATATTTCAAACGACAGTTATGCCCCCACAAAAAAAACCGCTAAACAACAACCAAAACTGTCTAGGTGGTCATTTCAATGAAAAATAAATGTGTTGTAAAATAACTATCACATTTAAGGAACAGGCCAATAAATACCTTGGAAGCGTGGGGTTGTCAGTTTGTTGTTGTGTAGGGAGGTACCAGTGACTAAGAAGCAGTGATGATTTAACTGAAGAGCTTTTCTAAGCCAGCTGGCGAGTGTATTATATTTGCAAACTGCAATAAAAGAGAATTGGATTTTAACCTTCCTGCTAGGGAAACATAAAGGGTTATAATTGACTCTGGATGTGTAATATTGAAGTGAGCCACACAGTGGCTCACGTTCACATATGACTTTACGTTTATTGCAAATTTATTTATTTGTTTGTAAAAATATATATAAAGACTTATATAGTAGCAATATAGTTGTGTCAAGAAGAGACTCCATAAGCTTAAAATAATTTGGGAGCAGCCTGGATATGCCTTTATTGAATTACTCAGTGTTACAATACAGGACAGGTTTATTGTGGCTGCATTTAACAGCCCTAGCAATAGCCTGGGATAACTTGTGGTAGCTATCGTACAGCGAGGTGAAGAGCACGGCCTGCACAGCGTCCAGCTGGGCTGGAGACCAATGTATGCAGGAAAATCACCTTGTCAGTCCTATTTCAGATGGGGAATAGAAAAATGGGGAGGAAGAGACTGAGAAAAACCTGCTCAAGACACTTGGAGCCTTCAGCTAATTCAGAGAGTATAACTTTAGGATACAAAAAGCCACAGATATTCTGTACCTCCTTCCAAAGAGTCAGGCAAAAGACCACACTTTTTCCTTAGTTACTTAAATAAATTATGTAATTCAAATTTGAAATATTCTCTTGCTTCATCATATTTCAGCCGGCTTTGTGGTTAGCTTTTCATGGCAACCCACAGAAATTAAGCACTGGAAAAAGGATTTCCTTATTACACATCATCTTATGACAGTAATTAGAGGAAAATCTGCCTGACATTGTGTCCTAGAAGAAAAGTGGTTATAAAAATTACATGTTTGCACATTAAGAGTTAGGACAATAATACTTTGTGTACACACTGAATGAAGCATCACAATTAAAGTCATGAGGTGGACACCTGTCCTGGTTTGAATGAGAACAAAATTAATTCTGTTCAGTGATTTTACTTTTCAGCTAAGAATTTCCAACCACCCGCACTTTCTGAAGTTAGCAGCATGTTTCACAGGCTGTATCTGCTTCTAGCAGTGATAACGCCTGATGTTCACACTTACCACGAGGGACTGGTGTGCAGACTGAGGCCTGATGGATCCTGTGTACCATCTTGGGGGTGCAGAAAGTAAAAAGCCACACCTGCAAGGAGAAGCGGACAGGACAGGGGGCCCCAGACTGACCAAGTGTTCCATCCCATATACGTCATATTCTGTATAAAGCTGAGGGATCACACGGGTCAATGGCTCTTTCTTCTGGCTTCTTCCTCACTTCTTCAAAGGCTGGCATCCAAGGAGGACTCTGTCCATTCTGCCTTTGATCCTGATCTAAGTATTCCTGAATCCAGTACTGGAATCCAGCTCCTGGATTGGGTTCTCACCTGCCCCTGGGCCCTGTCCGGGACTTCCCTGGTGCCTGCTCCACAACATCAGTGGTGATGGTGACGTAATTGCCATCAGGGCGGTTGGGTTTGATACTGGTTTTGTATATATTTGTATTTTATTATTATTATTTTCATTTAAGCTGTCCTTTTCTAATCAATCAGTCTCTCTCCCTTGTTCCTTTTATCTTCCCCTTTGGGGAGGGAGAGGGATTAACAGAGAGCATCTGTTACGGTTCTAGAGGCTGCCCTGACCCTAAACTGTGACAACACTCTTTCATACCTGTAGTGCTGATAACGATAAATTATTCTGTTATTGCAGAAGTATTTAACCTAAGCCGGATGATGAACACCTTCATTTCCAACATATGCATATAGCTACAAAATAATAGGAATGCAATTTTTAGGAATCTGCTTGAAACGGACATCTTTACTTATTTCAAGTGACTTTTCTTGAATATGCCTACATAGGCAGATCTTGTAAAGGTGAATGTACAGGACTCGTGCCTGTCCCCTCTAGGAGGACATTCAGAAATCTTTCTTAAACTGATTTCATCCTATTCCCTATGAGATACTACAGCTTGTGGAGACAAGGAGCAAAAGGAACTGAGTATTTAGTCAGCAAAGTATCATATTTGAACTAGCAACAAGTTTTCCAATTTCATAGGGCAATTAACTGTGGGGACAAATACCTTAATTGATCTTATATTTTTCTCTTAAATTAGCAGATTGCATATTCTTGTATGTTCTGTTTCACCTTTTCTTCTTTTATTACTCTCCGTGCTATTACTCATATTGACATGGTACAAGTAAAATGCATTATTTAATCCACAGCTTTTCATCCATGATGTTTTCCAGTCCTTCCTATATGATCATTCTCTCTCATGCCACATGGGGAAATCCAGGTATGTCATGTCCCCAGCAAAACTGAAAATAGAATCATGGAAGTTGAATTTGGTCTAATAGAATGTTCAAGATCATTTTACAGAAATTGTAGTCCCTGTGCCCAAAAATGCATTAGGCCCTTCACAGGTGATGAAAAGGCGGGCTCAGCTCTGAAAATCCTTGTCTGGCAAAGACAGGTGCTCTGAGAAGGTGTACTGTGGAGCTGTGGGAAGCTACGGTTTTATATTTCAGCATGAGGGAAAGAAGAGTCGAGTGCTACTGAGGAAAGCAGATGATGTCAACTGAAAGGTATGCAGACAGCCCTTGAGATTATCCATGAGATCAGAGAATGTCTTTTCTCCAAACACATTTTGTGTTTGGATCTTGCCACTGGGTTTTTTGGGGGAATTGACCGATATAAAAATCTGAAGGCTTATGTGTTCATTTTGGAGGTGTTTTTGACTTGACCAGAGATAATCACAGACTGAAGGATAGTTTGAGTTGTAGAGTTTTGATTTTGCCAGCATGAGGATGAGAAATTGAGATGGCTGTGGCAAGAGACAGGAACTATAGAGAGTCTTGAACAGAAACTGAGGAGAATGCTGTGGCATTTTAGAAGTGAGCTGTTCAGCTGCCTCTTGGATATGCTGGAGGGAAAAGGAAAGTCAGACCCAGAGGCTATGAACAAGCCCTAGCCCCAGCTATCACATGCTGTGCCAGGACAGAGGCTGGGAGATCACGACTCTCATACAAGTCATGGGATGAAGCTCTAATTGCTCTTCTGTGACAGTTATTTATTGCACAGCAGCGGGAGAGAATGAAGTTCCTTTCTCATTTGAACAGAGTTAATTCTACCTATCAAACTTCCTTTGGTATTGAAAATTCAGAGGAATAAACAAAATTATTGTTATGCAGTTAGATCCCAAAAGTCTCCAAGAGAACAAAAAATGAAGGAGCTCTTCTGAGAATTATTTTCTTCTCTTTCTCCTGCGTCTTTGGGAAAATGTATGATCTGATGAGCTCCTTATCTGTGCATCTTTATTCTTATTCTGTTCAGAGCTGAAGTCAAACACTCAAAAGCCTGGGTCAAAAGAAGTGCAATAGCAGAGAAAGCAATCTAGCTGCAAATGAAGGATTTAGTAAAATAGGTATTTTATGCAGTCAGCTTCTACAAAGAGAAAGGCAAGTGCAGTGCCCATGCTTCCCCAATAATGTTCTTCTTTCTTAATCTAGAGTAGTTGGGATGAGAGAGAAGTTCAGGTCTGAGGGTCCATAAATCTCTCCAGGGTTGTCTGACATGGGTAATGGTGGCTTTGTGCAAGCAATGCTTTAAAGAATCTACCACTAAACGTGGAGAAGTAACACCTGTGAGTTATCACTGTAGCCCAGTGTTTTTCCAGGAGAGAACTAGATTGCTTCCTGTCTTTACAGTTTTCATATGGTAGGACTAGAAGCTAATGAGTCCTCATGAAAGCGAATAGATCCTGTTGCTTTGCAGAAAGTGATGTGCTCAGTCTCTCAGTGGAACTGAGCCAAAATGACTGTGGTTCCTTCTCTGGGCAGTTGGTGACCTGGGACTTACTTGAAGTAACAGTGATGGGAAAGACTCTTCTGTTTATTTCAGATGGCTTCTGAGGGCAGACCCAGGCTATTAGAATTTATTTCAACACATGAGTTTTAGCTTATTAGCTAATGTCTGGATCTATCAAGTGGGTAATAGTTGGGTGTGAATGTGCTTTTAATGTTTCGTATTAAGCAACAACTGAAAACTGGTGAATTAAGATGTCTAGGAAACAAAACCAAATCTAGAAATAACTGTAGCAAGTTAGATCTTAAGAGATGAAAAAAATCTCAAACCAAAACTAGATTATTACAGGATGGATCATAAGATCTGTGGGAAATAGGGTCAGACATTACACCAGGCTCCCTTCAGATATTTCCCACTATGCATGGCATGTATGCCTTGGAACAGCATGCAGGTAAAAAATGTATCTCATGCGGAATGTGTAAGTCATAGATGAGGAATAACAGCTATGAACGATCTCATTCATCTGTGCATAATTTTCAGATTATGTTGTTGTTACTCAGTATCACAAGACATTTATGACTGGGAGAACCAAAATGAAAATAGGGACTTGGAACAAAAAAATTGTTCCTCATGCCAAATGGAGGGGACTTTTTGGGGGGGTTGTTTTGTGTTTGGGTTGTTTTTTCTAATCATGCCTTCCTGCCATGGATACTTTGGGGTTTCTGTGCAAGAAGTAGGCATTTTGCTGTAGCTCAGAGTACTGCAGGAAAAATGTCTTAAAAGACACCTTCAACGTGTCCCATTGCCAAAAGGAATATTTATAGGCACGTTGGGTTGAAAAATGGTCTGAAGGCATTTCCAAAAATAACCCTAAAAGACTGTTTTTCTCTTTAGCTTAGCATGGAGGAAGGAAGAAAAAATTACTTGCTAGGACAGGGGTTAAGAAAAGGTTGGAAATATCTGAGAGAAGTTATTATTCTCATGTGTACAATGACAAACTCATATTGCTTAAGCAGTGGTGAAAATGAAATTAGCCATGTAAATTGAAGTCTACAGAAAAGTGTTCTTTCTATCTATATTCAAGCTTTCCTTTGAAAAAAAGAATTGTGTTCAGTGGGAAAATACCATGGCTTTTACACACCTGGTCTTTAGCACAAGGGAGAAGAAAGACTCACCTGCACCCTGTACCCTCCTGAGGTTTTGCTTTGTGCTTAGAAGCAAACCGATGTATTAATGATAATCTGCCCTCAGATTCCCCAGATTTCCTTTGCTAATGTAAAAAGCATACCTAGGATCTAAATGGAGAAATCACAACCCCCAAACTCCCTGGCTGTTTGGCAATTCACTTCAGCAGATCTGATGCTTCTCTGGAAGCGGAGTTAATCTAGGAACGGGCCTTTGGTTAGTGAGCCGAGAGGTGATGAGCTTTGGGTGGGATCCGTCTCTGTTTTGCCGTCATAGTCCTTTTTCTTCTGTAGAGCATTTTTTGGCCATAGGAAAGGCAGCACTTACATGTTTCCAATTTTTTCATTAGATAAAATGATTTTACAGGCTTATCCTCAATGATTTCCAAGGGGTGCTGTAAAACAGCATGCCAAGCCCAATTTAGACAAGAACTATTATCTCTGAGGTTTTCCAGCTGATGTGCTTGGTAAGACGGTATTTGAATTGCACCTGCGGGCTTATGATCTAACCACACCACAAACCTCACTATGGTCCTGAGAGGAAGGCACAGGAATAGGATTTTTATTTTACTCTTGTACTTATTAGTGTATTCTGTAAGTCAGTGCTTGATTAGGCACAAATGATCAGCTCTGATCAGTGCTGTAGATACAGAGGGAAGAGCAAAGATAGCCCTATATGTTGATTTACCTACTACTTGTAGCTCCTTATGAAACATTATAGCCCTAAAAATTAACAAAGCCTCCACTCAGATAATGACGAGTTTTCTGAAAGATAGAGCTGGTGCATTACGATTTCAATCATTACACTGTCATAGCAAAAGACGCAAGAAAAGCTTCAGTTACTAGTTTCAATAAAATCAACTCATCTTAGTGAGAAAATAAATCAACCTCAGGCTTCAGACATATGACAAACAATTCCAGTGGAGACCTCCATTTCTCTATGATGAAACTGTCAAACATTATTAAAGAATCATGAACACATTTTTTTTTTCTGTAAACAAAGAACACTTCATTATAATATCTGCTATCTGATCTTCTATGCCCAGCGTATAGTAGCAATGAAAATTAAACAGCTTTTCCCAAGAAAGAAAATAGAAAATAAAAGTAACAAAATATATTTATTTTTTTTACACACATAGAAGGACTTGATTATATCACATGCACATTCATTCTGCTGCAAGCATCTTTTTTAATCAGAATAAATCTCCATTTCTCAGCTGTTTAAGAAAAAAGCTCTACTCCAGTCAAGTTGAGCTCAATTATAACAGTTCATTACAGCAAACAAAAAGCTCAGTTCCCTAGAGAAGAATAACATTAGGAATGATGAGTTGTTGTCTTATGACCAAGTGTCTGTGAACAGTCCAGTGCTGAACTAATTTATTTTCAATTTTGTTCATATTAGGATTATCTGTCCTTTACTAAAATAGCTTTTTTAATCTCTGCCACAAATTAAAAGACCGGAAAAAAAATCCCCTCTAGACCTCAGCCTTGGTATTGTAATATATTTTTTTTTTATGGTTTTGAGTCTTAAATTTTTTTAGTGGCCTGCAACTTCTTCTCACATTTGAGAAAACAAGGAAGGCTTGTTATTTATTTAGCGTTGCTAGATATTTTAGTATAATGAAAATGCAGGAAAAAAAATCTGAGTCCTACCTCAGTTGAGTGTGAACCTGTTTGCCCCAGAGAAACCATCCCAATGTGACTGATGAAAATCTTCATGAGAAACACTTTGCAGACTTTTTCATTCACTATTCAGCTAAGAAGGGAATCAGAGCTTGTTTTATCCTTTTCTGAGAAGTCTTATGCATCGATAACAACTTTTATTTCTTTCTGCTACTCAGACCACATTGATGGAATTTTTTCATCATACACCAGGGAAAAGCGCATGACTTTTTCTCAAGGAGTCTCATTGTCTAGGAGAACCTGAAGACATGGGACATGCTTTTCCTCAAAGGCATTCCAAAATCCACTTGCATATCCTAACCCAAAAGTAGCTTAACAGAGAGCCTTCAAAGGCTGGAAAAGGGCTTTTCCCAGCCAGAGCATCAGTGCACAAATACAGTCCTGAAGCAGTTCCTTATGTGCTGCAGTTCTCATCTATCTCTTCTGTATCAAGATAGCGCACTTCATCAAATGCACAAGACTTTCAACTGTATCGGTGCCAGAGTTTTGAGGATCGAGGAGGTGAGAAGCCCTGGCAGCTGGATGGCTGGAGAGCCACGGTTCATTCCTTCTCCCACAGCTGCTGCCAGCCACATGGCACCGCTGCGCTCACACATTCGCATCGTCTCTGCATCGTCTCTCGCACTCACCCACTCACTCTTGAATGGATTAACATTGACGTTCTTCTTGAAAAGAATGTGTTCTTCAGAAGCTCGTGACAGTGATGTGTGGCTACTGACAAAGACCAGCACATTGAATAGTTTTCTTGCATTGCAAAGGAACATTTCCTAATTCCACAATGAGGTACATTTTATGTAGCACTTGGATGGTTTGTCTGGGTGGATTTTGCAGTGGCTCCAGCAGTTTCTTGCGAAGTACCACAAAGCTCCTGCTGTTGCAATTCCATCTCGATGCTGAATTAGGAGGAAAGCGTTTGGCCTTGTGCTAAGCATGAAAAGAGCATTGAGTGTTAGTAGGAGAGGTTAACTCCAGATGGATCCGGGCTACTTTTGGAAGGCTTTCTCTTGCTGCTTCTGCTGTAACGTGTCACTTTGTTAGCAGTCACTGGGGACAGACGCGTATTAGAGGTTTTAAAAGACACAAATAATTTTAATAGTGTTATTTGGACCTGAACAGGATAGAGTTAATGACAGCAATTGTTGCAGCCCCATCTCCTCTTTTGTTCCCACTGCAGCTTTTTGTAGCATCATGTCAGATGTGTTCACCATGTAGCTTGGCCATTTGTACATCAGCTGCTAAATTTGACATACATACTGATTTAAGCTACATCCATGGAAATGGATTTGCAAGCTGTTTTTCCTTTCCAGGGTATTTATGCTTGTCTCCTCAGGTTTTAAGTGTATCTCAGTTTTAATTGTAAGCAGCAGAAGTGGGGAATTAGGCAAAGAAGTAGGATGTAGTATTTTCTGTTTTCAGTGCATTGCTCTACCCACAAATAGTATTTTTTAAGAAGTCTTGATGAACATTTTCCATTTTATGCTAGAAGTGTTCTCTTGCATTCAGTTCCCCCCACTTTTAAAAAGAAATCTGAAAAAGTAAAAAATCTAAAGCTATATTGGAAAAATAATCTTGGTATAAAATGGTTTATAAAGAGAAGTGGTATGAAAATATTATAAGTTGGAGAGGAGGAGAAAAGAAAGGTAAGAAAACAGAAATGTTGGAAAATTAGAAAATGTTAAATGAAGGGAAAATATTAGCAAGTGAATTTATACAGCATGAAAGCTCTGGTTGCTAGGATTTATTTTGAAGGATGACACCTCCTTATACAACACCTCAGGTGAAGATTCGCCTACCTCCTCATCCCTCTACTCATGTGAATAGCAGAGAGCTGAGAAGACCTACAAAGGAAAGCAAACTCAAAAGTCAGAGACCCTGCAACACAGAAGTCTTTTCCACCAGTAATCTAGCCTATAAATCTGGAAATTGTTAGTATAATGTTCTGGATAGCTGATCTTAAATACTGTGGTTTGCAGAACCAAGGGAATTAAGTATACTTCTTTCATGAAGAGTTTATATGCTTCAGCCTGAGCATTATTTATAGAGTTAAGTCCAAAAAAGCTGTTTAGTCTGGGAGAAGATGGAAACCAATGGGCAACAAAACAGTGATAGAGACATGATACCTGGGGTAAACAACTTCAATAGAGTTAAAATAACAATACAATAATCAGTTTGGAAAATGCTATTTTCCAGGCCCTGGGCAGTTGCACAGCTGGCTTGCCAAGTCTGTGAGCCCATAGATCAAAAAGAATGTGAATCTTGAAAGGACTTCATTGGAACAAGAAAGGAAGGAGTAGATTGTGAGCAGCTGCCTGGGGATAAGAGGAAGAGTCTGAAAAAGGAAGGGAATGCAGTAGAGCCCAAAAATGGAGATACTTGTCTGAAACTCACTCCTGCACAATGCTTATTTCAGCAGCAGGTGGAATTAAATCCTAGTGCACCTGAGCATATGGTAACTATAAATACCTGACTGCCATAAGGATTTGCACTGATACCCAGGCTTTTGATGGGGTTTGGTTTTCAGTGGACAAGGGAAAGGGAAAGCTCTAAAACTGAATTTTGGAGCGGAAATTCACTTGTAGTTTGGAATTCAGTTGTTTTGTTTGATTGAGGTTTTTTTTGTGCTAATACTTCCCTGAATTAGCCAGACTATTCTTTCTACACAGTGGAAAAAATTGTCAGCTTTACTGACAATTAGCAAAGTGCTAATACCTTTGTTCATCAAGTAATGTTCATCAAGGTACTGCATGTTGGCTGAGCTGCAGTAATTGCTGGAGTTTCTGTCCATTACTGGCTGGTGGAAAAAAGAAAAGACTTCAAGGTCTGCTTAAACGCTAAGTAAAAGGATATACTGCATTGAAATTGTCTGGAAAGCCAGTCCATTTAGGTTGAACTCCTCTGGACAACACATTGTGTTAAAACATGGTTGTGACATGTTTCCTTTTGCCTTCCCTTTTTCCTCTTTTGCCTTCCCTTTTTCCTCTTTTGCCTTCCCTTTTTCCTCTTTTGCCTTCCCTTTTTCCTCTTTTGCCTTCCCTTTTTCCTCTTTTGCCTTCTTTATTTCATTTGATGATGATCGTAAACCACACAGGCTAAGACAAGCCATACTCAGACCTTTGGTAAATTAATTGTGATTTTCCACATTCAGCACTGCTCTGCAGTCAACATCACATCTGGTAACTCAACTTCGAGCAACTATATTCAAAAGCAATAAGGTTTTCTACTGAAAACAAAAGCTCGTTCAGACAACTGCATGTGAGTACAAGCATTGCCTGCGTGGGATGAGAGTTTATGTTTGGAATTACTCTTTTATCTTTGAAGCCTTGAAAAACCTTAATAAATATTTCGGGAGCGGATTCCGTTACTGGGGTTTGTTTGGGATTTTTTGGAATCCCATTGCATTTGCCTTCCACTCCATCCCACAGACTTCTCTGTTATAGCTCTTCAGCCGAGCTGCAGGCTTCATGGAGCAAGAACTGTCATTATTTTCATGTCTCAATGAGTTGGCCACTACATGCTACAAAATAATAACAGCAGTTTATCCAAGGGGTAGTTGCTTAAGTATTGAATTATTGCTTTTGAATGTGGAATTTCTTGTCCAAATCTTCAGGAAAATACTATGTTTTCTGAGAGGAAATCCCTCTGCAGTACAAAAACCATAGCCCGCAGCAGAACAGAGATCATTCGATAGTGGCTTCCATGTTGGAGTATGTGCAGTTGGAACACAAAGCCCTAAGCTGTGGCAAAAGATCATCATTTTGGATGGAACCTTTGAGCAATATTGGAATAAATATTGCATTGTTATGGATGCTTAAAATTCTCCCACTGGATCTTAACAATAATTCAGTTTGCTGAGCAGTTGCTAACAGGCCCTCACAGTGTATCCAAGTTGATTTCCTCTCTCCTCAATATAAGGGATCTGTGCCACTTGTGTTATAGGCACACACATCTGCCCCAGTTTGTGTCAATGTGCGCTCAGATGTCCAGATCCACCCACGGATAATGTTATCATGGAGTATTGAGCAATGCAACAGATCTTTTTTTTTTTTTCTCCATCTCTAGAGAGCCAGCTTCAAACATTTCCATTGGAGATAAAACTACGTTAGCTCGTACAGCAGAGGACTGTAAAGTCTATCAGAAATACTGCGCCACAGAGTTTTTGTATTATCCTTGTTCGTCTGCCTCTTCAAAATTAACATCCACCTAAGCAACTCTCTGCAACCTGGCTAGGGGCCAACCATGTCCTCAGCCCAAGGCAGAGAAAAAGGAAGGCTCAGAACTGCTCCCAAGAAACTGCCATCACAAAGGAGGCATTGACAGCCTTGTGAAACCCTCGGGAGGGCCAGGTCTTAAATCGTCACAGACTTACAGCTCTGATTCATTACTCAATGGCACCCTTGCTGGAAGAAACATGTGGACCTGGAAAAAGTAAGTTTTGAAAGGTAACTGGAAAAAAAAAAGATGACGTTAATTTGTTCTTGTTCTGCACAGTACTTGCAGACTCTACTCTGACACCTTGCCAGGTATGTTCAGTGAGTGGGTAGTTGTAAGCATGGTATTTTAATACCCAAATGTCCTGAACCAGCTAGAACCCTCACTGACCTTTCCCCATGAAGGCTTCTGGACCCGGCAAGAAAACAACAACAAAAAAGTGCTGCATTCAGAGATGTTTGTGTAGGGACTACAAATATGGGAACACTGGCTTCTGTAGCACCAGTAAATGTCATTTCAGGGCTGTGAGAACTGGGAGCAGCACATTTCATTTCAGGAAATTTCATTGTCTTCCATTAATAGTGATTTTCAGAATCTGATGCATTTTTGCTTTGGCTTCATCTATCTACAGCTCTTGACCCTTTCCCATGAATTCTCTTGCTTTTTTTCCTACTGTTATTCAGCATAACAGGACCAAGTACTGTGTTTGGTTAACAAATGTAATGAGTTGTTTGAACTCACTACCAACAAAACCTTTTTCCTTGGGGAAAAAAAATATTACAATAATGAAACATTTTTAATGACCAGAAGCACTCACCATCTCTGACTGATGTAATTTGGAGTCTTCCCATTGGCAATGATGTCATCTATACCTGGATAAAGGATAGGAAGATATACATAGGGGTTAAATTTACTTTTTTTTAATCTGTGTCTTGTTAAAAAGTGACACAGAACATGGGAGACAGAGATAAGGGCTAAATAAATATCTGAATAGATAAATTAATGGTGATATGCTTAAATAGGTAGGATGAGTTATCAAGGACTCCATAACACCTTGCTGGAGGTATTTAAGATTCTCAATGCACTTATAAATTTAATTTTCCATTTAACAACAGGAAAAAGGTATTGTCTGCTACCAGGAGACAGTATGTAAGTGGGATCAGAAGGGTCTACTTTTATGCTTCTTTCACAGTGCCTCACTGAACACAGCACCTTGATACGTATGTAACATGATTTTACTGCAGGATAGAGGGAAGGCTGTCCGAGCTCCACTAAAATTGTAAAATACCTTTTTATGCAACTATCTAATACTACTAACACTCACCAAATACCAAGGTAAAAATATATCTGTTCTGTCTTCTTTATACCCATTCTCAAAGAAGGTGCTCCACCAGAAGAAATGACTTTCATTCACTTTAGACCATTGTCATAATCTGACTCCCTGTTTTCCCCTCATCATTCTAATGTGATCCATAGGATAGAAACACAGTGTCTCTGTATCTGTCCATGCATTTTCTTCTTCCAGCACATATTCTAACGGTAATCTTATGACATAAGTAAGTAAATAAAACCAACAACATATATTATTACCTCCTGCTGTTCTGCATCGGCTCTCCAGCATTATTTCATAACCCACTGAGTTTACTAGGGGATTTTTAAAAGGCATTTCTGGAAAGGTTGGTCAGATGTAATTACACTGGACCGAAAGAAATATTTTCTGACTTTGTCCTGTTCTGAGTCAATGCCAGATTCATGTCTGGGTAGATATTATTTCTTATTTTTGTTAGACACAACAATACCACTGTCTCTGCATTCCTCATACATAAGGATCATTGGTTTAGCAAGCTCTTACTTACATGCTGTTATTTGTCTCCATGAAGCATATCAGAGGCGACATAATCAATGCAAGTATTCAGTTTTGTGGATCTTAACTCTCATTACAAATATGAATTACAATTAGACAGAAATCTTTGCACTGGGACTGTATTTACCTTTAAATCCTAGATCTTTTATTTACGTTGTATTAATCCTTTGTCTTGGGGGTGTATTTGCCTCAACATCTCAAGTTTTATTTTTCCATCCAAATGATGGCTTTGCTTGCATGAATTTGTTTCCAGCTCTTCTGTAGATCTAAAGTTGAGCTTCTTATTTATCTAGATAGTAGTAAATAATGTCTTCTCCTCAGGGAAACTGGATTCATGGTCCGAATTAGTTTATTGCTACTAATAAATATACGTTTTTGTGTATTATTACAATAATACAAAATATATTATTAATAAGATTGTTATTATATTATTTATATATATACTTATATATGCTTTTTATATAGACATATAATGCTGCTAATCTATATCTTATTTCTGACCTTACATCAATCTTTTACTCATTAATGGAACAGAATCAGAAAAAAATTAATTGCATTGTCCTAAGCACTGCACCTATGTTAGTAGACATGCTATTCCTTCATTAACTGACAAGTAAGATGGGCAACTCACTCGATCCCTCTCTGCTGCTTCTGCCTCTATGATGTGGGCTCTTTGTGAAACTAAAGGTTACTTATGAGAGTCAGACTTTCAAGTCCAAATGTGTTCCTAACTGCAAGAGATATCCTTAGCAGAAATGAAGAAGGCAAGACGTTAAGTCTTGATAGACAGGATACCTCAATGTGGCACAGTCGCCAGCTAAATATACTATGTGTGTTAGCAGTGTGGGGAAAAAATATGAAAAATTATTGAAGCAAATAACCCAGAGATCTTACTAGTTAAGTAACATTACCTTAAAATATTTTGTTTGGTTTCGGTGCTTTTTTCTGTGGCTTGTACAGCACAAGTCTTGTACACTATCTAGAGGTGTCCTCTTGGTGATTTAAATGATATTCAGTACCTCAGTCTCATTTTACTGTTCATTAATACTCATTCCTTACAACAAGAAGGTCTTGCATCTGCATAATTCTTTAAACCACTCACACTAATGAGCACTTGCTCATTATGCAAGAACGTTAGAATTTCTTTTAATATTAACATGAAGTAGAACACATACTTTAAGAAATGCAGTGTGAATTTCTCATCATTGTAAATCTTTTTTTTAATAAAAGCAAGCTTGAATGGCAGGAGTTTTAACATGGTGCATTGGTCCCACACCTTGCCTGCTCATGGCTTCCTCTTTTGATTTAAAGCTTTGCAAGTAATTGAGCCCTGTGTTGACAGGAAGAAATGGATGTCATATTATTTGTGAGATAATTTAGTTTTTCAGAACTCCTTGAGGTCCAAAGGAATTAATCCTGCAGATCGTTCACATGAGTGAGGGGCTTGGAGTACAGCACTTCTGGCTACTACCTGTTTCCATCCTGCTGCTGTCCATGGGTGAGTGTGAACTCTGGGAGAGCCAGACCCCAGCCTGTAATGCTACAACTTGGCATTTCGTCCTTACATTTTATTCTTAATTTTAAAATGTTTCATGGTATGTGATCCTGCAAGCACTTGCATTAATCTGCTATAAAACTGATCTATGAAGTTGCCTTAGTCAGCCCCTTAAAATGACAAATCCAAGAGATTTTTATCAGACCTGAT
This sequence comes from Baryphthengus martii, assembly GCA_013396935.1. NCBI lineage: Eukaryota > Metazoa > Chordata > Aves > Coraciiformes > Momotidae > Baryphthengus > Baryphthengus martii. The sequence continues at coordinate 531,131 of VWZK01019267.1, read as the reverse complement.
TCTTCTATTCATGCAGTTAAATCTTGTGTTCAGAGTAATATCCTTGATTCCAATGGCTCACCTGACAGATTAATATACAGTGCCGCCTGCACAATGAAAGCAGAATCTGGGCATTCATTTATATCTGTATGACACTTGTATAATTTAAATAACCTTCCATGATCCTTGTGTGAATGTTACAGTTCGTGCAATCACAGACAAAAACAATCTTGCTCATAAACCTGGTGAACTGGGTATAAATTCTTGATGTTAGGGAGTAGGATTTTGAAATATGTCACATACAGAAGGAATAAAACATACAGAAGAAACTACTCATTAGGAAAAAAAAAAAGTTGATTCACTGAGTTCTATTTAGTTTTTAATTTATAACAAACTTGCCTAACCTCAATTTCTGTAGCTACTGCTAAAATATTAAATAACATTATATTGAATACATCCCCTGTGACATTAAAGGAAATAGAATGCTTAGGCACACATTAATTTCTTTCCAAAATGTGGCATACAGCTTAATAAACCTAATTTAAAGAACCTTAGAACAATTACATTTATGCTTTAATTAGAACAAATAAAAGCTGTGCTGCACACTTTTAGACAAACAATTTTTCTTGTGAGCCTAGGCCTTTCTGACAAGGTGCAGATTTGCCTGCAGTAGGCCACATGTCAGTCTTGTCACACGGGCAAAACTGGCTTCCTGGAGATGGACACTGACAAAATGAAATACAAGAATAAAAAGTATTATGAGAACCCAGTAGCCAGTATAGGCAGACTTAAAGCAAGGCTTTCTCAAGAACAGATTGGACTTTCCCAGGAAAATGCAGTAATTTATTTCCCTTTAAAGAGAACAAGTTAAAAGGACCAGATATGCTCCAAAACCAACAATAACAGTTTAAGATGATGAATGTTATTTTAACGATTCCTACCTACTCTGATACTCCAATCACAACACATATGTTTAAAACTGGAAATATCAAAATCTGCAAAGAAACAATTGACATGAGATAAAACCCCCATCCTAAATCAGTGATAGATTAATAGATCTAATTTACTTCAGGAGTATTCACAAACTGTTATAAAAAAAACAGATTGGTCATAAGACAAAGTAGTTTCCATATGTATCTCACAGATTCTGTGTTACGTTCCTTATGCTGGCAAACTGATTAATGATTTTGAGACTGCTCTCCAGACAAGAACATGACAATTTGTGTGTTGTGCATTAAAGCTCCTTGTTCTCTGCAGCAGAACGAAACATACATTTTGCAGAGGAATGGAGATAGATGTTCTTTTGCAATCTGGTCCAGTAAAAAGCAGATTGTGTAGCAGTTTAATATATATTTAAAACCAAGACTCTTACTGAATGCAGATGAATGATGTAGCAGGTATACTGCACTTGCATTTACTTTGTTTTCACTTTTTTTATTAAAAAAAAACCCAAAATCTATAGCCACAGTCTCAGTATTTTATTATCTTGGAGGTCTTTATATTGAGAAACTTCTGCAGAATGTTTGGCTGTTGTCTTAGGTACGCCTGGAGTTTTTGCAATTAGGCAGAGTTTGGAGGCCCTTGGGACTCCAGGATAAGCAGAGCATCCGGGTAGGTTTGTTGAAAATAACAGCAGTTGAATTGTTTACTCTGAAACCTAATGGCAGTAATTAAAAATGTCAATATTGTCCACAATCCAATAACATTATCAACGCTAAGCACAGGTATTTGGAAAGATAGCCAAAATATTCTTTTAAATCATCAGCTTTATACCTCTAACTTTTAGAGGGGGCTGATGTGGCAAAAATGCATTCAAGTCCAGAAAACTTGTTTCATTTAATAGGACAGGAGTATTTGATGCTGACTTTTGAAATGTACTCTATTTTGACTTTTATACTAAAGAATTATTAACGTATTGGAAAAGGCCAAACCAGATACATAAAGTTGGTAGATAAAACTAGACTTTTTCTCTGCTTGAAAGTAATGATTTTGATACGACTGAAGCGAAATTAGTAATTAAAGAATGTTTCCAGCTTTTCCCCAAAATCTTTTTTTTTTTTTTTTTTCCAAAAAAAGAAGATATGTTCCAAAGGAACACTTTGATGAAACTGTATATTCTGGAAAAAACTGTTTCATTCAAGAAATGTCAGTGACCTCTATCTCAGGACTCATTTAAGCAATGTAATAAATACAAAAGCCAACTCTTCTCCTCTACCACCACTCCTACTCCGCACTTCTCACTGTCTTGTAATCCAGAAGGACTAGAGATCCTTTTTTAAAAAAGGAAAATTAATTTTGCAAAACACTAGACCTGTCGAACTGTAGCATGTGTGTGGCATCAGGCCAAGTACTTGATATTACCTGTTAATTGGAACTCAAATTCCTACTCCCTTTTGCGGGTACGTGTGCCTGAGAAGCGATAAACCCAAGGTAGTTCTGTGCAGGACTGCATGCTGCAAAAATCCTTTCAAACCATTCTTGTAAATGGTTATGCCTCACTAGCAAAAGATGCATGTCTACCTTCCAACTCCTGCCAGGACAGAAACTTAGAGTTCATTTATCTCAGACTTTAACAGCCCCAAGTATTAACAGAAAGCCCAGGTGACTAGAGAACATGTTCTCACGCTACTCTGCACAAAAAAAAAGCCGATGCTGATGAGCTATGCAATGGCTGTCAGGAGATCTGGGAGTGAAGCTCCAATCCCATGTGATCCATTGGTGAGGGAAAGCCATGAATTTACTAAGTACTATTTCTTCTCCTTGGCAGCGAAGACAGGAATAAATGAGCAGTTACTGCTGAGTTCTTCTCTATTTTAATCCTGAGACATGCCTTGCAGCATCACACTTAAGAATTTGAAAACACTGAATCACACCATTTAATGGTGGGTACTTAAACCTTCCTTTGACTGCGGAAGAGTTTTGATTCAGAAGACACAACACAGAAAACCAGAAAATTCAGAAATATTCTGTACTTAAAATTATGGGAATACATAAGTATAAAGTACACTCCAGAAAAAATCATAGGTATTTTAAGAAATTACTTTTCTTCCCTGTTACCGTTATTCTGTTGTAACACAAGCCTGTGGATTGGGCTTTGCATATGTGGCTGTGTATTGCCAAGTGACAATTAGTAATACAGCATGACTGAATTCTATCACCCACAAACTTGTAATCACACACTTCATGTCTATTTTGCTGCTGCTTTGAGCAGGGGAAGATGGAAGGATTTGCCTGCTTTGTGAATATTTTAGCAGTAGAGCTAATCTGATTCCATACGGTATTAATAGAAGTTCACTTTTTTAAAAACAATTCAAGTAATATCTGAGAACATCATTTGAGATTAGTCATGATAGTATGAAAATATTGCGTCAATATTTTTTCCATGAAAAAAGATTGCAAGAAAAGGTGCATTTTGGTGATGCTAGTCTTCAGGACACATTCCTGCTATTAGGTCACCTGTGCTCCTGGGGTAAGACAGTGCGAAGTACAACAAATGCCCCAAACACATGCCAAAGAATGTGTTCATTGGGAATTAGAAGAAGAGAATGTGCTTCACGGGGAAAATGCAGAGTACTCAATCTTATTTTTAATGACCTTCTTACATTTCAGGATGAGATTCTCAAAGGCGTGGTTTGAAGATCCTAAATTCATTGAGGTAGCTGAGGAGGGATGCAGAACTAATCCAATCCTCATTTTTGGCATTGGAAAATTTCAAAACTATCTAACATTTCTCATTACTGGACCTTGAGCTTTCAAAAGGTGAATCTATCCACATGCCTCTGTAATATTCAGCAGCTTTCGGGCAGCCTGATCACGATTAGGAAGTCTTACTTCCTATGGAAGTCTGTCTTACTCTGGAAATCATCTGTTTCAGGCAACAGGAGCAGCAGAGGGCACATTAGATTGATGCTGAGTGTGGTTAAAGGCAAATTTAGACAAGGATCAGCTGTGTCCAGCACCATTCCAGGAAGGGCTGGGGGCAGTACTTCCCTGTGATCCCATATCATTACTTAGGCTCTGGCTAACCACATTTCACATAGTTCCCTCTTGCGCTTGCTCAGTGCTCTGGTCTGTCTCCATCACACACAGTCATTGCCACAGATGCTGGCAATAAAACTGTAGCATGGGGGAAAATGTGTAGTCCTGTCCAGACAGATACAGCTGCGTAGCCTTAATATCCTCCCTACTGGGGTTTGGGAATTAGCATAACCTCTGTGGTCCTCTATCGCTCCAATGCACCAAGGGCATTTCTTGAAAATCCTGTTCTCTGATTTTGCCTTCCATCACCGTTCAATACTCTAATTGATAGATCTTAACTTTGAGGTGAAGAACAACGTGCTTAGAATGGCAAATCCCTGACAAAACCTGTAAACATCACATTACAAAATAATAGCTCAGGCTCTGAAGAATCAGTCACCAATCCACCATTCTTCTTCTGGTCTCTCTATCTTTACATATCCTTCTGTCTCACGCCAACAGACAAGATAAAATGCACCATGAAAGAGGCAGTATGAAAAAGCAGTGTCCTGCTTACATCTCACCCACAAAGTTGTAAGAGTATTTCCTCCCCAAGTTTGTCATGAGCCTGTGAATTCCATGCACACTCAGGGAAAAACTTTGCTCTGGAGTGGTGGTAAGTGGCTCTCCCAGAAGTGTGAATTGGGTGTGAATTGGTCTGCTAGCCGAACAGCAAAAGCCCTTAGCCCTCAGCACTTAGTCTTTTGCAATGTGGTGACTGAGCTCTGAAACAGCTAACTACTTTTCCTTCTTTTTTTTTTTTCTTAGACAAAGATCAGTGGGAAAAAGAAGATGCTTATTTTCCAGCTTCCAAACCCTTAAAATGCATTTGCCTATTATTGTCCAGGAGCTTTATCCTCAAAAAAAAACTTTGTGGATGTGAAACACTCAGGCACAGTAATTTCAGGTGAGATGAACACAGTAAAATGCATTTCAACCTCTGGATACTCAGAATATTTTGTGATAGATTTCCCTAGTATTTTGTCCAGTCCAAAGCACACGTTTTAGGCATTGCTATTCCACAGTCTTTTTCTTATAAGCATTCATCTCAATGTGCCTTGCAGTGCTATTTGCACTGTATCATTATCTCCTACCCCAAAAGATGCAGCTACGAAACAGGAATATGTGTGCCAACCCCATCACTCCACTGTTTAAAATTCTGACACTCTGCCTCCTGTTTGAGGGGATCAATACATGATCCAGCCCAGTTGGATAGAAATTAATTGATGTGACATTTTACAATTAATTCAGAACACGGGGCTAATGCCATGAGGAGTCTTAATTATGCAGATGAAACCTCCTACTGCACGAATTCCTTTAGTTGCAGTTTGCTGGAAGCTGTGAATACGGTAGAGGGAAGTATAACTCAGTATTTGCCTTGTCTTTACCCTCTTTTCTTAAGCATTGCAGAGTTAGTAGACATTGTCAAAAACAAAATGCTTGGCCAGGTGGATCTTCAGTTTGATTAACTGCTATATATTGGCAACTGTTTTTAATGTAAGTGTATTGATGCATTTTTAAATGTTACCAGATACAGTGAAAGAATAAGATTATAGATTAGTAGATGTTTGGACTTGATGATCTTGAAGGTCGTTTCCAACCTTGATGATTCTGTGAGTCTATATGTGGGGTGATCTGGAAGGATGGATAAGAAAGAAAAATTATCTGTGACTACATATCCAGCTATTAAAATATTCAAGATGGTTGTTCCTTCTTTGTTAATGCAAATGCAAAACCCATAAAGCATATGGTAAGGGATGCTCCACCACTTCTAAAGCACACTTTTGCTAATGTAGAAATGAATTATGCTGCATTCCATAATTCAGGGATTAGATTTTTGAACATAATTAAGCATGTACTGTCTGGTCTTTGAGACACAGGTACACGCATTCAGTATTTCAAAAATAAAATCAAGAAGGAAGCTACCAAAAATATTTCATGCAAGCTTTTAAATGAGAAGGTCTGCTGAGAATTTGCATAATATTGTACTTGTGAAATGTGAAACCTGTCATAAATCATAATTCAATTTATAAGGTAATTAAATGCGTGTTTCTGTTCTCTTTTATAGTTCTTGGAAATAGTTATCTTGTGTAGCTGGAGAAAGCCGGGCTAAAGAAAGCAGAGAAAGAGCACAACCAAATAGAGGGCAAACATCAGACAGCCACTTTCTTCACATGTTTTTTTTTTTCCCAGATGTCCTGTGCTCAACTGAAACAGCACAACATGCTTCTGATTCCTCATAATTTTTTATTTTCCTTAGGGGACAGACTACCTTCTCTGTCTCATGGGATTTGGATGGTTTTGTTGCAATTAACTGAGACATTTTCTGCCATTTTAGTCTTTTCACAGCTTATGATCCTCAGTAAATCTCTCTGATGAGATGAAGAAAACTCTGCAAAGAGGATCAGATGTTGTTCATAAAACTTATCAAAATATTTTTCTTAAATTTTTATTTCAAACAAGGCAATGGCCTTCACCAAGTTGACAGCAGCATTTTTCTAACATACCATGCTCTTAAAGTATACTTTTCAAACTGCATTGCTATAAATGTAAACATGTCTTGGTCCTACCGTTGGTTTTATTGTACGTGAGGACATACAGTCTTTTGTGGATTACTGACAGACCACTTTTAGAAATATTGTAAAACTAGAAATAACGAACTAAGAAATGAAATATTGCTGCTGAGGTGTGTAGATGTTACATTATCTAAACCTTAACATTTTATTGCATTCATAGACTTTGTAATAGAGCAGATGGGGCAGCAGGAATCTGGGAAACTGGCAGTTTGGTGCCACTCGGAGCAGTGAGTGAAAAAAAGGCCCTTTTTCCATGCAAAAACCTAGCTCTGTTTTTATCATTCATTTTTATTGTATGGACTAGTTTTTCACTTCAGGTAGTATTATAGGACTAGCGAGTTTGGGGGAGTGTCGCACGGTGGCAAAATTGTTAAAGAAAGCCTTCACCTTGCATGGATTACAGGATACGCGTGTTTGTTCCTGCAGAATTTAGCTGAGGCTCCTATTTCTGAAGGTGGAAAGGGATAAAGGTGTTCAAGACTATCTACTGACTCGAAACTTCATTTCCATGCCTCCAACTGAACAGGTCTCACTCTCTTCATGCTTTAAATCATAATATCCTGACCAAAACACACCAAAAACATACCCCTTCAAATGAATAAGCTTTTATTTTGTTTCAAAGTGAGGGACATGGCATTTGGGGAAAAAAAGGTTTGACTCATATAGTTCTGATCTCCATGCCAGTTTGCTGATTCAGGCCCCGGTGCTATTTCTGGGATCTATTTTTTTTTTGTACATATCTTGGGGTTTTGGTAAGTAGACCAGCATTGTTTATAGCTTTTTGTATCTCACTCGGTTGCTTCACAGAATGGTTTCAGGGATATAATTAGGTATGCTCTGTGAAAACTATATTCCCATATGCTATGTGGTCAGTTCTGCCTGAGGTAACCACCAAGAGCCTCTGTCAGCTTAGTGATGTCTGTTGCTGGCAGGGCTTCTGCCAGTGAGTGATGTCAATACCAGTAAAAAAAATAAAATCTGCTTAGTAAACATTGTAAAGAAAACAAGTTATGTGTTAACGTACCAGCTATTCCTCTCTTAGGTTTGATAATCAATTTTCATTGTTTTAACCACTTTTTGACAACCAAAATTTAATTTATACAAACTTTAGAAGCTTGAAATGTCAAAACTGAGGTTAAGAGATAAAAGACGTCAACGTGTTTGGTTCCTAGTCTGTACTTGTACTAGCACAGGGATACTTGTCTGACCTCGGTGACTTCTGCCACAGACATGTCACCTTTAGAAGAGCTTCTCTAATACTCAATGTCATTTTTCCTAAAGGAAAATTGCAGCAGAATTTAACAGCAATAACTGTAGAGAACATCAGAGAAATTACTTTTCTATACCTCCAGGACTGAATAGAGATTAATAGAACATCCACATTCTTATTGAGGTATTTTACTGCATTTTATAGGAAGAATATAATTTTCTCTTAAATTATATGGGATGGTTTAAAGAACAAGATTGTAATTTCTTTAACAAATGCTTTTAAGACCTTCCTATGATAGTTCATGTTTTAAATGTCATCATTTTCTCTATAGCTTATTTAGGCAAGTGTGGTCATCCATATGTGACGAAACAAATTTAAAGAGGGTATGTAATGTTCCAGTTCTGAGTACCTAGGTGGATATGATTGCTTAATATACATATTTCATACTCGTTCCAAAATATCCAAGACTTTTGGATGAATTGGTTGCAATATATTAACTCAATTACAATGGAAACAGATCAAAGAATGTAGCTAGGAGGTCTTATTAAAGTAGGAGACTTTATGAAAGTGTCCTTGGCTTTGATTATACTGGATTAAAATGTCTGAAACTTCACTTAGCTTCTTCATGTCCCCAGAAAAGAAAATTCTATTGGAGAACTGTAGGTTCAAGGTTTCAGACCTTGATTTTCAGTTCTGTTAAAGTGGAATTGTCATAAATTGATAAGAAAAGCTGAAGACCCTTTTAACTCACTTTTAACACTGAATACATATTCTCATTCATTCAATTTATTACTTTTTTCTTTTGTGATTTTTTATTTCTGGACATTACAGATTCACATAGAGTAAAAGATCTTGGAAAGACTCCTTTTTTTTTTTTTTTCCCCAAAGGAAATAATAAAAAGCCTCTTTCCCCCTATTTAAATGAAATGAATTTTTTTTAGAAATTATTAGTTCATGACATGGGATGAAAATGCACAGAAAGGTACAAGTCCAGATTTTCCAATCTGTAGGCCAGTGCTGAACTTTGACGGAAAGGTGTTAATGAAAAGCAAAGACAATAGGCTGCAATGAGCTATTTCTACTGGCTTTGCAAAGATGCAGAATACACATGTGTGCTGAGCACCACTATCAAGGATAACAGCTCTCTAAATCGGAAACAATCATTGTAAAGACACCTAACAGACATTCTCTGGTATATAATAACAAGATTGAGATAAAAATCACTTTTCTTAATTCGCTTGCTTTCCTGTTGTGACAAAAGATGTCAACACTTGTTTGTAATTATTAATATGTTAAGTGAAGCACCTCCTGGTGTGCCACATGAAGAGTAAAATATTTTGCAGACTGCTATCTTGCATGAGTATTACATGTTGCACTTGGTGTTGATATAGTGCTGTTTAATCTCTCAGCAAGTGCAAGGGTGGAGTCCAGCACTGTCCCTGCTTTTGGTGTGAGGAGGCCCATTCTGTAGGAATTATGATTCCAAGGTACACGGCTTGGCATAAATTGGAGAAACGTGAATTCAGTATCTAGACTGATTTCATGCTTTACTGTGTATGTGTTATTTGTACGACAGTGAAAGTAAAGCAGAGTGTGTATTTCTACCACTACTACAAAACAATTTCAAGAGCAGCGATGATTTCTCTAAGTTACCAGTGTTACAGATCTCACCACAGATAGGGAAAGGCTCAGAAGGAGTTAGCAAGGAAGCAGTTTACTACAGATAAAGAGAGAACAGTTCCATTCATTTATAGATTGTTTCATGGATTCTGAAAAACCCTGCTAATACTGCCTATTAAGATAGAGAAGATGGGGAGGAGAGAAAATCAATCTCATTTCTCAGTCTACTTAAGTGAACAAAGAATTGCGTGTAGAGCTCAACCTCCCGAGTCAACAAAGCTCACACCAAACAAAAAATGAAAAGCAGCTTTATTTGCATAATTACATCTGAATCACAGTAGATTTGACAGAACGTGTTCCATTCTAAGCCCTAAGGTCTTATTTAGGTGGAGCACAGTATCAAATACACTGCCTGTAATGTGCTCTTTCTGGGCTAATCTAATGTCTCGTGGGATATTACCCAAGGGGACAGTCCACACACTTGAATGGTTTCACTGGTTTATATTCAGTGGTTTTTTTGGCTCATTCCATAAGCCTGTTGAAAGCTATGGTAGCGCACTGTCAGATTTCTCTGGGTTGGTTTAGTCCAGGGTGGCTTCCCTATCTCTAAAATAGAAATGAAATAAGAAATATTAATGCTTTTCTGCTAAGACAGAGATAAGGCTTAACCCATGAATACTTGTAAATGCCTTCAGAGGACACTTCAGAAGTGCCTAATGCAATGGTTTTATAAGGTCATTACGTTTTTGCGAGGTATTTTACTAATATTACAGTATTAGGGGTTTGGTCCTTTAATCTTTATGCATGTATGTAACTGGACATAACAGAAGCTCGTGCAAAAGCTTTCATGGGCAGTATTTCCTGTGTAATTTGAACATGAGACTTTATAGAAAACTAAAGGAATTGAGCTACGCCCTGTTTCCTGCCACGGAGTGAACTACTCTGCATGTTGCTTTCCTCATTAAAGGTAAGAATCTAGAAAAAATGTGACCAAGGTTCTTTCAAATCACAACAACGTTTTATCTGAAAGGAAATAAGCTGTATTTACAAAATTGCTGATATTAACATAGTCTTCTAGTTTTAGCAGGGTAAATGCCTTAAGAGAAGAATTAAGATTGCCAGCTGCCTATCTAAAACTGCACAGCATCAGGAGGCACTAAAGCAGTAAGACGCTTAGAAAAACAGCTCAACATCTGATAGGCAACAGCACAATAAATCAAAGATAAAGTAAACTTTCCAGATAAGCAGGAGCATTTTTAATGCTACTCTGATTAAACTCATCTACAGTAAATGAGTAAACACAGCCTCCATGTTTCCTCCATCTTTCTGCCAATTTATACCTTAATAGCTAAACTGTTTCAAGTTACTTATTCAGCAAAGCAAGGGATTGATTTGCAACTTTTCATTTTGAGTGCTTCCATTAACTTCAGCAGGGCTGTTCAGGGCAACAGAGCACAGCAATGGGGCGGGGGTGGGGGTGTTTAAAGATTAACAAGCCTTTGCAGCATTCCAGAGGTGTGAAAAAGCCATCAAAATTTGTTGTTGCTGGTTTTGTTTTGGGTTTTTTTTTTCGGTATTACATACATACTACACGACTGCTGCAGTTGTTACACCGATGGCTTTAATTGCTGCAGTTTAATTCCGTGACACTGGTGGTTTTTTCCGCCTTAAAGACCTGATTTACAAGATGATGAGAAAAACCTGAGATTTAAAGTTTTTTTCTAGTCCTTGTGTTTGTGATGGAAAGCCTTAAAATGTGAGCTGAGTGAGTCACAAAGGGCCAGTTGTTCCGTTGCTCTCCTTAGCTTGAACGTGAGCACAGCGTGAATAAACCATGAGGTTTAGCAGGATATGATACAATTCTTACACTTCACCTGAAGGAGCACAGAACGACCTGTCTCTGAATTCCTGCGTATTTTTTTAAAGAACTCCAAGAGTTACTACATGTTCCTTTGTAATTCCAGGAAATTAGTATTATTAGCAAAGGACTAAGGTGTTTCTCTATAGCACTATCCATTTGAAGCACCAAGTCCTCGATCTTAATCAGAGGTATGCTTAGTGTATTTGTATGTGAAGATGACACCATGGCTCCTGTTTTTTTCCCAAAAAGCTCAAGGACTCGCTTCATGCTTGACCAAGCTGAGCACCAACCCCATGTCACTGTGCGTGTTGATCCCGGGGAACCACAGGAACAGTACTCCTGAAGCAGAGACAGTGTTGAAGGTGTTTGAACTCATGGGGCTCCATCTCACTTCCATCTCCCAGAGGACGTCCATCATCATCTGGAGATGACATGGATAGAGGTAACGTTGTCAAACGGTTCCCCTCCTGGACCCCCTCAGCAGAGCCTAGTTTCAGGGGTGGCAAGCAGCTTTCCAACCACCACTTCTCAATTTTGGGGGTGACAGAAAGCACCCCAACAGCTTCCCCTCACTTTGGGGGTGACAAGCAGCACCCCAGTCGCCTCCCCTCCGTTCTGGGGGTGACAGGCAGCACCTCAACCGCCTCCTCTCGGTTTGGGGGTGACAGGCAGCACTCGACCGTCCCCTGCGCGTGCACCTCCCGCAGAGGCCTCTTCCTCTGGCGAGTTCGCGCGCACGGAGGCCGCCGGTTCGAGCCCCGAGGAGGGCGGCTGGTTTGGGACCGGGGCGCCGGGCATCGTCACCCCGGTACTCGCGGGGTGAGACA
>VWZK01019267.1:495405-519000 GCA_013396935.1 Baryphthengus martii | reverse complement strand
GCCCTGGGCGAGGAGCCGTCCGCCCTGGGACCGCGTCGAAGCAGAGAGCCGGGGAGCCCTTGACGGGCTTCTGAAGCTGCAGGAGCCCGGCTGCCTCCGCTCGCTCCCGGGTCGGTGCCGTTGGGTGTAGACGCTGCAGAAACGAAGTTTTGCATAAGCATACGCGCTCCTGTGGCAGCAAAAAGAGAGGGGACGTGTTCTTCAGGCGAAGCTGGGCGGGAAGGGGGTTTCGGCTGCACCGTGCGGACCTGTGTCTGCCCTAGGAGTCGGTAGGAATAGTTGCTTTTCCTGCCTGTACGTTGGTCAGGTTTATTGTCAGGAAGCAAAACCGGCTTGGGAACCAAAACAGGGTGTTGAAACTGAGCAAGGGCACCTCAGTGTGTGCGGGGTCTTTGCCATGTGTTTATTTGCTTGCCAAAGGGTGCCGTAAATATTTTCTGTTTATACTACATTTAAGAGAAGAAGCTTGCAAAAATTTGCTTTTTTATTTTTTATTTTTTTCTTGAGAGAAGGCATTTCCTGATGTTGTGTTACAAGTCTGTGAGATGCAGTGTCTATTTTGTTGAGTGTGTGGTGGAGTAAAATGGGTTTGGATGAGATGCCGTAGTAAGTATTTTGGAGATGTACTTGAATCAACTTAGTGTTGGATCAACAAGTATCTGACACTGAAAATAAGTGAGTCAGTAGATCTTACACTGGGGTCAATGCTAATGAAGAATATTTATCAAAGGTGGATTCCAGTTTTACTTGTTTGAATATGTGGTCACATTTTGTCACTTTTTGTAGAGGCAGGTTCAGTTCGGACAATTAAGGGTGTGCTTGAGTAAATACCAACTAATGTTTAAAGGTTATTCTTTAGAGTAAATCCTGCTGTAGTTCATGGTATAGTTGTCATACTGAAAGTAAATGTTATGATAAAACCGATTTGGTTCAGTAAGTGTCAATAAAGTAAGCAGGAACAGATCTTTGCTAATCAGATTAAGTTTTAATATCAGAATTCTAAATATTGAATGAAAATCAGTATTTAAAGGAAAGTTATTAAGTGAACATTGTTTAGCTTCCAGGATACCTTGTTGTGCGTTATTACGGAGCGTTTCGTTGCGTGCACGCATCACCAGAATCGGTGAACTGTTCTGCCGACAAAGTAGGATACGGACAGACTTTTCGGACTTAGGTTTGGTTTGCCATTCTCCTGTCTGCTCCTCCAAGCTATGTGCTGAAGGAACAGCCCTGACCACTTAGATGTCTGTACTGAAACCGTTGAATTATAGAGCCTGGCCCTTTTGCACCAACTGTTTCTGCTTTCTGTTTTCACTTGCCTACAGCTAATCACAGAGTCACAGAACAGTAGGGGATGGAAGGGACCTCTGGACATCATCTTGTCCAACCCCCCTGCTAAAGCAAGTTTGCCTAGATCAGCTTGCACAGAAATACCTCTGGGTGCGTTTTGAAAGTCTCCAGAGAAGGAGACTCCATAAGCTCTCTGGACAACCTGTTCCAGGGCTCTGTCGCTCTTAAAAGTTTTTCCTTACTTTTAGGTGGAACTTCCTGTGTTCTAGTTTGTTCTTGTTGCCCTTGTCCTATCACTGAGCACCACTGAAAAGAGATTGGCCCCATGCTCTTTACACCCACCACTTAGATATTGATGAGCATTAAGAAAATCCCCTCTCAGTCCCAGGCTGCTTGGCCTTCTTCTGCAGGTCACTAAGCCTTTCCTTGTCACAGAGACGCCTCAGTTTCCTCAGCATCTTCACAGCCTCCACCAGACTCTCTAGGAGTTCCTTGTGTCTCTTGAACTGCAGATCCCAGAACTGGACATGGTACTTCAGATGTCACCTCACTACGGTAGAGCAGAAAGGGAGGACAACCTCCCTCGACCTGCTGGTCATGCTTATCTTGCTGCATCCCAGGATACCATCAGTCTTCTTGGCTACAAGAGAACACTGCTAGCCTGTGGTTAACTTGTTGTCCACCAGGACTTCTGGGGTCCTTCTCTGCAGAGCTGCTTTCTAGCAGATTAACTCCTAATCTGTACTGGTGCGTGGGGTTATTCCTCCTCAAGTGCAGGACTCTACACTTGCCCTTGTTGAACTTCATTATGTTCCTCTCCACCCAACTTTCCAGTCTGTTCAGGTCTTGCTGAATGGCAGCACAGCCTTCTGGTGTGTCAGCCGCTCCTCCCAGTTTGTATCATCAGCAAACTTGCTGAAGGTGGACCTCATCCCTTCATCCAGGTAATGGATGAATATGTTGAGCAAGACTGGACCCAGTACTGACCTCTGGGGCTTCCAACTAGACTGTTAAGCACTGATCACAATCCTCTGAGCTCTGTTGTTGACCCAGTTTTCATTGCACCTCACTGTCCGTTCATCTAACCCATGCTTCCTAAGATAAAGCCCCGAGAAGATGTGGTTGCAGGAGGTATGAATGCATGCACTGCAGAGCAGCCTCAGAATAGCGCTTCACAGTTTTTCTCCCACTTTGAGAACCACTTAGTAAATTTAGAGAGTGTTATGAGATTACTGAAGAAATGTAAAAAAAATATGAGGGTAACGAGAGCCAAGTGTGTTGGCTGTATGCAGCTCTGTGCAACGATCTGACACAGTTCAAGCTGACTTGCAGCGTGGTTCTGAAACTCTCTTAAGCACAGGTTGTTGGTCCACTGGAGGGATGAGGGAACACGTTGATTTCCTGAAGTGAACCGATACCTACTTCCTTACAGAGCATCATTTCACTTCTCATTGAGGCAGCTGGAACAGTTCTGAGCTGAAAGACAAACTCCCTGGCTCTTAATGATCCTCCCACGTTTTCTGTGCGTGAGCGTTGCTGTCAGACAAACGTAGCTGTGCATGGTCGAAGTGAAAATGAGGAGTTTTGAGCTGTAAAGATGTGAAGAGAGGAGACCTCTGTTCTATAGCGTAGTGCTGCCTGCTCTACCACGGACAGCAAAAGATAGAGCTGCCTGAAACACTATGGTTTATGCTGTGGGCTTTTTTTGAGTCATAATCGGTTACATTTGTTATTTTATTTTTTTTGGATTAACTGCAAAGCAGTGCAGAGAAACAATGGAAAGCTGTAGCAAGAGGATTTTAATACCGCTGTTTTCTCTTGGGGCCAGATCCTGGCCTGGAGAAAGGTGAAGGTAGCTCTATTAGTATTGGTGTAGCTATGCTGCCTTACGCCAGCTGACTTTCTGATCTGCAATGTTAGGGGAGCACAACAGAGAGATTAACTTGTTAAGCATCTTCAATGATGATTAGAAATTACAATATGATTAAATTTTTATTAAGCAATTGTCTGGGGTTCTAATAACAGTTGGTAATTTAGGCAGGACATTAACTTGCAGCTACCACAATACAAATACATGTGATTTTAGTCATATTCTGGATAGCGGAATGGGGATTAGCAGAAACAGAGGAGCTGGGTGTTCTGTAATTCTGGATGCGAAAGTCTTTCAATGTGGGATCTCCTGGTTCAAAACCATGTGCTGCTTTGTGGCATCGTCTTGTCTCTCACATTAGATGCAGTTTCATCTATTTCCCTCACTAATCTTTTTTTTTAATGGAGAGTTTGAGTTATATGAAAGTTCATGTGAGGTTAAAACTGATAGGTTTTTGTTGGTGAAGGTGTTCATCTATAGCTGCAACTAGACGTCATACTGACAAAACTGGGGGGCTCCGAGAGTTAGTCTTTGTTCCTCTTCCCGCATCCTTAGCCTTGGGAATGGCATCTGGTTAGAAGTACTTTGTTCGTTTGTCGTCATCTGGATGACTAAGTGAAGTGTGAAACACAATACAGGTGTGTGGGAAGCTCATCTGCATTGGCACAAAGCATCAGAGTTAATTTATTTCCTTCTGAAATAAGATTGGCATATTAAATGGGATTTAAGAACAAAAAAAATGTGGAGGTGTAACAAGCTTTTCATAAATTACTGCTTGCAGCAATGTAACTTAGTGGCACGTCTGTTTTTAATGTATATATTTTTGGAATGCAAACTTGTCCATAACTGTTGGTACTTTGAGGTCAAATTTTCCTTGAGTGCAGTCCATGGTGTGGTGATCCTCGTATTAGCCAAGTTGGGGTGAAAATGGAAGACTCTTAATGAATTCAGTATTTTCTTTTTTCTGAGACTTTACTTGGTCTTGGATGATGAGTTCCAACCTGGCTCAGTCTGGTGGGTGATCCCTGAGTGACAGCTTTCTGCTGTGATCAGGGTATGTGGAATGAACTGGCTGTATCCTTTCAGTTCTTGCTGGTGAGCTATCCCTAGATGGAAGGGCCACCCTGGATGTGTTGCCAAATGCCACAAACTTGTACGTCAAGCCTGAAGAAGTCATGTTATTTCAGAGTTTATCTAGACTTACATTGGAGGGCCGATCCCTTAGGATTCATTTTTGACTGTGTTTTAAGGTTTTGTGAATCTTTAGGTTTATATACTGCTATTTAATTGCAACAACAAAAAAAAATTGTAACTGGGTTGTTAACATAATCACTAAAGCTTCTTTAATGATTTCTTTTTAAGCAGAGAGCCCTAACTCTAAAGGTATGGAGGATCCACGTGTTCTCCATGTAGAAGAGCAGCTACTAGAGATGTATTGAGACAGAGGGAGGCGGTGGGCCGTGAGAGAGGAGTTACAGTGCTTTAAGACATTACTGTTACAACCACCTTAGCTCACGGGCCCTACTTTTAGCCTATGGCTAATCCAGGATATAAAAAAAAAAGCCCTGGGGTTGAACCTTGAAGAAAGATGATTAAATAAGCTCTCTTTACTTTCAGTTTGTAATGAGTTAACAGCAAATTTTATGTCCTAACAGCAAAAACTTGTAACTCAGCCCTACATCTGGGCTTCTGTTTTAGGCGTTGGGTTCTGGGAATTGGTTTTGTTTATATGTGTGTTTGGCTTGGGAGTTAAGCGGAAATCAGTCATTCTCCTGTTTGAGCTGGACTTTCTGAGAACCAAATCGTGTTAGCCAGTCTCACGTTTGCACTCAAGTTACTAAGGTAGTAAGTGCTGTGGATGAATTTTCTTGGTATTGCCCATTGCAGGTTCCCAAAAGAAATTGACTTGCTGAAGTTGACAATCTGGCCATTCTTTTCTTTACCTTTCATACAACTTTGAAATTGACGATTAAAAAAAGATTACTTCAGTGTTCTAGATTGCAGAATTGTTTATTCAATTCAAGGCCTAAAAGCTGTTGTGTTTTCTGACTACAGTAGTAACGGCCTTGCCCTTCATTACAATATAGACTATGCAGTAATCTCCAGAATCAATTTAACAACCTCCTGAGGAGTAAATGGAGGGTTCTAGTGATGGAGATCATAACAGGCTCTGATGTTTCTGGGATGCAAAAAAGTATTGTTCTTTCTAAGATGATTTAAAATGAAGGTCTCAAAACCAGAACCCTTATTAACTAATACGAGATTTAAATCGCAGATCTTTTTGTATTTTCCTGTCTTTCTTACCGCAGTACTGGTCCTTATTTCAGTCAAACTGTGGTGAGAGATGATAATACCTCTTGAATTATTGTGTGATAATATTTTGTTTTCAGGACCATGTACTAAAGAGCAACTCGCATTGAAATGTCATTTCTTGATATTTTTGATATATAGGGCATAGAAAAGATTTCACTTCAGGATCTCTCTCCTATCACTGCATGTTTATTTTAAATTTGCATATATAGTTTGTGGTTAGTTCCAAATATGCTCTTCAAATAGAAGAATGTTTTCCTGTGCCTCTTAATAAAAATGCAAAACAAAACAGATATTGCTGATTTCTGTAATACCAGATGGGATTGCTGAATTTTCTTTCCAGTAAGAAAGATTGCTATTGATGTTAGGGAGCAAAGGAAAAAAAAAATAGCCTTTTCAAAACAGTCAAGGCAAAATAACACTGTTGATGTAGTGATTATTGTTATTAAGAGGACAGAAATGGGACTGTCATTGTGAAGATGTATTCAGAGGTGATGCTTAAATGGCTTGTGAAGATCTGATATGTGTGTCGTTTAGGGTAATTTTGGGGGGCTTACTGCTTCATAACTGACAAGTAAATATGGAAAATGCGTTAATTCAGTGCTATCTGCAGAAAGTACAATGTTATTAAAATTTGCAATAGAAAAGGGAAAGAGAGGTCTTGAGTTTGACCTGGGAATTCAGATCTCTGTTCTTGGTGGCAGATTTTGCAGTCTGTCCACAGCAGAGTGTCTCTGGGTGGCCGGCCATATTTAGAGCTGGGTGAATCAGCTGTGGATGAGCTGTTGTGTCTGGCCAGCGCTGTGGAGCGCAGACACGCTGCGTTCGCTGCGGAAGCCTGTGGATACCAACCCAAGTGACGTTCTTGTCTTGACTGTAAGAGTGTGCTCAAAAAAGCTTAGATGGGAAAAAAAAAAAACCTGCAAAGATAGAAGTGCTCCTTCACTGGCTCTGTAAGATAATTTGTCAAAAAAATTCCATTTGCTGGACAGTACAGGCTAAACATTTGACATTTCAGAAATCTTGAGTGGGCGCTTGCTGTATAAACAATTGGTACAGTTTACTTCTTGCCAACAGTATTTCCTTTGTTCAGATGTGAAGCATTTCCTGTCACCCCATCTGTATCAATCATTCTGTCGAATGAGGGAAAGAAGAATTTTATAAGACTGCCTCTGTATGTTTTAGCTTCTGATTGTAATCCAAATAAGATAGATGTGCGTTGTTAGCAAAGAAAAAAGATCTTCCGAAAAATAATCATTCATTGGCTTCCGTTGTTTAAAATAAAAATCCAAATGAAAATTAATTGATTGAATAAACCCACATGGACCAAATACCCACTTTTTGGCTACTCCAGAAGGAACTACTTTGTCACAAAGTGCTACGGAATTTAAGCAAAATCTGACCTTTAAAGTGCATAAATTACATGGTTTGAAACTTCAACACCAAACATAGAATGCCAATTTTTTAACAGGAGCGGATTCAAACTTTAATTTGGATAGTCAGAATTTCAAACGGATCTTGCTTTTATTGTTTACGTGGATTCATGGCCGTAATCATGTAATGGGTAATGAATTAGAAGCTGTTTTCAAGATAGATGTAATTTCCTTTTTCGTACTCAAAGCACGCTGGTCTTCCTTCGGTAAAGCCATCTGCGCAGGGAGAAAGAGAAATCCTTTGTTTTGGATACTCTACGTATTGATGAATGCTTCTAAACTTTCTCCTTCCTCTCTTCTCTTTTTTTTGTAAAAAAAAAACCAAACAACTCAGCTTTTATTTCCATTGTGCCTGTCATTAGTATTTCTGTCCTATGGTTTCAGCCCTGCTTTCCACTTAGATGCCTCTACCTTTCTTACAACTCCTGTAACTACCGTACTTTAATTATGATGCTACACTGAGCTACATATTGACTTCTCACTTACTGTTTAAATGTAAATGAATCTGGGCGTTGTAGTGGTGCTACTCCTAAGTCATTCAGCAGTTTATAAATTCAGATTCTATTCTGTGGGTAACATTTGAAATCCCCCTTAGAGAAAAGTGGTACTTTTTCTAAGTAGCAACTCTGCTGCCTTCCATGTAACCCAGCAGGTACTGTAAGGTATAATCAATTGGTTTCAATTAGGAGCCTCTATTAGCTTTCTTTTGCCCTAGATGTATATATGTTGCTGTTTTGCTCAAGGACAGCTGGTAACATTCATTTCAAATGTTTAGATTTGGGCTGCTGTAGTTTTTCTCATCTAAATGTCAACTGTGTGTGACAAATAGAATAATATGAAATAATTATAATTTTTTCTCTAATCAAGCAAAAGGGATATTGAATTGTTTAATAACTGGCTTTGCCAGCATGCAGATGGGAAAGCTTTTCAGGTAAGTTGCTCATACAAAATGCCTGAAATGGATAATAATTAACAACAGGCTCTTCATTGGTATGTTAATTACACTGCCATTTGTCCCGGTGCCTGTCCTTGTTTAAATGTTCCGTTGCACTAAACTGAAGCCTTCACTTCCTGGCAAACACAGACTGTATCAGAACAGTTTGACTCCCAGATATATGCAAATATTTTATGGGAAGAGACATGCCAGTAAATCACCGAGCTGCAAAGAACAAAAACACTGCGTATTTGTATTCCTCAGAGGTAAAAGCAAAACCTGTTTCTGTGGAATATACAGGCCTGATTTTGAAAAATCGTCTCCAGTACTTTCCGAGTAATAATCCAGAACACATTTCCATGCAAATAGATCATTTTAGGGACTTGCTACTGCAGGCTCTCTCTGTTAATAAAGGTAGGTGAACGTCTGGGTGCTGTTAAATGCCATTGCAATACATGTATTTTTAAAACAGTATTGCCTATGATAACCTGGATGGAAAATCAACCTGAACTGGAAATGCTTTAAAAACTCAGGATAAAAGAGATTATTTTGAGTGCAGGGAGAATTAAAGTAAAATCTTAGGAACAGATCATCTCAGTAGTCTCAGATCTTATTTAACTTAAAGTTGAATTCTTTTGAGAATGCACATTGCCTTCTGGTACTTTGGTGGTGCTTTGCAGAGTGTCCCACCAGTCTCCAGATACTACTGCTATAAGTAAAAACCAGCCTACATCTGGTGGACCTCTCTAAGTTATGCCCCTGAAGAGGGGCAGGCTGGTAAAGTTACATGGCTGACCAGGATGTCAGTATGAGGCTTGTATTTTGATTTTCTAAGCTTCTGTCACGTGGGGAGTGATTGATCTGCCCAACGCACAGTGACCGTCAACATGTGGCATAAGTCAGCTCATGAAATTAGGTGCTGATTTTAACAGTGGCTGTGGGAAGTGGATTATAGTCCTAAAATCAGCTATAAAATGGCACAAGCTACTGTGTGTGCCTTCTGAGTCATGTTTGATCTGTTTGTTGACAAAAAAATGTACTGATGTTGGTACCGCAGAGCCAACATGGCCGTGGACAAGCTGGATTTCTGTTGTCTCAAGTCCAACAGGCAAAGTCGCTAGCTCAATTTCGAGTCCAACTTTGAAAGACTTAAAGCACTGTTATCTAGAAAAGCATGGTTTGAAACACTAAATTCTTGTGTTCCCAACGACTGAGAGGCGACTCATTTAACAGCAGTCTGTGGAGGCTGGACCTGTGAGAGAATCTGGGCAGACAGAGGTCAGTCTGATGACTACTTCTGTGAGTCACGTTCATGTCATAGTATGTAGGGACACCAATGATTTCCTCAGATTTCTTTTTTCGTTGGCTATTTTTAAGCATCTTGAAGAGATCACCTGATCTTCTTCATATAGCTCAGTCCCTCTGAAAATGCTCAGTGCTCTCTGTAGTGAGTAGTGGTTTGAGCAGTAGAAAGCAAGGCTGTATAATAAAAACTTCCCTTTTATAAGATTTTCAGCAACCTTAGGAATACAATGGCAGCTTATTGGAGCTTTGTACAGGTCTCGTTGTTTCTGGGATAAATATTTCTCTGCTAATTTGTTTTGTTAATGTTTCCATGTAAAACTGACATTTTTTCTAGTTTACGTAAAAAAAAAAAGAAAAGAAAAAGACAAGTTTAATTTGCTGTGCAGTTGAGTTTATGGGAACAGCAAGTGCATCTTAGCTGCATTGTGTTTTGCTTGCTGGTGAGGATTTGAAGTAAGCATTTAATTGTCTTAGAATCATAGAATGGTTTGGTTTAGAAGGGACCTTAAAGATATCTACTTTCAAGCCATGGTCAGGGTCACCTCACACTCGACCAGGTTACTCCAGGTCCATCTGACCTGGACTTGTTGAAATTAACGTAAATGAAACATCTCTGTTTACACAGGAGCATGTTCAAACTCTCTTATGGGTACTGGAAAATAAGAATACTTTCTGAATGCATGGGCCCGTTTAAAAGGTGGACTAAATCCTGATAGTTACACTTTAGCTCCTTTCTTGTAGGCTCCTTATCAGACCAGGGTTTCTGTGAAAATAACTTTGATGGCATTTAGGCCATCGTGGACTATGAAGCATAGCATAGATGGAAGAGGTGTCTGTCTGCACTGCAGGAGGACCGATGCCTCGTGCCTGCTGGCTTCTTGGAGGTTACCATCCATGGTGCTGAAAGGGCACAAGGGTCTGTGCTCCACCTTGGCTGTGCCACAGACCTTGTGTAGACACAAGGCTAATAGAAGTGGGTTTGCGCTACGTCTCTGAGTGGTACCGTTAGCAATTGAGGTGTTGAGGATATGTTCTATTCTCTTGGCTCTTTCATCATTGCAGTGATCTCCAACAAAGAGGACAGCGGACTGCTGGAATTAAGAATATCTTAAATATCTCCAAGTGCCACATGTTGAGGCCTGCAGAATCTGAATCCAAGTCCTTAAAAAATGTGTAATGTCTCTGTAGATTCTGTGCCAGCAGCTGTCTGTATCAGTGAGTTAAGATTGTTCCAAGTGAAACTCTTTCTCTTCGTTACATAGGTGAGGCTGGACTGGATGGATGCTAAGAATAAAATGTGCTAAGTCAGGTTTCTGCTACATGGAATGCCTATCCAAAAACAGCCCATTACATTTTAGAATAAAGTATAAAATTTCCATTAAAGATACTTACAGAATAAGGCAGCAATTGAGAATTTTCTTCCTTCTTTGTTGCTGGTGAACACTGTGAAGTACTTGGGTTAATATGAGTCTTTGGGGCTTCTTGTAGTTTTTTCAGGCTTGGGACTTGGTTCTTGAATGATCACAGCTGTTGGCTTTATTTCTTCTAAATGAAACCAGATGTTTCTGGACTTGCTGTACTCTGATATCTTCCTGATAAAACAAATGAACCCGTGCCTTTCTGAGATGTAGTAGTCATCTGATTAAGGACATGTTGATACCCTTTCACTCTTCGAACAAGCTAACTTCATACGTTTCCAAATTGTTTCCTGACTCCAGACTTAATCTTATTTTTGTAGTGGTGTCCTCCTTCTGCTTCTTAAACCCTTTGGTTCTAAACTATCAATGGAACTGAAGCTTACGATGTTTTTGAACGTTTTAGTGAAAGCTGCCAGTCTGATTGCCTTTTGCTCTCCAGAGTTTTCCCTTTTGTTACCTGTGTTTCTCCCTCCAGGTTCCATGCATGTTTTAAGAGAGGAGCGTGAATGTGTAAGTGTTGCTTGAGGTTAGGCAGCTATAGGATGACACTGTAACACAAAATCTTAGTGCTGGGGTACAATAGCTGAATTGAAAAAAATCGGTGGTTTTACTTGTTGGCATTTTGGTTGAGTCGAGTCAGTTGGAAATGTGTGAGTGGGTGGAAAGAACATTAACATGAAGTTCATGCTGAATTATATTTTGCTTGAGGAAAACTATTCATTAGTCTCATAGCTGGCACATGCCTTTTTATTCCAGCTCTAAAGTGGTATCTGACTGCTTTGATGAAAAGGTTGATATGACATTAAGGGATTGGTTCTGCCTCATCTACTGATGATGTGCAAAAGCCGTTCTGCCCTTGGCAGTACCGAAGATGACACTGACACGGGCAGTGTGCCAGTCCTCACTTTGCTCTAGGAAGGGCGTTCGTGTGGTAAAGGTCTCAGGGTGCGCAGAGTCGTCCCTCCATCTCTTAATGTGTTACGTGTGGAGGTTAATAGTGTTGTGTCCGAATTCAGATCCAGAGCTCATTGTGTCTCCACCTAAACCCCTTTGTTGGTGGTGTTTTTTCAAGATGGTCTTAAGGACAAAATGTTCTTTCGTCGTTGCTAAATTTAAAACGACTGTGGTAATTATGAGTAAGAATTTCAGAGACCAATAAATTCTCACTGTGCAGGAAAATTCCTGGCTGTTCCAAGCTGCCTGCTTTTTTCAGTTGTCTCACTAGCTGGCTATCTCATGTTTGAGAACTGACCAGGGAAAGAAGATAGTCTTGTGGTACAGGCACTAAACAGGGTTCAAGGTTACTATAGACTTCCTACCTAACCTCTGACAAGTAATAGCCCCCATGTCACGTTTAAGTCGTCTGATTTTTGTTTCTATTTGTCTTACCTCCAGTTTGTGTGTGCTGTTTACAAGACTGTATTCTGGGATGCTTTTTTCATACGCGTCTGTTATAAAATGACCTATTTGTAGGAGAGTGTGGAGTGCTTATCCTGGAGCAAGCAGAGAATGGTTTTTTTCCTTTGTGATGTACAAATTGATAATGTTTTAGTAACAGACTTTTATTGCAACCACGTATATGTTGGATTAGCAAAGACTTTTTCTCCCTTTGGAAAGGAGATAAAAAAGCAGAATATGCAGCTTCTTTCTCCTTGGAATGAGCAGATATTATGTATTCCAAGCACATGATTAACCATTAATTTGTATTTTCATGATACAGTAGGTAAGATGTTGGGATAATGTGCTTTTTAAGTGTCTTGGCAAAATATACATGAGCATAGATGGATAGCTATTTCGGTGCTGAACTACCACCTAGCTTTAAAGTCTTAATATAGGCTTTACAATTTATTTCTGATATCTTGACTTTAAGTTGCTTTTGTCACTTAATTTGCCTTTGAAAAGACATTAGTTTGTTCTCAGAACAGTTACAGTTTGGATTAAAAGCGAGAGCAAAATACTCATTGCTTCTTACACAAAAGAAGTGAACAAATTTTGTGAAAAAAGCAGTTACACAGAGTGAAAGTTGGGATATAGTTTTCAAGTGTTTGTTGTGTATTTGGGAATTGAATTAAAAAAGTAGGAAAATGCCTTGTAGGTGGGTATTTGGTTAGTATGTTAACTCAGACTGCTCTTTAAATCGAGTCAATGAGCTGTCACTGGAAGTAAATACATATTCAGAAATCGGATTGTGATTCTTTCTGATGTTGAAATGTAATGATAAAGTATTAGTAGTGATTCTTCCTAAATGCGTTTGGCTGTCATTCGTTTGCTTTGTTGCACGGGGTCCCTGCAGTAGTTGGAACCTGGTCACCGAGTTTGGCATTCAAACTGATGTTGTATGTCCTTTGTACTTGTCTGCGCAGCTCGTCAGTGAGCAAATATCAAAGAAAAAAAACCCCTTCGTTTGGTCAATATTTACAGACAAATACTCAGTTTGCTTTTTGACAAACACCCGGTTTGTTTATAATGAGGTTTTTTTCAGTATCATTCTTTACTTCTGTATTTGTATCCACGGACCTGTCTGTATACATTTGGGAGCAAGTGGCTTGTAATGGATGTTGAATCGTGTTTAATATGAATATGGGGACACGGAAAAATAATGTTTTGTTATCACACGTTTTCATTTGTTTAGTAGTTCACTGGTAGAACATCCAGTGAATTCTTCTGTTTTGTAATTCTGAAGAAGCAGTAAGAGCATGGCCAGTCGAGCTGATCATTTCTTGAAAGCCTAGCAGAGCGTACCTGGAAACATCATTTTCTTTCTTATTTTAAAACTGGTAATTCTTAAAAAGCAAAGTATGAGATTCAGTATTAGAAAAGCTGTTCAGGAAATAGCTTTGTGAAGAAGTTAAGCAGAAAAAAAAAGTGTTCAAAAATCATGAAAAATTCTTGGGCGTGTAGTGAACATAAAGTAACACTAAGGCATCTTCTGCTACACAGCATAGCAGTATTTTCTGTTTAGTACATGCCTTTGAAGGTTTTCATTATGCTGTAATGTTGGAGTGTTCTATTTGGAGCATTTGTGGGAATGAAAAATTCTAGAAAGTAATGCAAAAAATGTAAATGCAGCTATCTTTGAACATCCAAAAGCCTGTGGGCTTTTTTTTTTTTTTTTGTTGTTAGTTGCAGACATGAAAGATAAAATATGTGAAAGTACCTAAAAGGCAGAATGTTCTAAGAAGTGTAATTAATGATCATGGGGCAGTGAAAGGTAGACAGATTGCTAAGACCTTTATTTGTAACTTTTTTGACTTGAAGAAAAATTTGGGTTTTGGGAAACTCACCTTCAAAGACAAGGGTAGCTGCTAACACGGATTGGTATGTCAGAGCAGTTAAGAATTCACAAGATGTTCTGTAGGTTGTCTTCTGCAGGAGGTTAAACTGAACACATCCAGATCTCTGGTAGGTGCTAGTTAGATGTTGTGGAAAGGCTCTGGTACTTTTTTCAAATGGCTTTTCAAGGTCCGGTTTAAATTGGATCTGGAATTTTCTTGTCTACGTGGTCCGAAGGCTGGGCTATAGGGCTTCATAAACTGGACCTGGAGTTTGGAAAAATAGTCGCTTGGAGTTATAGATTGCACAAGCATTCTATTCACTTGTACATCTGATTTGAGTCATAAGAAGTTTTTGATCCTTGTTGCTGGTATGGGAAAATGAGATTTGCTATATTCTCCCATCTCTAGTGAAAAAAAATTTAAAAAATCTCTTTTGACTTACTGGAAGTTCAGTAAGCAATAAAATGTACTGAATATTTAAATCCAGCCAGATTCAGACTGGATTTTCAAAGTGGAATTTAATGTGGTTTCCCTTCCCTCTCCCCACCTCAATTTTTAGGCAGAATCACAGAATTCTTGGGGCTGGAATAGATCTCCGCGATCATCAAGTCCAGCCTATGACCTAACACCACAACATCAAGTAGACCATGGCACTAAGTGCCACGTCCAGTCTTTCCTTAAACACCTCCAGGGATGGCAACTCCACCACCTCCCTGGGCAGTCCATTCCAGTATTTAATCACCCTTTCTGTGAGGAAGTGCTTCCTAATATCCAACCTAAACCTCCCCTGGCATAGCTTCAGGCCGTGCCCTCTCGTCCTGTCACTAGTTGCCTGGGAGGCGAGAATCCTGCGTCAGAATTCTGAGGAAAGATAAAAGTACTAAGCTGCATCCTATTTTTAGAACATGTTTTGTGATGCATAGTGATTTTTTATTTTTTTTTTAGGATGTTTCACATAAATATTCTTATTCTTGGTAATAAATTGGGATGTGGAAACACCTGAAAGGCCAATTAATTATCATAACATCAAATAAGCATCATTTGCTTGTTGATCAAGCAGAACTGAAGTCATTAGTGCTATCAATAAAACACTCTTTAATGAAAACAATAGCATTCTGATTACCCAAGAGTGCCCAAGGACACTGTAAATATACCGATAATTAAGTATTTGGTAATGCAAGTTGCTGTTCTGAATGAAATTTAGAATTGACATGCCCTTCTGAGGCACACCTTAAAAAAATCTTTGTAATAAATAATAAAGACATTTGAAGGACATGAGCAAGTAATTTTCAATGAATAATTTAAAGCAGAGTGATCTAAGTTTTTACGTCTTTGTAGTTGGACGATATTATTCTTGAGCTTTCCCCAGCTTGTGGAGAGTGGATGTCTCTGTGTGGGTACATCACAAAGGCCTCAGGTCTTTGACCCCAGCTTTGCTTGTAGGGCAACTTGTGGACCGCCACCACCACAGCACTAGTGTTCAGTTTAGTCTAATGTAGCTTGACAATCACCACTTCCTCAGAAATAACTTTGAAGAGATCTTTCATGGTCTTCCTTACCAACCTCTCCATGACTTGGTCCAGTAAGGTGACTACCAGAGATGATTTCTCCCGGTAATTGACCTATGCTCTGTTGTACTAGGCAGGTCAGGTGCAAGATACCACTTCTGTCTTGGTTGGTCTCCTTGGATTGGAGAATTTTTAAATTTAGGATAAATTTTATAAGTAAATGCATCTGTGAACTTACGCAGCACTTACTGTGTTTGTCCGCCTCAGTGAAAATGAATTATAAGACTACCCATGTGAAACAATTGTAAGGGGGAACCAGGAATGAATTAATTCACAAGAGCATCTCTGCTCATTATTTGAGAAATATCTTGTCAAAGTTCTGCTAACTTGAACCAAAAAATAAGGTGATGGATAGTGCCTTGCAATCTTGTGGAATCCGACAGCTGGCTTCTAGAGTAGTTAACAGAAAATACAGATGTGAATCGAGTGACGTTGACTCTCAAGTCATGTAAAATGACTTTCATGTGAATTCTGTGCATTTCTGGGTAGAGAGGTAAAGTAAAATAGATAAAAGGCAGCTTTGGATTCCTAGGAAAGCTGGGCTGCCCCACATCTACATTTGGTTAAGATCAATTCTGGTTAATGTTGTGGGCAAGTTTATTATCCGTTGCATATTTACAGCTTTTCAGTGTGCTTTATGTAGGTGACAGGAGTTTAAAACACTGTCGTCTTGTGATGATGTAAACTCTGGAGAACCACAGTACTGATCTTGGTGGGGTTTTTCTTGTGCCTACCATTATAAGTATTTTGATAGCAGTTTCAAAGCAATTTCTGCAAATTGTCAGTTGAACTTGCACATGGACAGAAGTGATCAAGCACTGCTATTTGCTTGAAATCTAGACCAGCTTCTATTGCTTGAAAAAATTGCTAGCTAGATAGTAAAAAGCCAGACTTCTTGATAGACGATAATAGAAATATGATTTTAACATAAATAATTTGAAGATGAGTAAATAAAAATGAAATTTCAAATGATAACCTAATAACTGCTCAATAGTTTATCTGTGCTCCGTATTATTTATTTATCATAAAATAATTGCATAGGAATTTACAAAAGGACATGGTCTTGTAAATGTCTGGACAATGATCTCATACAACAAGGAAGCGAAACAAGATGAGGAGTTTGGGGAAGGACAAACAGAAATAATGATGTAAGACTAGTAATAGGTGATGCAGAGCAAGGGCATACTATGGAAAATGCTTGATTCCATTGTTAATGAAATAAATTAATAGTGGTAGTTGGCTGCTTTCATACCTTTGTGGAAGAAGCTTGCTTGAGAAATGTTATGTCCCCTACTCATGGTGTAAAAACCATCTGTCTTGTTCCAAAAGCAAGCTTTTTCCAGCCCACAGTGCCTTTTTCAGCACTGGCCAAAAGCAGGTGCTTGAAGGAGTATAGAATCAGAATGGTGCTACCTCTGAGTACTTTCCTACCCTCCAGCCATGTGTGACTCAGAAGTTTCTTGAGCCATGCATAGTATTTCTATTTTGTAGCTCTCAGTGGATTTCTTTTCCGCAGTTTTGATCAGGCTCTACTGAATGATGTCTAAACTTCTAGCATCCACAACTTCCCATTGCAGGGAGTTTGGGGCATCTAGAGATGGTTGTGACTGGTCAGAGGAAGGCTCGGCAGAGAGGTAATGGTTCAGGAAGATAAAAAAGATGAAAAAGGGCAAGTTGTGGTGCAGTTTGATGATAGCTGAAACGGTTTCACGTTGTCCTTGAGGAGTGGACAGACTTTGGGTGGCTCCCAAGGGGGTACAAGCAACCCAAAAGGAAAAGCAATCTAGGTTTAGCTGTTCTGTTTTATACATGAAGTCATGAGGGGGCAGCAGCAAGGAACATGATGTTGAGCAAGGCAGGAAATCAGGAATGGTTGGATGAGAGGGTTTTTCCGTCCGTGTAGACAGAAGTCCAATCTCATCCAGTCTTAGCAGTGCAGAGGCAGATGTAACAGGACTTGGCCTTGACTGGGATAACAATAAAACTGATGGTGTGGTGTTGTGGGCTGTTTTTTTAACTTGCATTGGAACAAACTGAGAGTTACTCAGTTGGCTCTTTGTTTTTCTACTGAGCAATAAATCTTACCAAGTGCTTTTAACAAACACTTAGTGATAGGCTTATGGGGCAGGGCTGTGTGCAGGTTTTTTGCCGAATTCGGTGTTATTGTGCCTGACTTTAGTTTGCCTTTAGCTTGTCTTGCAGCTTCCACTTTACCTCCTGGTGTTTTACTGGATGAAATAAAACAAGTGTTCTGTTTTAAACAGGGAGGAAAAAAAAAAAAAAAAAGTCCTGTACATGAATTTCTAATTGAATTCCAACCAAAACAAGCTAAATGAAACAGACTCATTAAATGAAGAGTTAATAAGCGTGATCGGTCTCTGAGATACTTGAAAGAAAGTCATTACACTGTATTATTTTTTCATTGTGTTTGTATGCCGAGGCTGGGTGTGTGCTTTTACCGGTTTTGTGAGTTCATTAGCGGGTTAGCTTTGGCCCCTTCTGCCTTACAGAACAGCCATATACAGTATTTGCTAGTTCAGATGCTAAGTAAAAATTATGGAAAATAACTTTGAATGTTACCTTCTGTCTCTTGCACACAACTTAGAATTATGCAGTTATTTTTGGCAAACACAAAATGTCAGAGAAGGAGGGAGAATCACCATTCATTTCACATGGAAATGATACATGTTTTGGGGAACCTAATTTTTTTTTTTTATTATTTATTTAGTACTTTTGCCACGTGTCACTGATATCAGCCAAAATAATATCCATAAAACCAGGGCAAATTAAGGCAGAAAAGAGTTAAGTGAAGAATTACGTTGTATCAGTGCAAAATCATGTATATAATGACCTATGACCAGGTAGGGTCACACTCAGACAGCATAAATGATGTTGCTGCTGTTGACTGCAGTTTCACGGTGACCCTTTACGTCAGCTAAGGACCTGCTTCTCTTCTTTTAATAAAGATTCCATCAATCCTGAAACAGCCTTTCAAAGCCACGTTTTCATCCCCTCTTCAAACTGGCCTGTTACAGTAGCTGCCCTACTTCCCCGCCCGATTTGCATGTGCGCTTTCCCACTTGTGACTATTTATACCTGAGAGACCTGCCAAGTGTTGGAGGCTCAGGTTGTGTTTTCAATGCAAGGCTAGTTCAGGTCCTTGGATTAGCTTCTAGCCCGCTTTTTGGTGTCCTTCCAGGCTTTGGATGCAAGAAGCACTTTTCTTCTAGGGCATCTGTCCATGGTAATCATGGTGGAGACCTAGGTGCTGGTCTGCTTGAATTAAAGCCCCCACTTCTGCAGTGAGAAAGATTTATCACATTTTAGAGGCAAGCCAGGCACTTAGATTCAGGTGAGTCTTCAAGTTCGTTCTATGAGGCTTGGTTTAATTCTGAGGAGGTTTATTATTTTTTAAGGCTAGAGACACACTTTCAGAATAAGAGCAATTAAGGCATCTTTTTAAATCTTTCCTCCTTATTTTGAATTCCAGCAGCCTTTTTTTCTTGAGGGGGGTGGTCATAGTTTGGCAGGACTTGTCAGCAGTCGGATGTATTGGCTTATTAGAGGGAATACAAGAAATAGTTCATCTAAGCCAGAGACTGAATAGATTGAGAAGAGACTACAAGGAATTATGAATGAAAAGTGGAAAAATAGCCAGACAAAAATGCATGGGCGTAGGTGAGAAGGTGAATTGGTACCATGCTGTTTGTCGTGAAAAAGCAGCTGCTCTTTCCCTTCTTCCCAGCTTAACCTTAGGTAGTAACCTGTGTCTTCTGTCTATGCTTCAAGTTGAATTTTTAGCCTGTAACAGTCTCTGCAGTCACAGAATCAGAGAATTGTCAGGGTTGGAAGGGACCTTGAAGATCAGCGAGTTCCAAGCCCCCTGCCATGGGCAGGGACACTTCCCACTAGACCAGGATGCCCAGAGCCCCATTCAACCCGGCCTTAAAAACCTTCAGGGATGGAGCTTCCACCACATCTCTGGGCAACCTGTTCCAGTGTCTCACCACCCTCATGGTGAAGAACTTCTTCCCAACATCCAATCTAAATCTGCCCTCCTCTAGTTTGAATCCATTCCCCCTTGTCCTATCACTACCTGACATCCTAAAAAGTCCCTCCCTAGCTTTCTTGTAGGCTCCCTTCAGATACTGGAAGGCCACAAGAAGGTCTCCTCGCAGCCTTCTCTTCTCCAGATTGAATAATCCCAACTCTCTCAGCCTGTCTCCATAGGAGAGTTGCTCCAGCCCTCTGATCATTCTCATGACCCTTCTCTGGACATGTTCCAGCACGTCCATATCTTTCTTGTAATAGGGGCTCCAGAACTGGATGCAGTACTCCAGGTGGGGTCTCATGAGAGTGGAGTAGAGGGGGAGAATTGCCTCCCTTGACCTGCTGGCCACGCTTCTCTTGATGCAGCCCAGGATATGATTCGCTTTCTGGGCTGCAAGTGTTCATTGATGGCTCATGTTGAGCTTCTCATCCACAAGCACCAGCACCACCAGTTGGTGCAGAGGTGTGGCTCCAGGTGGTTTTCTGTATCATGCTAAAGGCCATTCTGAATTTATTCAGTTGTATGTGGGTTGTTGGTCATTCAGGCGGAGAAGGCACAGGCAGCAAGCATGAATGTGGTCCACATACTTCTCTTATGCCGTGATGTCTGTGGAAATTGTTGTGCCTTGACCATGGGGTAGATCTGGATGAATGGAATTACCAGAAGTGATTGAAACGAGTAAGGTGATTAACACCAAAACTGAAAGTAAAAATAGGAAGTATTGTCAAAGTAGCATTCAAAATAACTTAGGAGCACTGTATGAAACAGTTTTTGGTGTTACAAATCAAAAGATTGACATTTTCACCACTGAGTTTTTGGGTGCCATGTTTTCTGCATGCCTAGTTTTGGATGCTTCAGAGGATCCTGATTTTCAGTGTCAGCTGTTCATCCTTCAGGGATCTGTCTTGCATTGTTCCTCAAGCTGAGCATTTAAAGAATGAATTCCCCTAAAGTAGAACAAAACTCTCTTTGTCGAGGTCTGCTTCTAATTCTATGCCTGCATCCCACCTTCTTTTGCACATCTCCA
Organism: Baryphthengus martii; assembly: GCA_013396935.1. Classification (NCBI taxonomy): domain Eukaryota; kingdom Metazoa; phylum Chordata; class Aves; order Coraciiformes; family Momotidae; genus Baryphthengus; species Baryphthengus martii. The sequence goes on along the minus strand of VWZK01019267.1, from coordinate 498,519 downwards.
TGGTGTTGTTGAACTACAGGGCATGCAGTTTGTGCTGGTTTGTGCTGAGATTCTAGGACCCCACAGATGGGTAATGTGGAGGCACCATAGAGGATTTCACCTCTTTGGCTTCAAAACCTACACTCCCAGGCTACTGATGGGACACATGGTAGATACCTCTTAGATTTATTATGTTACATTAACTTTGGCATCTCCTCCGGATTCAGAGCAGAAAAGACAGTGAGCAAGGTAACTGGTTTTGGCTTCTAGCCTCACCAGTTAGGCCACTGTCTTAAATGGTTGCTCTCTGTCTCTGCTGAACAGCTGGTTGCCCCCAAATGCTCAGCTTAATCGCATCATCTTTTCCCCTCCTTCACGTATACTTAACATTCACCTCTGATGCAGATGGATGATAAAGCTCTGATTTTAATTTTTTAAAAGGGAGCATTTCTCTAGTAACTACTCACTGTATGCCCTAATTTTCCTTCATGATTATGAGGAGATCCCCCCACCCCATCCCTAAATACAGGGCATCGTAGCGGTGAGGAAAGTTTTTAATTCAGTAGGATTTTTTTATATTATTCCTAAAACCCCTCCCTATCTTAGTAGCTGTTTCCAGAACCTAAATGGTTAAAGCAGAAAATGTTAGTAATTTTGCTGCAAATAAATTGATCAGTATGCAAGACGGTTGTCACCGGCTGAATCATGGTCCACAGTTAAGGTAAACAGATCTGTGATGACATTTTCTGAGCAGAATACCAATGCTGCTACATTTCTTCCCAGAGGTTTCTGACACTTCTTATATGCGGATGAAATTTCTCTCCAAGAAGGTTTTGTTCACAGGGAAGAAAGAGCATCTTCTTAAGAGTCTTCCTTGAAGGTGGGATTTGTTATATTTTCTGATTTATTTGTTATTGTAATTCTGTTAAGAGCATAGAAAGGAATGTTTTTGCTTTTCTGCATAGCCTCTCTGCACAGTAGATCTTTCTGATGTGGAGTCTATTTAAAGTAGCTGGCAATGGAATGCAAGTAAAACAGTATTGCCAGAGTTACCAGGAACAATTTAAATATTTTATTTTTTGTATATTCTGAGAGCGAGCTCTGTTTTATGATTTCTGTAGTTAACATGTAAAAGCAATGACTGAACAGACAGCTAGATTTCTAGCATAGGTGTTTCTGTGAAGTATTTCTGGCTACATGATGGCTTCATATTTTCATTGGCATATTCTAAAGCAAGATATATGATTTAGTTTATTCCTAAATGTCTCTGTGCTAGGCAGAAAATCCCCTTTACAACTGACTGCAATCAAAGCTTTTTTGCTGAGATGCATCTAACTCTTGTATGACTTCAGGGTATGGAAAATTACAGTTTCCAAAGAAGTTTTTGAAATCTGATTTCTTAGAACATTTAAAATCTCTGCGTACGATGCTGTTCGTAGGAGAGGGCACGTTTGTAATTCTCTGTTTAGCCTTAGTTCCACATTTCCTTGGAGGTGATTGACATCTCAGTCATTCTGTGCGTTATTTCTGTGGAAATCTGTCGCATTTGTATTGATAAAAGTAGACTCTCGTTTGTTTAATCAGTTGCTGGTATCTGATTTTAATCCTGCTTGTTACAGTAGATACCGAAGGATAAAAGAGCCTTCGTGGAGAGCATGCTCTGTGCTACCTGACATGTAGTAGCAAAGCTAGAACTGGTTGTTAAAGTTAATGTTGGGGGTTCAAAGTCTGTTGAAGTGGTTGAAAGCATTCTCCAGTAAGGTTTCGGATTTGACCCCCAGCCCTGTCTGTGTCTGGAATGTGTAGGTGAGGGGAGTATAGCCTGGGATGCCCGAGTGCCTGAAAATAGCGTGGTTAATAGGACCTTTTGTAAGCTGGGCTTCCAGAGTCTTGTCAAGCACAGCATCTGATTGCGTTTCAAAGCTTCACAGCAAGATGTGCAGCTGTGGTTTCTGGAGAGGAGCTGGAAGTGCCATCCCTGGAGCTGTGTGATGCAGGCTGTGAAGGTACCTGGCCAAAGAGCTGCACTTGTCTGGGAGATGTCTCAGCAAGTCACAAATTTGTGTCAGAGACCGGTTAGAGCTGCATTTCAGGCGGTGGATCTGGGGTGGGGCTCTAGGTTTAAAGTTTGGGCTTAAGAGCTGTGATTTAATAACTCTCTGCCTAAAAAAGAGAAGTCCAGGTTCATTCTGGCATGTTTGCGCTGTCCAGTAATTCTTCCTGTGAGTGTGGTTCACGTGCACTTTCAAGGTATCCTTGTGCTTGCTTTTTGTGTTTTGTTTTGTAAAGTGCACGGTAGCTGATTTTTGTGCAGATTTCTATAACAAAGTTTGAGATGAACATGAAATTTATTAGGAATAAATAAATGCCTGTATTTTCTCTTTGTATTTTTAATGTACATTTGCAGATTGTCTCTTATTTCAAAAAGATCCCTGAATATTTTGGGGGTTACTGGAGGAAAGTGTAATATCCAAACCCGGAGTGTTCCAGCAGTGAAATTAATTCTGGACAGCAGTGGAAGGACTAATTCTGCTACATATACATTGAGCACTGGCCTTGCCCCTGGATTAGTGTGGCTTCTCAGGGATCCCCAAGGTGAGCATGAGTATTAGTGGCAGGATCAGGCCTGCATCGGGCGTGACAGTGGTAAGACAAGAGCCGTTAGGTGTCATCTAACTGGAAAAATATTCACTAAAGGTTAAGAGTGTTGTGCTGGGTTTTGTTTTAATAGCGCTTCTGTGTTCTTTGGCAGATCTCTGGGTAACTTTCTGACTTTGAAATGGAATTCTGCTTGTATTTTTGTAGCAGAAAAATTATTTGACACTAAGGAACTACCTTTAATTTTTTTTTCAGAACACTATCTTAATGGTTATAGATGATTTTCATGACCTTGTTTTACTTTCTGAACATTATATCCTTATGCTCGTGTTTTAATTTTGGGTAAAGTAAGCAACACTTGTTTTATTTCTGTTGGCAGAAGGAATGTCCAGTCTGAGAAGGAGAACAGCTTGTTTCCTAATGTTCATTGCTGCTGAAACACTTCTGTGAACATTTGTGTTAACATGTGTCTGGACGTGGGTGTAGATGAGCCTGGAAACATGATCTTTATGATAGCTGACCCAGCATGTCTCTTTT
>VWZK01019267.1:385402-495134 GCA_013396935.1 Baryphthengus martii | reverse complement strand
GGGGGTTTTTTGTTTGGTTGGTTTGTTGTTTTTTTTTGTGTTTGTTTTTTTTGTTGCTGTTTTTTAGGGTGTTGATTTTATTTATTTATTTTATTTATTTATGTTTTATAATGACAGTAGACTTCATCTCTCTACTACAATATTTGTATCTTAGATTCCAGTCTATGGATGTCTGTTCTTACACTGAGAGTGTGTGAGTTGCTTCGCTGGCTGCTCGTGCTGAGTCAGGTCATGTTCTGGGTTCTCTGTGCTCCATGGTGTTGTTGCCTTTGGAGTTGCTTTCTTTTTTTTTTTTCTTTTGTGCTGTATTTGCTATGTGGCTTAAAAGAAACCCAACCCTCTTGGTTTATTCGTCTGCAGAACTGTTGTGTCAGGAAAGATATCTTGGAAAGGTGACTGCTTTTGTTAGCAGTGTATGTCCACCCTTGAGGGTCTTACGAAAGCTGCAATAGGTCACACAATGGCTGATGCCTCTTTGACAAGGGAAACTCTGAAGTGGAAAGGTAAATTGGGTGTCTTATACACTGATTTATGTGCAGGTCTGTCACACCTTCAGACTGTTGCGTGATGGAAAGTCTTCTGATTTGAAGGGGAACCTAATTTCCTTCCTGCTAGTTGAGCTTTCGTGTGCGTTAGTGTGTGGATCCCCTAGTTATCTTTTTTTCTTCTTGTGCTTGTGCTTTGGAAATGGAAACTTTCAAAGACATCCTTTTAGAGCAATCAGCTCGGTGAGCTTGGTTTCATTCTCCCAGGACTGTGAAGATGTATTTGGAGGTTATTTTGTGTAAGAAGTTACTGTTTCCCTGTGCCGGTTTTGATGTGCCATTCTAGAGATTCAAGAGACCTATGCAGTAATTCTTCAGTTTCGACCCTGTATAGGCAGGTGGTCTATTTGTTGCAGAATATTTTCTTTAAGGTGTTTTTGAACACTGATATAACTGAGCCTATGGTTTGGCCATTCCTCTAGCCTTTGGGTTCTTTTGGTTTTGTTTGGTTTTTTGGTTTGTTTGTGTTTTTTTTTAAAATACAATTTCTGTATTTTACTCTGTTTCCTTTCTACTTGAAACTTCCTAACTACTCTCGCCTCAAGTATCTTCATGCATTAAAGGCTGAAAATAAGAGCAGAAAAACAACTCGTTCTGCGTAGCCATAACCGCCTTGAATTGGACATCTAATCAGAGCTGTCTGTTTGGGTCTACTTAAGTTGGCAGTGGCAAGAGCAATGGTTTACTCAACCTATTTTGGATGCGCCTCTAAGCATTGGATGCGTAGTGGTGCGAGGATGGTGCTTTGGTTCCCTTTTAGTGATCTATAGTTACCTTATCTTTGGCTTTTAGAATTTTAAGAGTAGGTGAATCCAACCTTTGGCCTGTTTTTTTATTTTCATCATCTTTGTTTTAGATTTAGGAAAATGAGGTTACAAGAATTTCTCATCACAGTTATGAACCTGATACTGGTTTTCCTTTCTTAAAACGCTGCTCAGAGTTGATCTGAACTTGTTTCACAATTACTACTTAAAAAAAATCTAGTCTCCTTGATGATTGATACTAAAATATATTTCTAAGTGACAGGGACACTTTGCAGATGGATTTATTATGTTTTTTTTTTTACCATCTGCTTTAATAAATGAGTGAGCAGAGCATTTCAAAATGACCTTCGATAGAATCGAAGGTCAATCAAATTATTGGTGCTAGACTGCTAGAGGTGCTTATTCTGGAAATAGTGATTTAGCAGTTTTTTGCATGCTTATGCTTTTATTTATATGGAAATATGCTAATATGCATTAAGGTAGTGTTTTCACATGGCAGCAGCTTTAGACACAGCAGGACTTTCTGTGGCTGTGTTGTAGGCAGAGGTCTCATTACTTGTCCTTGCACACTTTGTTGAAAAGTATTGGATGAGTACCTTGCTCTGTTGCTTTTTAGTTGAAAAGGAGTCAATAAAAGTCAATGTACTAGAAGAAAATAATAAAGTCAGTGAACAGATAAAATGTTATTATTTGAAATGCATAATGTTGCATAATGGATTTATATACAGTGTGGCAGAGATGAAGTGCTCTCTAAACACAGTGAAAGAGCATGGATTCCTGTTTCCATAATTGAAGTTCTTTCTTTTGTACTTATCTGTTGGGGAAAAAACAGCAGGATTTTTTTTATGCATTTGCTTTTCATTAGTAAAAGTATTTATCTGTAGCTCCAGATACTCTGCCAAGTTTTAAAAAAAAAGGAAACTTGGAAGGAGGGTGCAATTTCTTTCAAGATAATTAAAGATTCTGACTGTAGATTTTACCTCCAGAGTGAGTAATGTTTATCTGCATTAAAAAAGTTTTAATTGCTTACCTAGTTTACAAGAGTTGCAAAGAGGTAAAACATACTTTATCCATGGGATGAGAGAAGAGGGTATAAATACATTATATTCCACTTCTCTTCTTTGAAGTGTAATGAACTGTTATTAATAGGTTGTAAAAGTACTTGCCATTAGCGGTCTGAAGGCCGTTGCATAAGATGTGCTCTTGCTGTTCCTCAGATCAAAGTTTTGAGGTTTGAAGATCACAGTAACTTGTGACTATACCCAGAGCACTGGCAAGGGGATGAGAATCAGGCTGGATTTCAGGTTCGGTTCTGCTCTGTGAGGCACTACACAGAAATGCAGGAAGCCTCAGAGCTCTGCTAGGTTCAGTCTGGTCCTCTGAACCCTACTAGAATATAAATAACAAAAACCACTATCACCTGATCACTATCCTTGGTCTAAACTCTTGACCTCACTGGCAAGCTGAGTTTTAGAGGTTTTATTTTTCTTGGTATCCTGGTATCGTGATCCACAGTTTCGTTTGTCTTGGAAATTCAGCTCTGCATTTCTCTACAGGGCAGTTTAACTGTTGTAAAAGGTTGTTGGCCTTCATCTGACAGCTCCCTGAGGAGTAAAATTAGAACCATTTGGTAACTTGAACAACAGAGGTACCTACCTGTGATTCTCTGTGTCTCCTGAGGCACTTATGATAGCTTTGACAGGGAGCTGTGAATCTGCTGGTCTTTGATGGGAGAGCTTTATTTTTCCTTAGAGATAAAATAGATTTTCTCTGCCGATTTTTTGAAAGGGCCTTTCTCTAATGTTTTTATCACGGATTTCTCCTAGAAGGTAATGGATTAAAGAAGTATTCCCCCTCTTCCCCTACCTTTGCATTACAGAAATGGCATCAGATATTCCTGGCTCAGTGGCCTTGCCGGTGGCACCAATGGCAAGTGGGCAAGTGAGAATGGCAGGATCCATGCCTTCTAGAGGAGGAAAGCGTCGCTCTGGGTAAGCCGTTTCTGCTTTTGTTTCAGTTCTGAAACTGGAAATGACTGGTATTGAAAAACTGAAAATGTACCTCTCGGTGTGGTGTTCATTATGTAATGTTTATGTATGTAAACTACATTATGGCATTAGTTGCTGATGCTTTGTTTTTTTCTTCAGTGTATCTGCTCTTCCTGCAAGATCAAACTTGCTGATAAGTGTATTGTTTGTTGTTTTGCATGCTTCAAAAGACTTCTAGGTTTGGCAAAGCATCCAGAAATGGAGTTTGGATCCCGTGGCTGTTGTACGTGTAATGAATGTGTATTGCCTGGATCTGTTTAATCTCAAAAGGATTTATCATGAGAACAAAGGTAGCAAAATATGTTCTTACTTGCACATGCAGACTTAGCCAGCTTCATCTGAAATTTGGACTTGGAATGTCTCGATCAGAGGCCTTCTGTTAAAAATGTTTTCTTCGTAGTCCCAGGTACAGAAATAGCACAAGCAGTCACTCTTCAGAGATTGTGGTCTGTGATATTCTAGGTCTCGCTGGAAATGCAGCATAGTGCTTCTAGGAGGAAGAACCTGAATCAGGTTCAGCCCTTGCACTTGCTTGAGGTCTCTACTAAAGAAGAAAAGTTGTTTTATTGAACTTCAGAGGTTGGTGTGGTGTAAGGATAGTTTTTCCAGATCGGATTGCTCTGTGGCAACTGATACTAATCCTCTGTGTTAGAAGAAAAGTGTAGCAAGAACTGCAGAAGGGTAGAAAACTACCCTCTAGTATTAACAAAATCTTCCAATTTTTATTAAAGGTTTATCACAAATAACAGTCTTTAGGTGATACTTTGTCAGAGATATCTGATCTCAGAGTATTTGCAAAAGAGATTGATTAGCCTTGTATTTAGCCCTAAATATGACACTAGCATGGCTTAACAGAATTAACAGTATGGATAGAATCTTCATGGACAGACACCTAAGGAAAAGACGTTATTTCTTGTGAGAGCTGCTCAAGGGATTGTTCCTGGAGGTACGTTGCCAGTTTTAGATGTCTGCTCAAGTAACGGTGCTGGAGTCTCAATCTGGGAATGAAGGAACGAGGGAGAAGACGGACCTCACCTCGGACACGAAGCTAAGTTGGTTTAACATGAACACCCAGGATGGTTGTTCTGAGGGAGGTTTCTTCAGACAGGACGATTTGGAGATTTACCCCCACGGAGTGTGCTTCATGTGCTGAGCTAACAGTGTGACGTTGGTCTGAGAAACTCCTGCAGTCTGGCTTTGATAGACATCACATTTTTATTTTGAAACCATTCACTGAAAAAACCTTTTCAGATTTGAACTCAAAAGAGAAAACAAAGCATTAACACCTTTTCACTGCTACAGAACGTATATAAGCTTTCAAGTTGCAGGATAATCTCTTTTCTGATCATAAGCGAATACCAGTTTGCAAATTACTGTTACCAAGGGTTGATGCTGCTGACTGTGAAACCTTTTGATTGTATTAAACACTGACAATATTAATTGAAAGCTGTGCTTTAACCATTGCATTTTAAGAATCATCATCTATTTTCGAGAAGGTGGAGTTGGGGGAGGGTGGGAGGAACATGAAATCAAATTATTTTGAATGTATTTAACATGCAAATTCAGTGAGTAAGTTAGTATAGATTTGCTGTTAGACAGTGGTATTTTATCTTTGCACCATAGCTCTGAAATAATAGCCCTTCTCCAACCCTAGCTGAGGGTGCTTGCCTTTTTTTTTTTTTTTTTTTTCCCTCCAGCGTGTATGTATTCAGACCTTGAGGGAAAGAATGCCTGCTGTGTCTAATTCCTCCTAGCTTCTCTTTGAACAAAGTTGCAACTAACACTTGGTCCTTTCATTACTGTCCTGGTGATAGATCTTTGTACACCTAAATCCTTGGGCATTTTAGAAATGAATGCTTTGTGTCAAACATAAGTGAATGTAGCTACTGAACAGAGTCTTCTTTTCCAGCTTCGGTTATCTCAGAAAATTGTTTCTTTTCTCGTAATTGCTGAGGCAAGCTGGCAGAATAATTGCTGTATGGACTTGAATGTAGATCAGCTTAAACTCATTGACTATCCAGAAGGTGTTTCTGTGGTGTAGGCATTCAGCCTCATTGACAGCTCAGAAAAATATTTTTCCTTTCTGTAAATTATACAACGTACTTTTTTTTTCTATTAAGTGACGGCGTAAGATAATGCACTGCAGTGGTCAGTGACTACTTTAGATCGATGTAACGTTGGTTCTTTATTTAACTTGTTTTTTTTTCTTTAGGCTTTGTTGTATTCAAGCATATGGGGCTTTTTTCCCCTTCCTAGGTTATCTGTACTTGAGAAGGGAGGGTTGGAGTTTTATTTGATTGGTCAGTTTACACTTGCATTGGTTTTGTTTCAGTTCGGCACGTAGTCTTGTCTTTTCTCTGACCCGGAACTGTAAGATCTGAGGAGATACGGGAATGAAGAGACCTCAGCCCCCCTGCCTCCCTCCCTGCTTGTACCCCCCTGATACTGTATTGAACAAAAAGCTGTAGTACAGATTCCCATCTGCCTCCTTGCTGCATCTGCTCCTGATCAGTCCTGCCTGCCTGCCCCCTCCCTATGCTGGATAATCATGGCAAGCCATCTTTTGACATTTCTTGGGAATTCTGTTGCGATGTTCAGATCCTCTCCCATCTCAATTGTTTAATTTGTGTGGGACCACCTTGTTGGAGGGGTGTTTTTTGGTATGAAAATACTTCTAATTAAAAACAAATAATTTAAATATGTATTTTTGTCATGGTATTTCTAGTACCACACATCTTTTGAAGAAAGTATATTTTAACAAATACCTCATACATCAGGCCTTTTCACAATTGACATGAACAGTGTAAAAGAGGAAAACAAGATTTATGCTCTCTCTTCAAAACAAAAGAGTGTAGTGCAGCTCTTTTTTAAAGTCTCTTTTTAATGGGAATTTTAAATGAAGATATAAGATACTCTTTCTGAAACTTCTGAAATGATGTCATTTGTCTTTGTGGAGGCTGCTTCTACTGTTTTGCTAATGTGCAATATATTCTAGCTAAACAGAAGATCTTATCTGTCAGGGTATGAGGAATTTGTTGGAGTATTATTTTTATGTGTTCTACTGTGTTCTGCTAAAGGTTACAACTGATGTGCCATCTTTCGCTTCACCGTGCTGTAAAGCAGACGTGCTGCTCCTGACAGGACGCTGGAGTCAGTGTTTTTATACCTGAGATTTTTTTTTTTTCAGGTTTTGAAAGAGTTTTTCCATTTTGCACAGTGAAATGTAAAATTAGGAAAAGTGTTTATTAACAAAGATGGGACAGAGATACATTTGCTGCTGCATTTTTACAAATACTGACTTATAGGAAACTAATTTAGGTGGCTAGTTTAGGAAGTTAATCTTCCTAGTCTCTCTGTGTAGGAAGTGAAGAAAGAGGTTCCTGCTTTTTGTGGCTCCCTGAAGGAGCCTAAGCGGAGGGCTGGGATTTGGCCAAGGAAGAGCTCGTCTCTTCTGCTGACTTAAGAAGGTCTGGAACATAAACCAGGTAAGTTAGGTGCACAGTAGACCCATAGGTCATTTTAGTAAAGACCACAGGAACTGCAGAAAGTAGTTACCATCTGCAGACTGGCTGGTAATATGTGAGAAGTGATTGGCAATATAGGACAAGCCTAAGGAATGTGTCACAGTTACAATCAATAGTGGTGATGTAGATGATCCTCTTAGCAGGGAGGCTGGGAGTTTATTCTGCTCTACCTCTAACATACTTTCTTTAGACTGGGGTAAAAATCGTGGCCTGTTGTTTATTATGTCTACAGCTTTAGAACTATTTTCTTTAGCCTTAATTTCAGTCCTTTAACCCAGAGTCCCCACTGTTTTCTGTAAACTTCTATCAGGCCCTAAGAGACACTATTTGTGACTGCCTCACGCTGCTTTTTCATATTTCCTTTTATTTGTTAATTTTAACAGTGCGGATTTCTGCAGAGAAGAATGGTGATTTATTACTGTATTTTTTAAAAACCTTGTATTCTTTGTATCCCTGGCAGCTGACGAGCTACTTCTAGGGGCTCTGAAGAATATGAGCAAGACTGGAATCTACAGTCAAAATATAAATCAAACGAGGTTGAGAACCACTGGCTTGAATGTTTATGTCACCATTGCCAATGTGATGATTACTGATTTGGAAATCTTGCTTTTACAGAATGGACTTTGATGATGAAGATGGAGAGGGACCCAGCAAATTTTCAAGGTGAGGATTTACAAAGATTTGGCCAAGTCACTGACTTCTTTCGGTGGAGAAAGACAGCTGTCTCACTACTGATTGTTTGAAAGTCAATACGAATATGGCTGAAGAATTTCCCAACAACCTGACCTAAGTTCTGGTTACTTTTTTTATGACCTTCCTCTGCCAATTAGGCATCCTGGCAAAAACCTGCCTAACATAGTTATTGGCTTACAAAACTGACAGTGTGTGCGTCAAAATTTCATTCTGTAGCTATGTCAAATAAGCTAAAGATCACAGATTTTCTCATTATTAGATGACCGTTGCTGAAGTTGTCTTGCTGCCACTGAAAATCAACTCTGTTTTGTACTTATATCAGATGTTAACTTCTTGTTAAGACAATACAACAGATCCTGGAGGTGTGGATTGTTTTTTTTAAGATTAAAGCTCATTATGTACCATTAGGTGTAACTGAATAGTAAAAATTGCCAAAGTAAATGTTAATTAACATGAAATCTTCTAGGCTAGAAATAAAAACAAACATTATAGCATCATTGTCATTTTTTCACTTTTCCTTTTTTTCTGGTCACACTTTGCATTTTTTTTTTCATTAGAAACCAAGCAGCTGCAGTGAAGGGAAGATACTTTGAGGCCTACAGATAACTGGTGATTATCCAGATTGTAACTGCAGCTCTAGAGCAGCAGCCTTGTTGAAAGCTGTCACCGTAGGGTTTTAGCCAGTTTCAAAAAGAAGTACGCTGAAGATGTGTCGGAACACTGTACTGTAAGCTACTGGACAGGACCAGCAGCACCCCTTTTTAGCTGCTGTCATTTACAGAAAGGATATTTCAGGCTCTGGTGATCTCAGAGCTGGCCTCTAATGTTAAGGGAACAAGATTTGTTTGATGTAAGTGACCCGATTTGTGCCTGCGTAAGCATCAGGGTTTCTAGGCACACTGGTGCATGTGTGTTGGTCTCTCTCCATCCTGACTTCAGCCTTTCACAGTTTGATGGTGGGGAGACCCAGTAGTTGCATTATTTTTATTGGAGCAATATGCTGTGCTTTGCTTAGACTTAGTTGGTTTTTAGATGTCAGATCAAAATCTGATATTTAAATCCTAAATGCTCTAAAAACCCATATTGTTCTGCTTTTAGAGAGCATAGAAAAACAGTGCAGCGATGCCCAGGGCCGTGTTCTGACATCCTCTTCTAGTCGTGCCCTCCTTTTAGGACTTTTCCCTTCTCCAAATTACTCATATGACTGATTCCTAGCTTGTCTCTATCAAAATTATTTGGATAGCAAGGAATTGCTGTTTAAATGTTTAAGCTAACCCAGCTGGCTTTGCCTGAAGTGCCTGAAGAAGCACACACACAGAGAGCTCAGCTGGGAGACTGGGAGGGAGAAAACCGTAGTTGGAGGCTGTAACATCTTCAGCCCCGCCAGCCAGGCAAGGATGAGTAGACAAGGCCCTGGGTAGTGGGAGCCCGGGAGGTAGTGGTGGTAGTAGGTACTTCAGGTGAGGTAACACACCTTGCTTCTCAGGGACTAACAAGCCAGCTCAGGTATCTCTGCATGACATCTCATCATCACATGGAGCCGTATGCATGTACTTCTCATAGAACAGCATGTGGCCATTCTTCATTGAAACTACCTTTTTGTTTAAACTTTTTTGGGCTCAAGTCTGTTCTCTGGGCAGAGTCAAGTGGAATATAGTGGCATTTTCAGTTTTGAGGATGCTGGTGTTAAACAACACGCAGAAAGAAATACAGCTCGAGTCTTGCTTAAGCGTTGTCTTCAATGTTTGAAAGAATCCTAAGAAGGAAAATACGAAATCTCATAGGGGAACTTGCACAGTTGGGGTACTTAAAGTTAGTTTTAATTCATTCGAGAAATAAAAAATAAGTTCATTATTAGTCTTTTAGAAGAGAAAAGAAAGAAAGAAATTATTCTGTATTACTTTGTTAGCTACTACATGGGACCTTCATAGGCTGCCTATTGCACTAAATTACATCATTTTGGAAAGGCGTAATTTAATAGAAAATCTCACTTGAGTAGTCTTGAGCAGTAATATTATTCGCTTCTAGAAAAGTCACTAGCCTTATTTTTGTATTTTTGAGAAACTACATTTTCTATTTTGGAACAAGCAATTTGGTTTCTCGAAAGGAAGATCATTTTCAAACAAACGCATCTTTTTGTAACTGCTAGTAAAATCTAAGTTCAAATGATTAGTATGTTTTTAGGAAAGAGAAGAGAGGAGCAGTATGTAATTTTTTAGTGTATTGTCACGTTGCTGCTTGTCTCTGGGACAATGCATCAAAATCAGTGAACCTTTAACCCTACAGGGCAAAAGTTCCATCGATCTGGTTTTCCTCCATCAAGTTGCTGCTGATACACTGCCCATACATGTTTGGGCATCTAACTGCTGTTGATTTGGGTTGAAATGAGGTTCCTGTTTACTTCTAGGGATTTAAGCCAGTTTTAATTTCACTTCTGTTGACCCAGTGGTTTCATCTGCCTGTCTGACTTTTACCAGTCTTCCCAACAGACAGGACAATGTCTGTACCTACTAGAGCTTTTTCCCGAAGGCATCCTTATATATTGCATTGCACTTCAGCGCCTGTCTCTGCCCTCCCGTGTTATCTGTAGACCATCAGTGCCCTCTGCTGAATGGAGTGAGTTGTGGTTGCAATCTCGAAAAGATACAGCTCTTTCACTTCCAACACAGCAATGAATATTTCATGGGCTGCTGTCGATAAAAGCTCAGTGGTGTTTTCTGTAATGGTGCTGGTTGTTAAGTTTTCCAGGCAATGAGTGTATGTCACAGTGTTTGCATAAATCCACAGAAATGTGTCTCCAACTTTTTTAAATATACAAATGAAGCTTTTGAATCGGCATGGCTTGGAAATTTCATCATACTCTACGTTTTCTTTGTTTTATCATTCTCATATCCTCATTTTTCTTGCTGTTATTTGTAGCCGTTTGCAGTTGTGAACCTCTTTGCTTTCCCTTGTATGTTGGCTATCCTGTAATACATAACCCTTGTGGATTTACTTACTGTCTTTTGTTTCTAGGTATGATGGTGATCAAATCTCTGGTGATAAGGAAAAGTTTGCAAGGTAGGCGTGTTCTGTAAAGCTCTTCTGCTGAGAGAAAAGAGAGAGGGATGTTCGTGGCCGAAAAACCTCAGTACGTGTGCCTTAGCTTAGAGAGCTGGTTATTTTCTTTCAAGGTGGAACAATGATCAAAGTACTGTTGACACAGAAAGAATGGTCAGGTAGGAAAAAAGGAAAATCAGATATGGTTTGTCCACATTTTTGTTTTATATGATGCTATTCTGACTGATTAAAAGTCAGGAGGATTGTCTAATTCAAAAGTGCTTGAAATCAGAAACACTAACCCTGGACCCAAGTGGGTTTGGATCATCTCCAACAGTCCGTCCAATTTAATGTCCCTCCAGAATTTCCATATAAAAATGAAGTTAGGGATGACAGAATCAGGACATCATTCTGTACACATGTTTATGAATCCCAGGGTTCCTAGGGCAGACACTTTTGGAAGAGGAACACAGCCTCTCTTTTTCTGTTAAGGATTAAAATTTGAACTAATTTCAGGAAATTTTCAGGGTGTTTTTGCTTGAACATTTTCAGAGCCAGTTGATTAACATACTGTTAACTTTCTAGCTTTTATGATTGTAAGTGAAATGGACTGTTGGATCTTCTTCACTTTCTTCTCGGGAAGTTTTGCAATCTCTTTATTTACCCTTTATAATGGTTCTTTTCAATGCTGAGGAGTAATAAAATGCTTTCGTGGCATAAAATGTAGTATGTATTTCTAAATGTAAAATATATGTTGACTATGTGTGCTTGTCTCTCTTCTTCATCATCGTTTCTGTGAAACTGCTGAACTTAGAGCAAGCTTTCATCACGTAAAAATGCGTTTTTCTTCCCCTTGTCCATATTTATCTGCATGTACATGCTGACATGGAAGCATATGTGCTCTTACATACACATGCACTGTCACACAAGCTGTTCTGCTTGTGTATGTGTGTACAATCCAACTTCCGCGGGCATTGTTGTCTCCTCTGTCTGTGCAGATCCACACAAAGGCTGTTCGTCAACCACTGGAAATGGAAAGGTTCGCTATTGCGGTGTAATAGATACTTCAGTAGGTTGTGACCTTAGCCAAGGGACTGGTTGTAATTTACTTAATGACTGTGGGCTGTCATTACAGGCACCCACAGCCGGATTTCCTGGATATCAGACAGTAAACATAAGCATCAGTAGAAATAATAACTCTGCATGTAGCCTTAACGAGTGGTATTTCTGGAGACAATGCCTCATGCCTGTAACACCTGTGTGTGCAGGGACAGGATACACATTGTAAAGCTGAGCAAGCCCATGCGCTCTTCTGTTTCAGGAAGCGGCGTACTACAACTCCAGTTCTTTCCTACATTTTAAGAAGAGGTTCCGTTATTAAAAGTAGCCAGAAAATGTGCCAAGCCTAGCTTCTAGTTTCAATATCGATCTTCATAACAGTCAGCCCCAAAGAATGTTTCAGTTTCTTTTAGTGTTGTGTTATCATACTGGTCAATGCTAATGGACTCTCCAAGTGATCACCTTGCACATCTTGTTGGGTCAGCCAGCGATCCCACAAGAAAATGCCATGCACAGCTCATTGAAATCAGTGGAAGATGCTGCTTTGACATCTGAAGCATCACGTACTTGTCGTGTACTTGTATTTAGCTGCCACCTGACAGGTACAGTATGGGAAGAGTAAGTGCTAGGCACTGAAGTATTCTAGGTCCATTGGGACCATTTCAGATGTAGATATTGGTGTAATCTCCTAACAGTGATCAAGCAGTGGTGATTTATGGTATGGGAAAACTGAACTCCTAGATCTCAATTTCTGAAAGGTTTTAGTGACTGTCTGTTTTGAGAATTCTCAAATTTGATCCACCACCTCAGTCATATGTTTGCTGTAAAGGATGAGAACACTGGAGCTCAGCCCAAAGTAAGGACAGCATCAAGTATTGTCGTTGTTATTTCCCTACTGTGCTGGATTGTGCTTGAACGTAAATTCTGATTTATGTCTGACAAGGCAGATGTTTACTTGCTGTCTTTTGTACTCATTTATTTATTGGGGTATTTTTGTATGTACTGTTATACCATACATAGTCCCAGTCCCGCAGTCTGATCCTGTAAGCACGTGGTATCTCCCTACAGGGATGCAGGATATTCCACATGGCATTGCAGAACTGGAGATCAGTGTTGTCATTGAGTGGGTTTTTTTGTAAGTCAGCGCTGACACTTGCTGCTGACCTGACGCAGCTCTTAGTGAGAGGTTTTCTCTAAAAGAGACCGTTATATCCAACACCTTGAGTAAGGGCTGGAAGCTGTGGGATGCATCACAGCAAATTTGTTAGTTTCTCTGGAGTTGACAGTTCCTCACATCTTTCTACTTCATTTTTTGTCTTTAAAACAAAGGAGATTACACTGGTTAAGAGATTAAGGCCACAAGACAATAGCTAGAAATACGGGTTCTTTCACAGCTATGGGCAAATTATATTTATCCTTCTGTGGCCTGGATTTTTATGTCTGTAAGCTGAGGGACAATAGTACTTAGCTTTGTAAAGCACTTTGCTCTCCTGGGGTAAAAACTGCAAAATAAGTGAAATATTACGATTCATTACCTTCAAAGGAAATTCTTGCACTCATCATACCTACTTTTGTGTTGGTTTGGTGTTTCTTTAAATGTTCAGGGAGAACCACAGTGAAATTGAGAGACGCAGGAGAAATAAGATGACACAGTACATCACCGAACTGTCTGATATGGTACCCACCTGCAGCGCGTTGGCTCGTAAGCCTGACAAGTTGACAATTCTTCGGATGGCTGTTTCACACATGAAATCAATGAGGGGCACTGGAAACAAATCTACGGATGGAGCTTACAAGCCTTCGTTTCTTACGGAACAGGTACATTTTTTTGCAAATGTCTGTTTTCTCTGGTTTGCGGTCTTAGAAGATGTGAGGAAATGGTGAGAGGAGTCTCAATTTGATCCTTCGCAGTTTTATAGCAACTGATAGAAGCTACACATCAAGGTGTGAATACAGATAAGTTTTTCTAACTGTTTGTACTTGATTTTAGCTATGTGGCAGACCTTTCTGAAGCAGCAAAATGGTTATTCTTATCATTGGGGTCTGTCCATCTGAAAACAAGTCACTTGCTGTCTCTCATCACTGGAAAGGAATTTGCACCTCCAGAACTGTGTTTTCCCAATCCTAATAAAGACTCTCAAAAATAGGTAGAAACAAATCTGGAAAGACCTGCCTCTCCCTCCTGAGTTTAGAAGAAGGTTAAAAAGTGTCTGGTGTTAATGCCTGAATTCCCAGCAGCTGAACTGGGCAGAGGTGAATCCCATCTGTACTGGCTGAGGTACTTCCTTTGGTTACATTTTTGATGGAAGAAGGAAGATGCACCCAGTGCTCAAAGGAAAACTGTCTTTAACTGAGCACATTGAAAATTCCTTCTACCTTCATTGTTTTTGAAGTCCTGTGGGTGTAGTGTGCATTTTTGTGATCTGCGCGATTTAAGCACTTACACATGTAAGTTATGGCTGGAGGCAAAACTTCTTTCTGTTAGGGAAACAGCAGCTGCTGCTGACCTCTCAGTGTTCACATCTCTACTTACTCCGGATCTCCTGAAGTGTGTTTCTGGAGGGGCTGTGCCATTCAGCTGCTTGTTGGTAGGGCCACCCGAGTTGCTTCTCGTTGCAACTTTTGGGGTTTTTTGAACCTTGCAGAATGACAGAGTTTTTCTTCATCTTGGGTAATAATGGATGCAAACCAGGTTGCATTATCTTCCATGTAATGCAGCCAGGCAGTGAGGTTTTTTATTTACTCCATGGTTCAGAATTGATGTGCTTTCTCTACAATAAAGCAGCAGAAGTTGACAGTTTGTTGAGATGGGTTATTCATTTCTCTAATAGAATTTTCTAGATTTTGATCCTCACCTTACCAGCTAATGTCTGCCACTTGCACACCAGCTGTGCTGAGCTGTCTAACCTGGAATGGGACTCAAATTGTCCAAAACTCTCTGAATCACAGATGCAGTATCTTAAAAAGCTGCGGTGGTCACTGGAGCCACCAAAAAAAGGCTGTTCGAGCTTGTTTCCCAGGAATTGCTAGTTGCCATCCTTTCCCATGAGAGGTTTTCAAACTCTATTAGTCAAAAGTAGTGTTTCTGTGTGGTGCATGCAAAGAGATGTTTACGTGTGCAATTGAAGGTATGGGGTGTCTAAACCCAGTGTCTGACAGAGAGGGACAGAAGTCCCTTGCTTTAAAGGCCTACGGTGCCCCTTCCAATCCTCAGGTGGAGTCAGGGCTCTGGGTGCTGCACCTCAGGCAGATGTGTGGATGTCTCAGGACAGAAGTACCCAGGATGATGAGCAGGGGACTGTGTAAAGAAAAGGCCAAAGACACGGACGTTCCAGACCCTTTGGGCTTCTGAGGCTTCGTATTCCCAGGCTGTAAAAAGCAAGCAAGAAGTGATACGACTTTCTTGTGTAGTGGCTCGGGCCCCCTAATGGGAGGCGAGGCTGGGATTTCTGTCCTTGTTCCCGTTATACTTTCTGCCTTTTATCCAGTGACTGTTTAATTTACAAACAGAGCTCATCCTGGGGAGGGGGAAAGAAAAAACAACAAACCCAAACCAGAAACACTTCTTGTTTTCTTTCCAATTAAACTGTTCAGGACGTTTAATTAAGGGATGAGTTTTCCTTATGAGTTGTAGCTGTTCACTTCCTCTGTACTCTGAAATAACTTTATTTTTTAAATGTTAGATGCCTATCACACAATACGCAATGGGATTTAGTTACTTAATTTTCCTAAAGTGCATTGAGATCATCAGATGAAGGGCAATAAAAGGAAACAAAGTGGTTTTTGTTATTTAGAGCAACAATTTATGGTTTGCTGCAAGTTTGGTTGTGTTGTTATATCAATACTACAGTGAAAATTCCTGCCTAGCTTGTGATCAGCTACTAAGATCACAAGAAAACGATATTCTTGGGCACGACAGATGTGTTATTTAATTTCCTTTTCTTGCTGGCATTCTAATCAAATCCTTTCTTTGGAAGGAACTGAAACATCTTATCCTGGAGGCTGCAGATGGGTTCCTGTTTGTAGTTGCAGCTGAGACAGGAAGAGTGATCTATGTATCGGATTCTGTGACTCCTGTGCTGAACCAGCCACAGTCTGAATGGTTTGGCAGCACTTTGTACGAACAGGTTCATCCGGACGACGTGGAAAAGCTGCGAGAGCAACTGTGTACATCCGAAAACTCTATGACAGGTCAGATATATCCGATGTATGGTTCTGTGTATTACGGATCCCTGCAGAGCTTTTCTGACGTTCGAAAAGCCTGGTTTAAAAATCTGGTAAAAATGAAATTCAGCAAGATTAAACTGCATTCTAGTGCAGGAAGTACAGTAATATAAATCTTCTTTTGCTTGACTACATTTTGCTTCCTATTTGTTTGACTTCAGTCAAACCACCTTCATGTAGCTCCACATTCAAACTTCTGGCTTGAGTAGGTTTGGAATCTGGATTGTTTTCAGGCATAGTCTGGAAATCTGGATTGTTTTTCTTTCATCCTCAATGAACTTGTGACTTCTTTACAAATATGTGTTTCTTTAGGGCAGTGTTTATTTTGAAGGCAAAAATTGTACTTTTCCATTTTCATAAAAATTCCTTGAGGTTTGCTAACGGGAATCCTGGAGAAAAAATCCAGTGCTTGGCAGCTGAAAATCCAGTGGATTTTAAAAGGAAGGCTTTCTCCTGTAGCAGTGATGTAAGTTAGCTATCATTTTGCACAAGAAACTAAACTGTATTCATATCTTCAGTATAACTCTGGCTTTTACAGTTGTTCACACTTCAAGACTGCCGGTAAAAAACTACCCTTGTCTTTAATAGGCTGCATGTATGTTATTGCTATGAGAATTAGCTAAATCCTTTTTTAACTCAAATTTGTGAAGAAGGAAACCCAACTTCTTATTCTTCCACATAGTACGTTTATAGCTGAAGGAAAAAAGCTAGGGGAAAATATTTAGAACAAAATCCCGATCCATGCAAAAGTCACATAATTTCTTCTTGGTTTAGTAATTCAGAATTCTGACCTGGTTTGCTAGGACTTTTGTTGTGTTTCATAACTCAAAGGACAGTGATCTAGTTTTGAGTGAACCTGCACACTGTTTACAGCTTCCATGTCAAAACAGTGCCAAATTCATGATTTCCTGTGGTTTGAATGTGATGTGGTTTTGGCAGAGCTTTCGTGTATTCAAATTGGAAACTCAAAGCAAAATTCTGTGGTGAAAATCCAGATGGATCAAGACCAAGTGAACAGTTAGGGGAACCTAACAGAGCAAAACAGCTGAGATTCGTACTATGAGATTTGCAGAGGAGAACAACCTCTCTTTTTATTATGTAGCATATAATACACTTTAATGTACGTACCATGTTCTTCCCAAGAAGCAGTTACTCCAGAGCCTTAGTAAGCCTTAGTTGTGTTTTGACTTCCAAAAGTGCTCGGCTATGGGGCTTAACCTACTTGAACTAAGGCAGGACTGGACAAACACAGAGCGTTTCTGAAAACCCAACTCTGTATTTTTTCCAGTTTTAACTATGTGCTTTTCTTTTACACTGATTCATCTGTAGTCAGTGGAAAGAGAAATTCAAATAATAGTATTTATAGGGCTAAATCGTTTCTCTGCCTGAGTCTTTTGGAGTCCTCAGATTGACACAGAAGTCCCATAAATCATCTGTACATGGACAGCTGAATATTTTCCCAGAGTGTTGAAGCATCTGCCTGTTTAGAGCCAGGGTAGCCTGCTTAGCTTATGCTCCTTAAGGTGCAGAAGCAGGCTGGATGCAGAGGGATACTTTTTAGGGACTGGAGAGTGTGTATAGTTACAGCTGTTCCAAGCCAGTGCAAGCAAGAACAGTGTGTAATTGGTCCTAACTATTTGGGGCACATTGTTTGAGTTTTCCTTTACAAAGGTCTTGTGGTTACATATACAGGACAATTTTTTGGCCGGCCGAACATCTCATAAGCCATAAGCACAATCATCAATTTGCATCTGAATCAAGCATAGACATATCATTACATGTGTGTCATCTCTCGTAAGATCATCATAGAAATGGGTTTTTTGAAGTGTCTGCTGCATTTTTCTAGCTTTTAAACAAAATTAGTGTAAAGCAAGTGACATAACATAGTCCACTTTCTGAGTAGTTTTGTTTTAAAGAAGAGACTAGTGAAGTACATTTATTTAGTACCCTAGTAGTTTTATCAGTCTGTGGGGCACATATATAAAGCTCTAGATTTTTTTATATTAAACTTGTATTTCCTTGACCCTGTAAGGTACTATTAAATAAGGGAAGCAATCTTCCATGAGAACTGTCAGTCCAGCACCAATTTGCTTGTAAACAGCACACAGCAGGACTTTATGAGCCTCACTGTCATTCCTTTGAGATGCCTTTTTGGGAGCAAGGTGATTCTAGAGTCCATTCAACCAGTTACACTTCCCTTCCTGTAACACAAGCCGTATTGAGAGTAGCAGCTTTGTAAGAAGTAGGAATAAAATAAAATATTGCAGTGAAGGGAAATACTGAGTGCCTTCGTGGCATTTAAAAAGAAGTCAAGCAGGCAAATGCACTTAATTTAAGTCAGTGTTTATCAAACTATTTGGGCAGCACCCAGGTCTCACTTGGCTTTCCAGAGTTAGGTTTCATGCAGAGCAAAGGGTAATGCAGAGCTTGAAAGAGATGCCAACCGCAGGCCAGACAGCTGCATTTGACATTTTTCCTGCTCAAAGTGAAGTTCACTGCAGGCAGCAGGAAAATCCTCATCTTTTAGTGACCTCTGGCTGTTGTGCACAGGATATGCTTAGGGAAAAGAATGGATTTGCAGGTGAAAGTGTAATGATATGTTATGATTTTTAATTTTGCCCTCTTCCTCATCTTCTCAGGGTCCATTTTCTCAACCCTGTAGCTTCCTTCAGCCCTTGAACTGGGGAAGAAATTACAGTATCTTGACAAAGGAAAAACTTCACTTGCCTTGCATCAGATCAGAGCAATGTCCTTTGGTTATATTTGTCCTGTTATATTAACACTGCATTGCTGGGGTTTTCCCAGGACCTCTTAGCAGTCCTGCTACTCAGAGAAGCTGCTCCGCACCCTGTGGACTTGGGAGGCTGCCAGTACCAAAGGGGAGCGACAGAGAATAAACTGGTGGAGAAAGCAGGCTCCCTCTCACATTTCTGCCCCCAGGAATAAGACTGAGACTAGGACTGTGGTTGCATGAGCATTTTTTTGGCAGTCACACCAGCTTATGCAATCCTCACCTCATCTCACCCTCTCCTCCTTTGGCAGTTATGTGGTACTACAATGAGTCACATCAAGGGGACTCAGCTGACAGCTAAGCAAAAAAACCCTTGGTTTTGGTAGAGACAGCTCTTTGGCCCACCTTGTCATAGGGTTGCTTGAACTCTTGTGCTAACACCAAGGAGTAGTTGAGGGTAAGGAGAGGACAGAACTTCAGGAGCAGTAAAAGGATATGCAGGATGGAAGTGGCTGTTTAACTATGGCCTGAACCGTGTAGTGTGTTTGGGGAGTTAATTGCTTGCTCTATTTTTAACTGTCAGGATATGGGGAAGGCTGGATAATTTCTATTACATTTTATATCCTTGGAGATTTTATTCCCTGGAAATGGAACAATTGTCTGCTTGTTTGTTGCACATTAATTGCTAACACATTGTAGCAACAGGAAGGTTGAACTGTGAAATGTATGTATGGTTTGAAATGCTCTAGAAAAGACAGCAGCTGAGACTTGAGGATAGCAACAAATAGTGCTCCCGAGAAGTCTTTACATGCGTCACAGACATGATTAATCAGAATGGGGGAGATATTCCGAGTAATAATTTATTTTCCCCTCTTTGTTCTTGGAAATCGACAGATGGGAAAACAAATCATTTCAAATGTGGATGAAGATCAGATCCCACAGCAGGATCCATTGGCAAAGACCTCTTTGCCTTTAGGATGCACTGATGAAACTTGGTGGATGTTGGGTTCAAATGCAGGTTCAGAGTTGTGAAGGGCTGACTAACACAGTGCGGTGGAACCCTAACGTGAGCGAGAGCCTCTAAACAGCTGCAGTCAACAAATCTCTCATGGATAGAACACAGAACAGACAGAACTTACTAAGTGCAAAGAAAAACAGCTTTTGAAGAATACCTCTACTACATTTGCTCTTCAAAAAATGAATGAACAAGTGTTGTAGTAGATTTTCCTTCTATAAAAATATAATCTTCCAGACAACTTTGGCAGACTGATTTCTGCCAGTCTAATTCTCCATAAGCAGCTCATGAAAAAAAGTAGAATGAAGAATATAGATACCTCTGTATGGTTGCCTGGAAGTACTCCAAGTGACTCTCTGATGTGTCTGAGATACGCTTGTCAAGGCTGTGAGGTCCCTGTTCCTGCAGAAAACATCTCCAGTGGTGTAAATGGGAAACACCCAAGTATATTATATTCAATTCCACGCTCCAGCACATAGTAATCCAGCTATAACATCTTCTTCCAGCCTCACTTTCTATAGCTAAGGCGAGGTAGGGAGCAGCATATGTAATCCCATCCGTGGCACAAAGCCTCCCCAGGACATTCAGAATCAGGAGTCCTTGCAGACTGTTTTAACTGAGTAGTTAAGGGGTGCTGAAACTGTGGACCTGTGACATCAAGAAAATGATGAGAACCAGAACCTCTACAGCTTTCATTTTCACGTGATTTAGAAATGACTAAGTCAATTTATTTGCTCGCTGAAAAAGATTAATTGAGGTTACTCCTGGACAGAACTTGCATGTCAAGTTTAATCTTGGAGTGATATTTTATTGCCCTATTTTATAAGTACAAAAAAGTGGAACTTTATGATGAAAGTGGTGACTGACCACAGCAAAAGTTGAGCTGATTGGTACCTTTTTAGAAGAAAAGACCACTGTGTGACAATTCACTGTGGTTCATGAATGTTATGGAAACATCCCTCCATGTTAACACAAGAAGACATTTGGACTGGGGAACCCATCTCATGGAAAATTCAAATAGTGTATTGTCTTGCAACGATGGTTTCAGCATATGCAGTGTTCTGTCCAACTGCAAAACTTTCTGTTACAAAACACAGTTTGTAGACACAGCCACAAAATCCAGATGCTGTAGATAAGTCAAATTGTCTGTAAAAATGAGAAAAATTGTGTTAACCTCAAGAGGGCAGTGCCAGGACCAGTGGAGAAGTGAAGTACAGCTTTCTACAGCACCGAACAGATGGGAAGTAAATAACCATGTGAAAGAGATAATTAGGAATAACTTTTCTCGACAACAGATACTCTTCCTGACAATCAGCACAGGAGTTTTTGAGCTCTTATACTTCTGTGTCAGTTTTCCAACTCTGATTTCTGCATGATCTTTCTTAGAAGAAATGGAATTCTTCTCATACACACAGCCAGGCAGAGAACGCAAATGTGCTCTTATTCATGACCACTGTTTTGAATTCTGACTCGAATTAATGATTTAGGAGAGACTCCAACTGATATGGAGAATAGCTGGATGAGAGTCTTATTTGGCTTCATGTGCAAAATTCTCCAAAGAAATTCAAGAGACTAAGTTAAGGCATGATCAGAACTCAGTCCTGGCAAATATAATTGTGATGTGCCTTATATGTCATCATCAGTAAAATTCATGTCCGGTGAAAAAGTCATACATTATCAAAACATTTAATTAAGGGAACAGCTTCTGCTCTATCTTATTAAACCACAGAGCTTCTTCTTATCCAGTTAAAAGTTGGGTCAGCCTATTTATATAAAAACAACAAAAAAAAAGAGTTTAAAAAGTTTATTTTAAGTACTGGTGCCCACAGTTTTGCACAAAAATAAAAGTGCTTTTCTACCCAGAGCTGTTAAGATTACTTAAGGAAAAAAAAACAAAACAGAAAAGTAAAAAAAATTCCCTTTTTTTCAGAGAAGTGTGTCCTTGCTGAGACAGTCAATAAAATGCTCCTTTGGGACTTTGTTCTCTAGCCTTTGGTTTTGAAGAGCACATTTGTTAGAGTTTTATGCATTGCAAAGGTACCGTGCGTGTAAAGGGTTATTTCAACTGATGGAACTTGATTTTGTTACTTATTTTTTACTTCTGTCTGTGAACTCTTTTAAGTGCATGAAACCTAAAGGACCATCTGTCTCTGAAACATGCCCAGCCCAGCAGCTTAGGAAGTCAAAGTACAGAGAATTAAAACCAGATCTCAATATTTTAGATTTTAACATCTTAGCAGAGGATGATTGACCTAGTAAGACCATTAGCCTCTGGGCAGGTAGGGAATGAGTTGTATAATTTTTTGTTTATAGAGAGTATTAATAGCTACTTGTCCTTTTTATCTCAAGATAAAACAGTGGTTCATCATCATCTGTTTTCATTGAACGTCCATGAAATGTAACTACCTGTAGGATGAAGTCAAACAGGCATCCAGTAAATAATGTATAGCAAAGCAGGCAGAGTAAGGAGGAGAGAAAGTTTCCATATACATGATAAGAGATGTCTTGATGTCTCTTATGTCTCTGAGGGACGCTCTGAAACTTGACTCTTAACAGTTTATGGGATTTTCCACCCACCCACAGACATACTCACCCCCTAAACACACACTTTATTCCTTAGAAGGGTGGAGGCTGGAGGCAGCTGTGCCAGGGTTATTGCACCTACAATGGCAGGGGACAGAGAGATTTTTGAAAATAGAAGCTTCAACACTAAAGTTATCCTCTCTTTTTCAGGACATGCATTTTTGAAACACACTACCGTGTATACAATATTTATGAGTGATTCATGTGAACAGAGCATTTTAGGTTTCAGTCTGGTTTTACTATAGAGAAAGCCAATTCTGGCAAGGCATCTTTTCCTATTTCAAGTGTGAAATCTTGGAAGAGATTTGGCTTGTTGCTGACAACTAACCAAATCACCACGTGATACCTGTTTTTCAGCAATTTATGTGGTCCCGCTGGCATTGCGGGGAGTGAAGAGGATGTTTCAGATGTAAGAGTTTCCATATACGCTATGGTGTTGCCGTGCCACTGTTTCAAAGAAAAAAGTCTGCCAGCATTTTCATGGACTGGTTGTTCTCATAGCAGGAAGGTCACAGTGCGATCCAGAGATGATCTTTGGCGGAGCCAGGCATAGGAATTTGTGGGTTTTTAGCTTTAGTCTGTTCAGCTGGTGGGTTCTTTACATGAGGGTTGAATGTTGTGTTTTCTCCATCCTCATTCTGTTTGCAAGCAAATGAATTAGTGCAGAAGATGCTTAGGAGCAGGAAACAAGGAAGCTGTGCCTCTATGGCATTGACATCTTGGCTGTCCCACCAGCATGGGTGCCTAAAGCCTCTGTGTGTTCAGCTTCTCTTCTGTCAGCGTTTGGTTTGATCAAGCACAGTTTGCCAACTCCATGTGATAAAATAGAAAAGCTTAGTGGAGAGTGAGAGCATCCGAGCCTCTGAATGTTCTGGGCTCTCCGGAAGGAAGGCAAGGAAAGTTTTAAATATTCTGTGCTTTAAATTACACATATGTGACTTTATGTTTCCTTTGCAAGTGGATCGCCCTGTTTTTCACTTGAAGTGAATGATACAAATCCTTTGTTCAGTTGTGGCTGTGTGACCGGTAACTGTGGTGCCATGATCTTACAGGGGTAACGCAGAGGGTGGGATTTGGCTTTTTGGGTTTACGTGAGAACGAGAACTTTTAAGGCTTTTGAGCGCCGTTCCTGCTCTTTGACACACTAGACACTACCACTGAAATAAGAAAAACCCGGTCTGCTCTCAAAAAATAGGTATTTAAAAATTATTATATTTTAAACATATGGTACATTTAATCTCTCTAACTTATTCCAAGAGAATTTTGTTTTAATTTGGTCTCTAGAGCTGTTACTGTGGAAAAAAAAAATTCCCAAGCGTTGGGAAAAGCTAGCTATGTATAAAACAGTTCATAAAGCAACTCCTACACAAACATAGTGACCCAGTGGTCTCCCTGCTGCTGAGATGCTCCGTTTGGGTGGAGAGTACTGGAAGGAAAACTGGTGATAATAAGCTGCATTTTTTCAAATTGCTTTGGTAATTATAATGATGATTTAAAGAGGTCAGTACTTGTTTTTACCAAAATAAGGAAGGAACTTTAGCCTAATACTCTGAGACAGACTTGTTACACGTGATTAACGTTAGGGAATGCTTTTAGGGTGAATTTTCAGGTGTTTGGGCATGCATGTGCAAGTGGGTTTTGCGGTTATTATTTCTCTTCAGTTTTCACCTTCAGTTTCTCACTTGGAAACTGCCGCGTACTTACGTCTGTTATCACAGATGTTTGGCTGGATCGTTTTCTGTTGCTGAGTTTCAAGGGTGGTGGGTGGTTTTTTTGATGTACAATATTTATTCAACCTGCTCTATTTTGTTAAACATGATGAAATATATGGAGTTAGTGGGTGTTTTTTTTCTTCCCTTTAAAAAATACTAGTGTTTCACAAATACCTGACCACCACCTTTGGTTAACGCATTGCCAATAAAACAGTCCGAGTGTGCCCCTCAGAGCCTTTTGGCACTGGCCCTGCCAGTTGCAGCCCTCTGTAAATCTCAGGTTCTTCACTGCTTTAATGGGAACTTCACAGATGCTGGGAGGTTGCAGAATTAGCCTTAACATGTGCCCTGTGGAGAGCTAGCTTTTCCTTTAGCCTCATTTGAATGTTGTGCTGTCTCAGTGAAGTTAATACAATGCGCTGAAATATTTCATTGTTATGTGACGAGTTGTAGCAAAAGGCTGGGGAGGCAGAGGGAGGAGTGGTGCCTGGGAGTGATGGCATTCCACTGGAGTGTCTGCTTACTTCAAAAGCGGAATAACTGATTTGTCACTCCCTGCTGTCATCTTTCTCCTGTTAGCTGAAGCCTCTCTATAGCTCCCCCGTACTGGGACAGCAGAGGCAGGACTTCCACGGTCTTTGATCCTTCCCTGGCCTTTCACCAGTTTGTTGAGACCACAGCACCCACTTGCTCCTCACCGGTACCCTGCAGAGCTGCAGAGAGGCAAAAGCCTCCCATATGGCAGCACGTAACCGGCATGTGAACGCGGCCCGCTGTCAGTTTTCTGCGGTTTGATCTCTTTTATTGTAGTGCCTTAGATCTGAACTTACGTCATCAAACGTTCTTCTTTCTACTTTCATAATGTGGAGACTTTTGTGTGTAATTTGTAAGTGTCTTGAGTCTTCAGAAAGAGAATTAACACCTATAATGTTGTCATGGCCCACACACCTTGTTTTGATTGAACTAAAGGTGTAACTTATAAAAGCAACCAGACAGCGTCCTTGGGCCTTTCGTTGTCCCCCCTCTCTCTGCCTCCTCATGTATTTAAATTCTGTCACCAGCAGAATACATCACAAAGTCATCTTGCAGTCATTATTTATATCCTCTAATGGACTAATTCCATGGTGTGTCACCAGCTCGTGTGGAACAGACCACAGCCAAGATTCAGAACCAGACCATACTAGTATTTACTAATAAAGTATATATCCCAGTTCTGTGAGCTTGATAATGAAGTACGAGTAATACAGAATGCCAGGAGCTGAAGCTTTTTTGGCAGAAGTGTTTTTCAGTAAAGCTTCCCGCTGAGCATTCAAATGAAACAAATAGGTTAATTTAAAAGCTACTCACGACCTTTATTTATTGATTTAGTAGGCAGCTGTGAATGGTAAAAGAGTTACCATTGCAGAGTTACCTTGGATAGCTGTCCTGTCAGGGGAGTGTCTGCTGATGGTGCTTTGGAATAACTGTTTCTGGGGTTTTCCATCCTTTTTTCTAGTTACAGAAAGTCTGCTCTGGCTTCTGAGGAGCTCTTTGTATCTGGGATCACTGGCAGGCCTTAGTATGATAATTTTTTCCAGCTCAGGCGTTCCTTCAAATGCATTTGATAATTGTAACAGAAGTGTTACCCCAACTGCCCAGCTTCTTGAAGGAAGAACTTGGTGATATTTATTTGTTTAGTGACTGAGCCTGGAAGTACCAGTGGAGATCAGAATGTGGCTGTGTCAGGACTTTAGGCAAAAATGTAACAAGATGAAGCTTCTGTTGCTGAAGTTTAGGTGAACAATGCAGGGATGAAAATGTAAGGATGAAAAAAAAGAGAATTGTCATCCAGCTTTACCGATAGGGGAGAGGAAAGGGAGATAGATGCTGTTGTATTTATGTCTAAGGAGAGCTTACACCTCTGTGTGGGCGTCTATTAGCTATTTTATTTAGTGTGCTGAATGTTTCCCGTACATAAGATAACCATTGTTGAGATTCAAAATATGTTTAGTCCTTAAAATATTTTCATTTTTTGTGTATTATAACTTAACTTTCAACATGTGCTTTGAATTATTTTCTGGGGTTCTTATGTCCAGTTTTTCCAGGTCCATCAGCGGAGAGATTGCATGGGATCTGTAGCACTATCCCTTCAGATAGTCTCTTAAAATTAACTCAATAGCAAGGCTCAAAAGCTCACATAGTTTCCTTTTCTAATTTAATTAAAATGATGCATGTTTGCCTAACGCTGTGGAGAATTACATGATGCATACTGGTTAGTCAAACATGAAGGGAGGCACAGCAGAGACCTTTTGCCTGTGAGCTTTTATAAGAACAACTTGTATTAAGCAAACAGCTGTGTAACGTGAGGTGTTCCTTGTTGAAAAACAAGAGGGAGTGAGAAAGCTTTTCAATTTGCCCTTTGTGGGTCTGTGTCTCCAGTTGATAAGTATGGGACAGACGGGTATTTAAAAATAGCTACATTTCAATTGCATTACTCCTTTTTTTTTATTTTTTAACTTTGCTGTTGATTGGATCAACTCTTCATTCTATTGTAAGAATGTCATAACTTGACTCTAATGCTTATACAACGCCTTTTGCAATTAGATGATGTAAACCTTAACGTATTTAAAGAGCTTCAAATAGTTCCCCTGAGAAGCTAGGCTAGTGAGAAGAGGGAGCTTTGATGGTTTATATTTACAAGTGGAACATTAGCCATCGTTACAGGTTAGGTAGTTCAGGAATTTTTTCATGAGTGCAGAGGGAAAAATGAGCAATAGAGAGCATGTGCTAGTTCTAAGTAGCATCATGAAAGTGGAGTATTTGATACAAATTAAATATTTTTTTCATTATTTGGGTTAATTTGTTTCAGGTTCTATCCTGATACATCAAGGGTTTATCGCCGAATGTAAAGAAAGGTAATCAACCCCCCAGCCTATAGTCTTCTTTTGGAAGCATAATCATGTTTATTTCTCATTTAAGCTGATTATGCCCTGATAAGCATGAGATTTTGATGGACTTTCTGAGAATCGTTTTGGATTATATTACTGAGAATTTTTAGCTACAGCGTGTTGAGAACTCACATTGCTTATGTGAGCTTGGACCCTGTTCCTAGCTGCGCCTCCACTACTGGCTGACCACGGGCAAGACAGATCATTCCTTTGGGCTTCAGTGTCCTCGTCTTTAAAATAGGAGTAAAGGTGTGGACAGCAACAGCAATTGCCAACAACAAGTAGATGCTTGGAGCCAGTTATTTATTTTGTATCCCAATGTATTTGTTTATCAGAGTGTTAGCGATGCTTTGTGCTGTACGTGCAGTGGGGTAGGGATACGATGCTGTTTCCTGCTGCAAGATAAAACATGCATGTGGGAGCAGTGAAGCCCCAGCCTGTGAGAGCTAAAGCAGTCTTGTAACATTTGGGTGGAAGGCACTGCCAGCTTTGGAGCAAGAGGGACTGCATTTTATTCCTGCCATCCCCCAAGCTTCTTGGCTGATACGTGTGCAAAGTCCTGTGTGGTCCCTGATTTTGTTCCAGGCTGCGTGAGGCTGGCTGATTTTACAGTTGTGTTGTATTCTCAAGGGATATTGGTATACCAATGTCCCCATGGCTTCATTCTGGAGAAGTTGGGCCAGGGCACAAAATCCTATATTGCAGAGGACATAGGTATGAGTGTTATCTTGCTGTACAGCCTTGCTGGTAGGGTGCCGTCTCCTGTGGGGAGGTCCCATCCTCTCTGTACAGTCATATCAGCTGGGAAGCAAGGATGGGAAGTGTGTATAAGGAGACCTTGTTCCCACTTGCAGTGCTGCCTCCCTCAGAGTCATACTGACCCACTTGTTGAAAGATTTTGTAGGATCACGATTTTAATATCGGGAAGAATATAAATGCATCTACCATCTCCACATGATCAGGAATGTGTTACCCCTTCACCCTGCCATGTCCTGAGCTTCCTATAAGGCAGGGATGAAGGTTGCGATTATGGTCCATAAAGGCTGTGATACCAGTAAGGGATGACCCGTGCTACCAGACACCTTCCAAACAGAACCCAGAGACTCCTGCACCGGTAGGGGAAGCGGTCTGGAGAACAGACCTTTTCTACATGAGAATTAAAACTCTGTGTAGATCGCTAACAGCACAGCTATGACACTTACTTTGCATGATTCTAAAGTACAGAAGAGAAAAGCGTGCAGGCTGCTACGAGCTCATCTGCTGTGCATCATGGTGAGCCCTGGCAGCAGCCCCGCCTGGTAAAGCTGCGTCTCAGGCAGGGGAAGGCTGGCGCGTTGGGAGTGCCAGCGCCAGCGCCCTCCGCTTGTTTGCAAATGAACAGGGAGGGTTGGTGAATGAATTAGGCATCGCAAGTTAGCAAGTTTGTCTTGTAAAAACAAACTCATCAGGCTCTTGCTTTCTGGAACTGTGCATTCTTCGTGGCCTCTCGATGTCTTTTAAGTGTGATCAAGAATTTGTGTCTTTATTTTTATTGTAGATTTTAAAAGTCCGTTAACTACTCAGTGAATATGAAGCGGTGGTGTTAAAATAAACAGCAGGTTAGCGGGCGTTGCCTGTCAGAGCTGCGCTGTAACCTCTGATGTGAATGAGAAAGGCATGCGAAATGAGAAAGACTCTGTAAAATCAGTGCTACTTTTGGGTGCACCGTGTAACTGCTGCCAGTCATATGGTTCTGCCCTTAGTTTGTAATTTGAAGTTAGGGTAGTTGTAAGTCCACCTACGTTTTGAGCATCCAGGCTATTCTTACTGCTCGTCTGTTTGCTTTCCTCTCAGTGAGGGGCCAGAGAGATGCATTTTTTGTGGGTACAGTTGTATAGTTCGGTGATCCCGCTCCACATAGTTCCTGTCTTTGGTGGTGTGATGCTGAAGGGGTGCTCTGTTTTCAGAGGATACTTGGATGGCCAGCAGTGTATTTCTGGGCAGCGGCAGTTGCTCTCAGTCTCATCAACCCCACTGTCAATCTCTTGTCATTTTTAGGGCAGGAACTGGGGCTTTCAGAACAGACTGTGTACTCTGATATGTGTATGTGCGTGACAGATATGTCTGTGCTCTGTTACCTTTATGTAAGTAATAAAACCCAGAATGCTGAGAAGAGCTGTGTGACCATGTTTGTTTGTTTCATGTTTTTTTTATTGTGTATATTGTTTTATTTTTATATAGTGAGCTGCTTCTGGTTTATGTAAACATGAGTTCCTGGGAGGAGAGCCTTCAAGTACTGTGTTTGCGTTTCAGTTTGGATTCTTAATGTGTTCATAGATCATCTGTAATTTTTTTATATTAGGATCCACAGGGTGGATGTATATTTATTAAACTTAATAGAGCTTAAAGCACTTGCTGAGCTGCATTAAACATGAGATACAATTTTAGCCCTTACAATTATAAAGGTATAAATATTTAAAGAGTTTTATTTTCTTTTAATTGTTAAATTAATGCAGAATAAATACTTTGCTCTGGCATGAGAATATCAGGAGGAATTTAATATAAATTCATCAAATTTAGGCTATTTAATCTTCTTATTGAAGATATTTTGTTTATGTATTCATAATACATCCATTGTTCTCAAGAGGAACTCTGCCAGCTGAATACCTCAGATGGTGTCAAGCTGAATGTTCAGCTTTAGTTGGTGCGTATGTGCAAACTGATAAATGAAAAGTTAAACAAGAAGAAGAGTTTCACTTTGTTTTCTGGAGCTTTATTATTTGTCCACAGCAGTGATCTGTATTGTATAGCTGCACAAACTCTTATGGAGTCAGTGTCCAAATACCATTTCTGTCTTCATGCACATCTTTCGTCTCACAGAATCCTAGAATGGTAGAAGTTGGAAGGGAGCTCTGGAGATCATCTAGTCCAATGCCCCTGCCAGAGCAGGATCTCCTAGGGCAGGCTATGCGGGAACATATCCAGGTGGGTTTCCAAAGTCTTCAGAAAAGGAGATCCCACAACCTCTCCGGGCAGCCTGTTCCAGGCTCCGTCACTCTCACAATGAAGAAGTTTTTCCTGTTGTTGAGATGGAACCTCCTGTCTTCCAGTTTGTGACCATTGCCCCTCGTCCTATCACAGGGCACCACAGAAAAGAGACTGGCCTCTTCTACCTGGTGCCTATCTTTCAGATATTTGTAAACATGAATAAGATCCCCTCTTGGTCTTCTCCAGACTAAACAGCCCCAGGTCTCAGCCTTTCCTCATAAGAGAGGTGTTCCAGTCCCTTAATTGTCTTCGTAGTCTCCGTTGGACTCTCTCCCTGTCCCTCTTGAGCTGGGATTTATATCCCTAGGTACAGTAACAGAGCTGGCTTTTGATGCTGTCCGCAGAAGTATTAAAGACTTTTCTGTGCTGCCTTCCTACTAGTGATAAATAGTTGCAGCGTTGCACTTCTGAGTGATGGGCTGGCAGCTAGCAGTTGTAGTTGAGAACATGCATCTTTAAGCTGGTCTCTGCCGTCCCTTTCTAAAGACTTGCTAATAGAGAGCATCACCATAAAGTCCTTTGTTCTGTGACTCTTCAGTCTTGAGAGTCAGCCTACATTTGGAGCGGTGTCCAGAAGCATCAGTACCTTAACCATCACTTTGTTTTTATTTTTAATTATTTCCTCTTGTTTTCCTGTATCCTTGTCTTGCTTTTTTCATTTTTATTGTAAGATAAAGATGTTTCTAGTTTTCATAAGGATGTTTGAGTGCAGTATTCCTGTGTCCTGTTTGTCTTCCCTGAGTAGCCTGTGGAGTATTTTTGATGAACACAAAGTCATCTTTTGTTATCTTGTCCAAACCAAACTTAGTTTATCCTTTATTTTATTTTGCCTGGAAAGAAATATGTAGACAATCCGGTGGCTGAGAATAATTATGAAATATCTAACTTGTTCTTTGTAAGACAAGATGCTATCAACTGCAGCATAAAGCTTGCTGGGTTGCTGCAGATACTGAGGGCAAGGTGAGACTCCATATATTTATTCAGACTCTTTCCTTATCAGGTCCAAGATTCTGTACAAGACAGCTGTCCATCTACTGATAAGTTAGAGGGAAATGAAAAATTGTTACCGTGTACTTTGCCAAAAGTATTTTTGTGTGCCTGATGCCAAAACAAATTTCTACTGATCTTTGTAAACAGGTAGTAGTCTTTTGTTGCGAAAGCAGGGTATTGCAGTGCTGCAAACTGGATGTGAAGATGGTATGGTTGTTTTTGAGAGACGGCCATTTCAACTTGCACTGAAATTTTTGCAGAAGAATGCCCTTATGTAGCAACCCTTCTTTCTAATTGCAGACTGTAGGATACAGAGGAACTGGAAATCCAGCAGAGAAAGCATTTGTGGTAGAATTACATGTTGAAGTTTATGGAGTTTTGAATCCACCAAAAAAAAAAAAAAAAGAAGAAAATAACTGAAAGAAGTAACAAAGAACAGACTGTGTTTGATTACAAGGCTATAAACCTTAGCATGCAGTGCTTAAACATGGAGGAACAAATTTTCTAACAGGCTGGTGCTATTGTGTAAAGATGGATTTGAGCCAGACTCCCAGATTTGAAACCCCATGAACCTTCATTAGGCCAGGCCAATCCTTGGCTTAGGTTCATCTCAAACGTTGCAGACAGAAAAGGTATTTGAACATTCACAGGAGCAACTGGAGATCCAAAGGGGGAAAGTTTGTGTGTAATCTGTTCACCATTTGCACACACAAAGGCCATTATCAGGGCCAACACGGACATTTGTCACCCTAGTCGTGATGAGAAGACTTTTAGAGCATCTTTGAAAACACACTGAAGCATGACACAAAGGCAGTGTTTCTGGAATGCATCCTCAGTGCTTGAATTGGTTACTCACTGATCTCTTTAGTGGGAAGAGCTTTATATGACTTCTCTAATTTTACTGAAATAATGAATCTCTTTCCCATTGTCCTCACCTCTGTGGTCCCCTCTGACAGCCCTTTTCCTGTAGCAACAGCTGACATCAGGTTCCTGGGTCGCATGGTGGATTCCTGCTCAGAGGACAGGTTGATACAGGTTTAAGCAGTACTGCCTTCTGAATGGGGACTGTAGTGGGTAGATTTCAACAAATTATCAATTATACCCAGACCAGCCAGAGAGATTGTGTTCTGGTTTTATTTATTTGCTTTCTCTTCTGCAGTAGAGTAAACTCTAGTTTCCTCCAAGTTGTGCAGCTGCTGTAAAGGGTAGTAAGACAGCAGCGTCAGTCACTGCAGCGCTGCGATGGAGACACATGTCCTGCACTTGCTGTATCGGATTGTGTCTGGAGCTGGGGAGGGGAAAAGTTTAGTGTGAGAATGAACTACATGCAATTACCAATTTATGGGGAAGCTCATAAGGGACCCAGCTGGTGGTGGCACTAGGGTGTTAAAACCGTTCTTCTGAAGAAACTAGAAGAAGAAATTTTGAAACTGCCTATGTGCACTAATCAGTTAGCAGTTGTCAGAGCATCCTGGAATATTTCTTCCTGGTAAGAGTATAATCACCAACTTTTACATCAAATGTACTTTTTATGTGTTTCCTTTGGAGAAATCTAAATGGGCATTTATCACCAAGGTAGCAGCACCAGTGTAAAAGATGCAGGAACACATGGAGATAGGAATATTTTGTGGTTCTGAGACAGAGTTATTATTATCAGAGCGTGCTGTGCCACCTCCGTGAACTGAGCTGGCTGTATGACACCGAGTTGCAATTTATGCCAGTTTGGCTGAGTGTAGTGTGGGACCTGCCAAGGTCCATCACATGAGCAGCTGCTGCCAACCATAGGTGATAGTAAAGCAGGTAGAAGACAATTTTGCTATTCCATGCTGGCAGAAGCAGAGCGGTGTGGGTCCGTCTCTTCCCGGAGCTAGGTATGGAGCAGTGGGAAGATTCAATTCTGATTTTTGTCTTGAGACCAGGTGACGTTGTATTATCACAGTCGCAGATTGTCAGAACAATAGGAAGTCATGGCAAATACTGTGATACAACTCCAGCTTGCACTGACTTCATCGTTTTCCATCTCACTACACTTCTTTAGACTAACCTGGTAAAAACTAAATGCGGTTAAGTCTAGGTGTAGAAACGAAGATTATTTTTTTTTGAGCAGTTAGCACAAAGGTAAAAAGGGTTAATACTGTATGCAGATTGGCATCATTAAACAGGAGAGCTCTCCCAACGGAGGAAGCTGCTAGTGGTGTGTGTGCAAGACTGCTGGCAGGCACAGGGTGTGAGCACTTGGAAGTATTATGCTGTCCCTTTTTCCAAAGCTACCTGTGCATTGGCTGCATACAGATCTCACAGTGGGTTGTTTCCCAGTTTACTGTCCCCAGATTTGCTCTACACACCTGGTGAAACCAATATTAGCTGAAAAGCTCCAACAGATAATAGCACTGGTACGCTGTGCCTGAGGAGATCCCCCTTAGCCCAGGGAGTGCACCGACAGGCTTGTCTGAGCTACACTGAAAGCCTTGTCCTTAGTCTTACTCAACTATAATTCTTCCTCTTTTTAATATAATTTGATTGTAAGCTTCTCATAACAGATGAGATATAAGCTGCTCGTTCTTTATCAAAATCTGCACAATATTGTTAGAGCTGTACAGGGTTAACACACACACACACATGAGGAACTATTGAAACAAGCTGCTGAGAGAGCTTTGTTGTAATATCTACATACCCAACATCTCTCTGACTCATACCCCCTTGTACCCCCTGCAGTGATGTTGTAAGTCAGGGCAAAATTTAGAATACTCTTTGTTATCTGGTACATATTTCTAAGACATTGCCAAACAAAAAGCTAAATTTAAAAACGATGACTTTTGTTGTCAGGGGTTCCAGGCTTGCCAAAGGAACATGTGTCAGCAATTTAGGCTTAGCAGCCACATCATTGTGAAGTTATACTTATTTCTGTAGATGCCATTGGATGATAGAAACGGAGACATTCCTGTTAGCTGTTTGAGTTATGTTTACTGTCACTGCTTTTTGAACTGTAGTGTCGCTTCAAGAATTTCTGCTGGAATGGAAAAAAAGAAAGTGCATAGAAACTCTTCTTTTGTTTATGTGTATGACAAAGTTACTGTGTCCAAGCAGGGAAAAAAAATTACTTTTAATGGTTTGATTTGACTTGTATGTTCTTGTGGACAGCTGTTGAGTCCTGCATATGTATCCTGTCTTTATTTTCTTCATCATGTATTGCCTTTGTTTGTTGAGTCAGTTTGCCTCCTGCCTAATGGTATTCTGTTGCTCTAAATGGTTTGATTAGTTGAGAGGAATGGGTAATAGAGTGTGGCTTTGGGTATGGAAAATGAGACAGAGACAGACTCTGATGCAGAGAAGGGAAAAGTGTTTGAACTTCAAATCCATCTTTCACCATAGGTCAGTATAACTGAGCTGGGAAATACGGTGATACGATTTTTCCCAGCTCACAGCTGAATCGTGCATCTATATCAATACATGGCTCACTGCTCTGAATTGAAACATCTTTAGGAATTGCTCCCAAGCATGTTAACTTTTTAACCATGTGATATACACCCTGAACATACACCAAATGACCTTCTATCAACAAGGGTGACTTTCCTCCAGAAGTAGTTGTCTTTAGCATACCTTGAGAGTAAAATGCTACTGCCTACGTCCTTATCTAAAATAGTGGTCTTTAAACTGTTTCATAGTGATTTTATTCCCATTCGTGGATGGAAGTATTTTCAGTTGAAATAATTCTGAAATTAATGTTTGGCAGTAGGATAATTTCAGAACTTAATTCTTGGACAGAGACTTTTGAGGCAATGTGATGGGACTTTGTATTCTGCATGATTAATTTAGCACAGTCAGAATATGATATCTTATACTGCTGTAAGCTTAGGTAGTTATATCATGGTAGAGGCTTAGGTCTGTATGGTTTCAGTTAATGAAAGATATGGTACCTACCTGAAACACATAGGCTTGTTCATGGCTGTGTGTCATCAACGCTGGTTTCTGTCATTTAATTGTCTAGCAGCTGTTCCACTGTGTTTCTCTTGCCCACCGTCACTTCTATGGCTGTATCCAGCCCTGAAGCATTGTGGATCTGGGCCAGCAACTCATTTCTAGTCTGTGTTACTAATCTGCAAGATTTTATAGTCATCTGCTAGCAACTGAGCTGTAGATGAAAAGGTCCATTCTGTTAGTTCTTACGTGATGACCAATAGGAGTCTAGGTGATACCCTGTACCCACCTATCTAGGTGATCCCCTACCCTACCTGACATGTCGGGTTTCTATCAACTCTGAAGGGGCCCCACCACAAGTGCTGCTGTAACATATCCTGTATCTCATCATCAAGGAGAAAACTTGGTCTTATGTGTTGCTCACTGTTCCTGCAGCCCTGAATATGTGAGGTGGTATTATAGTGGCAGTGTTCTGGGTCGACACGAGAGCACTGGGTAAGAGGAGCAGCTGTCAGGGAAGTGATGCATGTTGCTTTATCCATAGTTCTGGTAAAGAGTGGACTGATCAGATCAAGTGCAAAAGCTGTGCTTGATGTCATGGCCTTCTCTGCCTCTAGACAGTTAACCTGCCTTGGAAGCTGGTCTTGGGCCAATAGAGAAAAGAGCCATTACTGTTGTGACTCAGAGTCAGCTTTGCTGAAATCATTAGTTAAGCCAGCACATAACCGGTGTGAGAGACCACAATCAAGTTTGGCCGTTGGGAATTTTTTCCCCTAACTGAGTTTATTTAGCTTATGAACCTACTGTCATTTTAGTTTATAGTGAATAGAGTTAAATTTCTGTATTGACCGTCATTTGCTCTCCCTGGCTTTTCTAGGACGAATCCTGGACTTGAAGACTGGAACAGTAAAGAAAGAGGGTCAGCAATCCTCCATGAGAATGTGCATGGGATCGAGGCGCTCTTTCATTTGCAGGATGAGGTACCCGTTTCCCCTCTATGCCTCTGATGGTTCCGGGCTTGTCTCAGATTAGACCTATTAAGACATTTTGTAACACTAATTTGACCTTGCTTAAAATATAAAGTTATAATGACAAACTCCCATTCAGCATTTTCAGAATGCTTGCTTTTGGAACTGAAGAAAAACTGAAATCTGCCTTCCTTTATGATTAATAACAAAACAACACCTTGTTTCTGTGTTGCAGTTATTTTTATTAGTATGGGGTGTAGAATTCTTTCCTCAGAGAATTTCATGACAACTTCACCCCTGGAACGTAAGCCATTGTCTCTTCTAGTCAAATTATTCAAATCAATACTTTGAGAACAAAGTTTGCACAAACGTAATGAAAGCCCAACTCTGTGTATTTTTTCAGCAAACCAATAATATTAAAAGAATCTTGAAGACAAACAGGAATTCAGTTGCAAACTTGCCAACTATGTAGGAATTAACCTAAGCCTGGTATGAATTAACCAGATGTCAGCTGGTTGATTCTAGATAAATGAGTAATTGTTAGAGGGTTTTTATTTTGCAATTTTCCAACTTCTCCTGAATTGCTTGGGCTTCTTTAAAGAGATCTGCCTGCCTAGTGCTTCTGACTGGGGCTTGTGGGCACTTTTGTTGTTGTAGTGCTAACAGGATAAAATGCCTGTTGCTATTGCAATAAATTTCTATGTGGTTAGGGGGGAAAGTACATAATTGCATCTGCAACCTATATTCAGTGTGTGTGTGTGTGTGTGTGTTGAAAACAGATAACGCAAAATTTATTACGGAATGAAGCGCACAAAGCAAAATATTGGACGTGTTGCAACAGATGCCTGTACTTCGTTGTGTGGATTTTCTTCCAGTCATGTGAGGAAGCTGAATGTATAGCTCTTGGGTGCTTTTGTAAGGGGTTTATATACTTCATACCTGCAAGATCAGGCTTCAAAGCTATAGCTCCTCTTCGTCCCTTAACTGTGGGGAAAGAAATACAACCTGGCAGAGAGACACTTGAAACATTGCTTTCTCTTCCTCCAAGCTGCACATAGTTGTCATGTGAGGAGGACTTTTTTTGTGCAAAGAAAACCAGACCTAATGCCCTGTTTACAGTTTTTCCCCAGCTTTTAAAACAACATTTCAGACTGCAGTTATTTCCTAGCACTCTGATTCTGTAAACCCCAGCATATGAGAGTAATTTTATACGTGTCAGTAGCCCCATTGTCTCTGTAATTCTGAATCTTATTTTAATTGTTCATTCCTTCTGCTTGGCAGTCACTGGTGTTAAAAAAAAAAAAAAAGAAGGAAAAAAATTAAAAAAAACCTTGTGGGAAGAATGAGCCTTAATAATGTGAACTTTCCTTGTGATTACTCCTTTCATTGTTACTGTTTTTTTCCATTGAAAATGAACTGATTTTACCCTTCAAACTGTTTACTTAGCTTCAAATGGATTGTTAAAATTACATAGTTAAGCATACTTAGAAATATCACAAAATATACGTGAACAAGTGTTAAAGTTACGTGTAAATAGTCAGTTCTTGCAAACATTAGATTAATATCTACTAACATCTTAACTGGTGTTATGGCAGCTGAAATGCTCTGTCCAGGGAAGCTACTGGGACACTGAGACTGTTTTGTGTGGATATCTGGGGGCCTGACTTACATTCTTTTCTAGTTTTCACCTTTGTTTTGCAGTATTTTAAAGTGTATCTGTTCTTTAGCCACTCTTGGAATATCTATTTCACATAGTCTTTATGTTGGGGGGGTGGGGTGGGGCAAGAAGGAATCTTTTCATTGTCTCATCTATTTTTGTCTTTATAAAATAAAGAAAATATTTGTAGCATACTCAAAAAACTCAGCCCGTGGAAGCAGCAAATTCTAAGAAAACAGGAATCAGCGACTTCCTGTCAGAAATAAATATTCGTTATTGTCTACTTCTGTATACTAATACAAGGCTTAAAATGTGTTTTCCTCTTAAGTATTTATATTCATT
This sequence comes from Baryphthengus martii, assembly GCA_013396935.1. NCBI lineage: Eukaryota > Metazoa > Chordata > Aves > Coraciiformes > Momotidae > Baryphthengus > Baryphthengus martii. The sequence goes on along the minus strand of VWZK01019267.1, from coordinate 457,368 downwards.
TTTGAGCCCTTTCAAATATTAATTTGCTTTTAGGTGTGGAAATGCTCCTCTGGATCATTTACCTCTGAACAGAATAACCACCATGAGAAAAAGATACAGGTACTACTACTTAATTTACTGCGACAGTTAGTTGCTGTAAGCACTCTTATTTTCCATTGGGCTCGTGCTCAGTCATGGAATACTACCTGGAGACACAGCTGCATTTGCACTCAATGTAAAATAGCACTTCCAAGAAGTGTTACGGAAGACAAAACGGAGTTGAATAGCTTTGTAATGGAGCTGACATTGTACAGAACTCTAGGTTGGCAGTTGTTTTTAACTTAGAGATATCAGTAAATCAGTAGTAGTCATTTAAAAGCATAAAGCTATTCTTCCTGTCGGTCAATGTGATACTTCTGTGTTTCCTTTTGATTTAGGAATGGCCTTGGCCCAGTAAAAGAAGGCGAAGCACAGTATGCTGTTGTCCATTGCACTGGCTATATCAAGGCCTGGCCACCAGCAGGTGTGTATCTGTCTCATTGAACTATCTGCAAGACAAATGAAAACCTGGTTTGGGATCCCTTTGCTGGTACAAAACCAGGCTGAATTTCAGTGGAATAATCCATTCAGTCTCATCTCGAGAAGCTTTTGATACCGAGAAATCAGCTGGTTTTGCTCACTCTGGGCCTCTCTGTTTTCCCATGTGAAACCCTCCTCAGTTTCGTTGACACCAAGAGCTGTAGAAGCTGTCAGTGGTGTGGAATTGCAGCAGCTGGGGCCAAAAGTTTTCACTTTGATAAACTGGCATAAAAATGGCCTGATTTTAAGAAGGTAAACACAAAGCATTTTTACCTCTAGAAAGCACCAAGTAGTGCTTTTATATTTCACTGCATTGCAAGCACCTATGTATGAAAATGTCTAGTTTTGATTTAGGTGCATAGGTCTTCACAATGGTGGTGTTAGTGAAGAATGTTCAGTGTTTGTGATAAGTTCTGTTTTGTGGCTGTTTTCCTGAGAAGTCTTGGCATATTGCTTTGAACTACAGAGAAAAACATTCACCTACTGTAACTCAATATTACATATGGGAATATTTACCTTTGAAAAATTCAGAGGAGACAGTGGAGCTCTTCCAGACATCATCATGAACTGGGTTAGCTGACCTTGGCGTTTGCAGGAGTTGAAGAAGCTGTTTGCAATCTGACAGCGCCTGCTGGCGTGGATCAAACCAGGAGTTGTCCTGCTCTTTTGTGGTCATATACCACAAGCATAAATCACATTTGTCCGGGGAATGTGAACGCTACGAGGTGGTTTGCACCAAGGCTGTGCGGTGCTGTGCAGGCACCAGCATGCTAACGGGAACTTCTGGGTTTCCTGTTGAACTGCAGTTTCAGAAGAAGAGGAAGACCCCTCTCCTCTTGTTGCTAGTAGAATTAATATGCTTCAGTGTGCTGTGGGAGTTAAAATGTTCCCATTTCATTTATTTTTAAAAGAGTGAGAGTACAGTCTGTGTAAATTGCTGTATGAAAATGAAAGGGTTGGTTTTTTTGTTTGTTTTCTTCCACAGAGAGATTAACTTTTCTGTCAGTAATTCCAAATGTAATTGAATTCAGCCTTGATAACAGAGGATAGATCTTCAAGAAGGTGCAGGTCAAATGAGATTTCTTCTAGCTTCTTGCTTAGCTTGATTAAAAAGTGTGCTGCATGTTATGGGACCTTTAAAGAGACCTGACCTTTGAGGGGTGTATGTTGCTAACGCAGAGCTGCAAATGCACGAGCTCCTGGCACCACTGGGTTACAACATCACCAGTATATGACTTCCAGTCACCATTTCTGCAGGGGAGCAGGCCCTGCAGCACAGGAGCATGGGTTGAAAGGGATCTTCTGGATCTCTAAGTGCCACATTGCCAGGTATCACACTGTAAGTTTCGATTTATGTTAGTGAAGCATTTTCCCTGCCTCTAGCCCTTCCAAAACCTCCCTACTCTCCCATGCTTGACAACATTTCTAATTTCCAGTCCTTATTAGTTTATCAGAAGTTTATGCTGGTGTATTCTTGGTCTATATTTCACTGAAGGTCAAGCAGGAGTTTCCTGATTTGTGCCTCTGTCTCTCAGTGATGTGGTGTGTTTCTCCAAGGAGGTCCTGCCCTGTCAGCCTCAACTTTACACTGTTAAACCAGCTGATGACTTCTAATCTCCATTCTCACAGTGCATTCTCTTCTTGTGTCTTTTCTCTGCACTTATGTTTTCACTTAACTTTTCAAAATGTGGGTCACTAGCACTATACACTTTTATTCCAGATGAGATTGTAGCAGTGTATAATGAAAATATTTCCTGTCTTGACTAGCAGTATGCAATACAGCATACTTCTCTCTTGTATAGTACATCCTGCTGGCATCCTAAATCAGCTGAGATATATATGTGTGTATATATATATAAACCAGTTGTCAACTCAAGATCTTCCAGTTCATAGCCAAAATAACTTTGAATTGTGTGATCTTTCAATTAGTAATATGAAGTTCCATCCCATTTCTGTTGCTGTAGTTTATGACTGTTATTAGTCCCCAAGTGCATGCTTATGCATTTAGTAATGTCGAATTTCATTCCGTTTCTATTACTCCACTCCACAAAATCACATGGTGCTCTCTTATTATATCCCAGTGCTCCTCCACAATGTTGATGCCTCCAAAGTATAGCGCAGTCCTAAGGGATGTTTTTGATTTTGACAGTCTTATGTGGAATTTCAGTGGTCTTTTATGTTACTATCCAAATTGTTGCTCATAATAGTCATGTCTGAGTGCTTTTTTCAGGGCATATCGTACTGAACTGGGGCCTCTTTCTTGAGTGTTCCTTTACCTTCCCAGACTTCCCTGTGTTTGGAGTTGAGTTGGAATGTCCATGGGCTGAATTGGTCTCCGATATGTTTTGGTAAATAAGTGGCAACATCACTGCATTTGTTCTCCTTTCCAATGGTAATTCAACCATAACCTGCAAAAGAAATGAAATAACTGCAGCTGTAATTGAATTTGCTAAGGCTTTTCTACCCTGTAATAAAATTGCTTTTGTTCAAATCAGCTAGAGTAGCAAGCCCCTGGCCTTTGCATCATCTCTGAATTCTTGGAAATACAGGGATTTGTGCTAAATGACAGCTGCTTAAGAATTCAGCTCCAGAAATGATCATTTTAATTTATTTTTCAGTTGTCAAGTGGACATTCTAATATAAACTCCATATCCTTTTCTTTCAGAGCATGACATGTGGCATATGCATTATACAACTCATATACAACACATAAAACACACTTTCATAAACAAAATAGCATATGTTTAGCAAATGCTCTTGATCTATACTTAATCTAATTTGTTTAGCACCTGGTGTTTTCTCTTTCTGGGTTACCTTTTCATTGTCTGTGGCCAATGTGTTAATTTTTTTTAGCCCCACGCTGCATATAACTCAATCAGTTTTGATACAGAAATATCAAGACAAGAGCTGCTCTGTGACCATTATTGGTGTGATAGACTATCAGGTTTGACAGTGCCTCTGCTGCGACTAATGTAAAAGTCTTCAGTAATTCAAATACTTAAAACAGGTGAAAACAAATGACAGCTGGCATCAGTGTGGTGGCATATTTTAAGGGCTGAGGGTTTTTTCACAGCTCTAAGGCGGAAGGCAAATTCTTTTACAGCTCAGATCTGTAGTCAGTGTCAAAGCACTTTGCACATCTAGCCTGATATTTAATTTTTTTTCTTTACCCTTAATGGAGCAAGAAGGCTCACTTACTGGCAGACTGCCCTTTTTTGCTGAGAAATGAGAGAGAAAAACTCAGGAAGCATCGTGCCTCCACACAGAACTGAGCTTGGACCATGTGGGACTGCCTCTCCCATGTTTCCTAACAAAGCAGACCCAGGAGTGCTGCTGCCTCAGCTCTCTCTGGGTTCCCCTGGAAAAGAAGCAATTTGACTGTTCCCATAATACAGTGTGTTTGTCTCTGAGTGAGTGTGACACAGAAGAGCGAGCTGCTTTGAGGAGCATGTCGGTTCAGGCTGGGGTTGGTCATGGTGCCATCATTTTCCTCCATTGCGTCGGCAGGAGAAGGGTAAAACTAAGCTCAAGTATAAAACCTGGCATATGATACCTACATACTTATATCCCCATAAATTATATGTTGGCCTCAAGTAATGAGATTAAATTTTGTGTAGAAGTCAAAGAAAAAGGACTTGTATATTCCAGACAAACATTCCAACCCATTACATTGTTTGTTTCTTATGTGGAGTGTATCCTACGTTAAATAATGACGCTGCAGTGTTGGATTACTTTGAATGAGGTAAAAGACCCCTTGTTTGAAACTGGCTGAGCACCAATTCCAGCCTTCCTCCCCCTGTTCCCAGTGAGGCAGTCCGTGATCCTTAGCCTAGACAATGTTTCAAGTCCATAACCACTCACAAAACTGAGAAATGCTGACCTTCTCCTGATAATTTAGGTTTCACCTTAAGCAATCGTTTGCTTTTCTTCTCTCTCTTTTTTCTTGGTGTTTTTTTGTTTGTTTGTTTATTTGTTTTTGGGTTTTGGGGTTTTGTTTGTTTTGGGTTTTTTGTTGTTGCTGTTTTGGTTTTTTTCCTGAACATCTCTTTCCTGGAAGGATATGAATCTTATGTGGTCTATATGATATTTTCCTAATAGGTTTTTTTCATGCCATAACAATTGATGGAAAATACTTGGTGGAGAGAGAAGAAACAGTCTGTCAGGATGTTGCTGGTTTTCTGTAAATGAAAGGCAGGACCAGCAAAAAAACAGAAAAGGCTTAGACATCTACTTATTTCGAAAACTTAGATAAAAAGTCCCAGAATAATGTTAAATTCAAATAATGTTGAAATATTTTTTTTTTCCTCCTTAGTTTTTTATCTTAAAAAAAGAAACATTTTAGTCTTCCAAGTCAGACTTACGGTAACATCTTAACCACAGCATGCCAAAGCTGTTAGGTTATTTGTAAAGTTTTGGCCAGAATCTGGACATTTGTGTAAAGTACTCCCTCTTCCAATACAAAACAAAATAGTTGCTTGAATATTCTTTGCGGTGCTGTCATTTCTCAGGCTTTTTTTTTTAAAATTTAAGAAAAAAAAAAGAAAATAAAAAATAATTTAGTTTTTGTTGGGATTTTTCACGAGATTTTTCCTTCGTATGCTGTAAACATCCACAGCCTTTTTTTGTGAAAGCCTTTTTCCATTGTAGTGTGTGGGAGATGAAGTCACACAGTTCAGTTCCATGCACAGGCGTGTAACTATCAGAAATTATTCTGATGGCATTAGGCATTAACAGGGGATTGCTAGTGACCACTGGACACTTAAGTTACATCCTTCTAAAGACTCATAAATCACTTATTTTTGAGTGTGGTGAAGTAAAACCACAAATCTGCTAACACTGTTCTGTGTCTTGCAGAAAACGTGGGGCAGAAGGATAGAGAAGGAAGGCAGAAAATGAAGCTGTTCTGTTGTTAGAGCCAACTGGAAGCTCATTGGAAAAACTAAAAAGTTCCTTATGTCCACAGAAACACATGCTGTTGCCCTGTGGGAAAATGTTTGCTGGCATAAAGGACACTTGAAAATTAAATATAACTTCTGATGGCACAGCATTCTATTTGTGATGCTCAGTTGCAGGCTTAGCTTTGCAAATTGTTGATATTAACTTGAACAAGCATAGCACTATATTTATTATTCAAGAGGAGCCTGTATTTAGTGTTGAGAAGTAAAGCTTTTCTCAGGGCTACGCATCAGGAATGCTAATAACTAATGTATGTTTATTTTGTTGATACCTCCTAAAGATCAGTTTCACGTCTGCTTTCTTGGAGGTTTTTGCAACTTTTTTTGGAGATTCTGATGGTACTTGGTGATGTTAAGGACAAGTATTACATGTTAAGAGCTGGACAAGCTGACACTGAGCATGGTGCATATACCTTTGTTTACCTGTACCCTGTTGGAGTGTGTTCAATAGGAAGTGTGCTAAAGCAAAACTAAATCTCTCTAGAATGCATTTCGTATATATTATCACCCACAGCTGAAACTGGGTAACTATCAGGAAGAGAGTAATGAAAACAATTTCCCTCTATGGGATGCTGTCAGTAACAGCACCTATACCCCAGGCAGCAGGTAATCATTTTGGCATATTTTTACTCTAGGCGCTTTTAGGGAAGCGTTAGGAATTTGCTGGGTCAGGAACCGATTAATTCCAGGCAGGTTCATTTTTATTCATAAGGTGTCTTGTAGGATAACCCAACTAATACATTTTCCAGTGTGTTATACAGACCAAATGTAATCTGTCTTGCAAAAAAAAAAAAAAAGGTGAAAATTAGAACAACAGCCTCCCTTGCCCACAGAGTGACATCAGAAATGGTGTTTCTTAGCTAGGTTTATTTTAGGAGATTGTTTATGTTGCTTTGAATTTATTTGGGCAGTAGCAAGCATGGACCAAGTTCCAAAAAAGGAAAGCGCTGTTGAAAACTGCAGAAAAAAGATTAAGTGAAGTGGAAGCCACCCAAGTGAGTTTCTTTGCTGTCCTTTGCAATACACTATACTGCTAAGAAAATGATCGAAAAAGCTTTTGAAGTCAAGAGAAAATACTTTAGATTTGTCCTTCTCAAAATGGTAAACTGTGTTTAAAAGGGTTTTATGGTTAAGGCTATCCGACTAGGATACCTAGGATTATATCCTTAAACGATTATATCCATGTAGGCCCCTATGTTTAAGTGGCCTAATTCTCAGAAGTACCAGGCATCCACCAGGAAAATCCTCTGAAGGTGTAAGGACCTAGAGCCGCTCACCATCTTTGAAATCAGACCACCTGTAGCAAACTGTCTGAATGGAATTGTCATTGCTTCAGGTACCAGCTTTTAAAATGTTTGTGCTTTCAGCTGATGGTTGAACTCGCAGGTTTGCGCTGGTGCGGAGTTCAGGACCGAGCAGCGAGACTCTTCACTCATCTCCCAGAGGGATGAAGTCTCTGGTGCCATCTTCCAGCCAAATTGTTAGGTCAACTCTTTGTTTGCTGCGGTACTTTCTTTCCTCCTGTGGTTGTTTTCGTACACTACTGCTTTTCTTGTGCGGCAGAGTCGGCATCCTCGTGCTCTTTCCGGAGCTGCTGCATCATTCAGTTTGTCCTGCCCACAGTTCACACCTCTAGTCACAGCTTTGTAAGATGAAACTGCTGGATTCCAGATACCATCTCCTGCAAATAATTATCAGTTAACCATTTTCTATCTATTTAAAGTTAGCATTTCTCACATGGAGAAATCTAGGTTTAGTTTCGGGAGCTCACCCTTCCAGACACCTCACATGCACGTGGGCAGATAGCAGCCATGTGTCTGTGCCAAAATTTTGTCCAAAGTGAAGACAATTTTGAGTAGACATGTTTGCTGCTGCTTTTTCAGGGTAATTTTCTTTCTTTTTCTCAAGAGGCAGCCAAATTCGGTGCCTTTGCCTATTGGAGCTGTCATTAGGTAATTACTAAGTCTTGTGTTGAAGAAATAACTGTGTGTAAATACAGCAAGGAAGGAAAACAAAATACTTCTGTAATAATCTCTGAACTGTAGTTTCACGTCAGTGGTTTATGCTCTCTGGTATGCTGGGGTCTCAGAGATTGGGACTGGTGTTTGGGCTTTTCTTTGTAGTTTGACTGGTGTGTAACAGAAAAGAGACTGGAATAGTGGGGTGTGAAATATCGGAGCAATGCTTTGTAATCTAACTGCTTGAAGGATCAACTGATGAACTGCAGGCAGTGCAGAACAGTCCCACAGGGATGCTTAATGCAGGTTGTCTTGATTCTAAGGATATTCTAATTCAGGTGAAGAATATTGAGTGAAAGTTTGAGTCCCAAGTAACCTGCAGAGGGATCTTGATCAGAAGTGCGAAATAATGTTTAACTGAAAGATATCATGTGTAGATTCCTTCCAATGTTATTTTGAAATTTAGTGTTTAATGATTGATTTTCTTAAAATGTACTTGTAAGGTCACATACTGTCATCTTGATCTTCTCATACAGCTGCTAAGAAGACATTTCAGAGGAGTATCCTGGCATTTGGTGAAGGATGTCACATAGGTTTAGAAGTTCAAGAGTTATTTGGGGCCAAATTTGTGTCTCTGGATAGCAAGATCATTGTGTAGAAGACAAGGTGATTTTGCCCACTTCTTGCAATGTGCGACCTTAAAATTCATACTGCACCTCAATTTCCCCATTTCCCAGTTGTTAGAAGGGACAATAATGCTCCTCTTTCGTAAAGCTCTTGAGATACCAATAAAATCCTAGTTATCCGCTAGGGACTGCCAATGAAGTTAGGCTCCCAAAATTGTGAATTCCATTGAAAGTAAAGTTTGGTTAGATTATACTAAAATTGTTGTGTGTGTGTTTGGGTTTTTTCTTTCATACTTTGTGTATTTTATTTTATTATATAGCTCAATGGGCACTGAAGAATACTTGTAGAGTGTTATTTAGAAACTGATTGTTAGATAAGATTCAATTATTTTGATTCAAAATAACTTCCTTCAGAGACTACTTCAGTTCATACAGCAGCATTTATAGTCATTTTTCAGAGGCATCATTTAAGAAAGTTGTGTATTGTCATCCTCTGCACAATCCAAAGATTGACTTACATGGGGAATAAAAAGTTTTGAGAATAAAGTAACTGCTGTTTCATAATTGGTAGCTGCTTTGCAGTTAATTCCATTGATGCTTTAAAGCGCCTCTTAAATGATTCACTGCCTGTTGTGACTGAATTCCTTGAAAAGCCTTGTGAAAGAGTTTACAAATCGCTTATTTAAGTCAACAGTGTCACTCTTGGAAGATGTTTTTTTGAGTGCTTCATAGGAAATTGGTATCTCAGAAATGAAGTTGGGAAATAGCCTTAAGTAAAGGCCTAGCCAAGTAGCAAGTAAACAGAGCTAATCTGAATGTTCCTATTTGTGAAACATGGAGATGGAAATCAGTACACATGTGTGTTTTGCTATTATTCCTGTGTTTATAATAGTTACACAACTGAAACAAGCACTGTTAGCAAAGCATCCACATTTTTTTCAGTCTTTTAACGTAACGACCCAGATTTAGTCCATTATAGAAAAAAATAAAATCAGCTGTTAAATATGAGTATGAAGATAATGAGAAATCTAGGGTGTGCCTTGTTTTTAAGGCTCGTTAGAATATATTATTCACAGAGAAAACCGAACATGGTGTGCATTCAGTGATCACATGGTTCCAGTAACACGCTGCGGAGCAGTACTCACGGAAATGTTATTGTCCTCGGTGTATAATGGAATTTTTGTATCTGCTTTGTCTTTGGCAGCTAAAGTAGCTGCTGTGGGTACTGTATATGCATGTGAGGTATGTGGGATTGAGCGCAACTGAGAAAGATCAACTGACCTGAAACCAGAGATAATGTATTAATAAGGCAGTAAGGTTATTTTGTATGATTTAGAGCATCTAGAGTAGTACAGAACCAGAACCAGCAGTGTCTCCGCTCATCCTAGTCTACTAATTGTAACAGTATTTGTTATTGTCTCTTTTAGGAATGACTATACCAGAAGAAGATGCTGATGTGGGACAAGGTAGTAAATACTGCCTTGTGGCAATAGGAAGGCTTCAGGTAATGCCAGCTTTCTGTATCCAAACTACTGCTGAACGATTTGCACAAAGTTCTGGTACTAGACTGTAACTTCTTATGTGCCTGTGAAATAAGAAATGCCTTGATGTCGATGTGCAGCCAGTGACTTACAGAATCATAGAATGGTTTAGACTAGAAGGGACCTTAAAGGTCATCTAATTCTAGCCCCCCTGCCGTGGGCAGGACTTGTTTAGAACACGTCAACAGGGCAAAACGGAAATGTGATTTTGGTGCATGTATGTATTTAACAGAACAACATTGGCAAAGGTGCTGCCGGAGCCTGAGCACGTACCTGCTGTTCTCTTGGGTGTGTAGGGCTGGGATATTCTAGACTGGGAGATGTGAGAGTACAGGTGCTGCAGATGGTAGGTTAAACTGGCTCCCAAAGCCAGCCTTATGCTGCCTGCTATTCTTTCATTCATTCTCTCTCTCTGTGTAACCAGCTACTTAAGAAACTGTAATTGCAGGAGTCTTTCTGAAAGCGGTAAAGATAAAGCAGCCAAGAAGCACTTCACAAATACTAGCTTCATTCCCAGCGTGTACTGTAGTGTGCGTTCAGATGTGATGTCAGACGAGGGAACTGGGAGAATAAAATTTTACCTCCTCTCTGTCCAGATGGTTACAATTGATGGTTTACGTTTTCTTCCTTTGTCCATTGCTGATGAGAGTTCTGAGCAGGAGGTAGAGCAGTTACAGTGAGTCTCCTTCACTGTAGCAGGGAGGCTAATTTTAATCTTCCCAGTCTGGGAATTCTGCCACAGGTGGACATATTTGAGCCTCCTGCATGATCTCCTATTGGCCTGCACTCGTTGCCATCTGCTAGGATGGCATCAGTCCTTCTGACAAGGTAGAATGACCTTTTCATTAGAGCATAGGTACCAAACCCATCTTATTGGAGGTGAACAGCCTGCACGTTACCACAGGTGTTAGCACTTCTGCAGAGCATGTCTCCCTTGTGATGACAGAGCTACAAAGGTATTGCATGATGGGGTTTAGGTTAATTATGCTTTTATAATCAAGGGTAATATATTCCACTAGTGGAGAGAAGGAAGTTAGGGGGGTTTCATATGTCACAGCTGCCAAAGAAAGATGATTTCCAAGAAAATCACATTAATAACATGTAGAGTGTAAAAACATCTGTTACAATAGAGGAGCCAGCATGCAGGGTATGTGAGGGAGAGCAAGAGGAGGCGGCTCTGAGATGAGTTTAATCACAAAGGAGTCAAGGTGCACAAATTAAAAACTCTGTAGCAGGAACTTGAAATCTTACATACAGTTAACTGGCTAATCTGCTTCAAAAAGAGAAAAAAAAAAAAAAAAGGAGAGATTTTGCTCTTTTTACATTGGACCTTGTTAGCTGAGATAGCTCTGGAAGTTATGAAAAAACCCAATTGTCTCATGTGTAGCCCCAGTAGGAATGAATGGATATAAAGTAGCCTAATTGCACAGGTTTCAGGTGGAGAGCTGGAAATGCACCATTCTCTCTGGTGAGATTTGAGGAGCATTTACAGGAGGACTGTGGTTTTTTCGTTATGAGCAGCCACTTGCTGGCCTGATATCACCTGTCTCAACCTGTGGAGAACTTTGTTCAGGTTCTCTTGAGCGTTGCAGGTGGGGTTCATCTCACCTGAAAGTTCAGTGTTTAGTCTGAGCTGGTCCAGTTGGATATGGCTACAGCTAATGAGTTGGCCTGTTCTAGAGATTGATCTTCCTGTCCTAAAATGAGTGGACTGAGTTGTGCCTCTGCCAGTCTCTCATTCTTGGTTGACAAAGGTAGGAACCAAGATGCCTAACTTAAATGTGGTGCCACAAAGTGAGATGAATCCAACTGGACTTATTCCTTACTCTATCCTGCCTTCTTGGAACTTCAGGTGTATTTCTTTTCCTGCTGTGCTATTGAGCCTATGTAGATACCATGGTGTGAGATACTGGCCTTGAAAACTGGACAAAAGGCTGTTCTGTGTCATTTATCTGTGCTTTTGTTTCACTTTTGACTTTCTTCAGTAGTTAGCGCTCTGCCAACAAATTTTGTTTTGGCTGTGTAATGAAATTTGACTTAAGGTGACTTTCTGTCGACTAACGGCTGTGGACTTCATGAATCATAGGTAACCAGCTCTCCAGTGTGCATGGACATGAATGGCATGTCGGTCCCAACGGAGTTCTTGTCCCGGCACAACTCTGATGGTGTCATCACCTTCGTTGACCCAAGGTGCATCAGCGTCATTGGCTACCAGCCCCAGGTCAGTGAGTCGCTGTAAATGTGGAGACTGGTTGGAACTAATGAAGAAAATTCTATTTGAATCCTAAGAGCAAGATGCCTTAAAGCTTGCACAGCTTTCCAGTAAAGTTGTTTCAGTGACAGAAAATTAACAGTGCCTGAAGAGAATTTTAGTCCTGTAGATCTTTGCTTCTGCCAATCTATTGAACAGTAAACAAACATCGTTTCTGGCATCTATTTTCCTTTAGGCTTACATCTGCTCCTCTGAATAGGAGGATAGTCACAGAACTGAGTAGAATAGTAAATGAACTCCTGACTACCACAGCTCTCCCTCAGATAACTCTGAAAAGTTGCAGTTTAGAGGCAAAAATAATTTCTAGCTCGTTTGTTTTTCCCATTTATTTTTATTTTAGGTAGCTTTATAACAACTGTTTTTCCAAACAATAGTGCCATGAAATGGATTGTAGTAGAAGATTCCAGTCTTTTCAAGGCACCATTTCATAAGTATTAAAAAAAAATCACTTTAAAATTTGTTTGTAAATACATATATCTACGCAACAGTACAAATATAATGTGGCACATGATGCCGACAAACCTTGTCAGTATGATTCATCCCCAATTTACTGAGTAGTCCCATTAAGGGCAGTAAATTTAGTGTTTGCAGTGATTACTTGCAGATCTGCACATGGGTTTCTATTGTGGTCTGGATTTTTTACATAGCTTTATGTTTTATTCTAGGATCTTCTGGGGAAAGATATTTTAGAATTCTGCCATCCTGAAGATCAAAGCCATTTGAGGGAGAGTTTCCAACAGGTGCTTTGTCCTGCTTCTTTTCTTCTGCCATTTATTTATTATTTTTGTTACTACTTTGTTCAGATAAGTAGGTTTTTATTTTTCATTTCAAGATGTTTTTATGTTATGCAGAAGGAGTAGCAAGGTACAAAATGATTTGTTGATCAATTACTAATCAGCTAAGCTCACAAATGATAAACTGCAGCATCTGTTGACTGTGTTTTCAGAAGTAAGTCACCTATACGTTTTGTTTTCTTTTACAAAAAAAAGTTAAATGAGTGTTCACTGCACAGATAGAGCTGCTTTGGAGATCCTCTGTAGACCCCACTATGTTAAATGGCAACTGAAAGTACTTACCTTCCTAGGCAGGCTTTTGATTTGAAAGTAGTTACACTCCTTTGTAATGCTGGATTGTTTATGACCGTAATTCTCTGCTAGCATAGATGATACGCTTCATACTTTAATGGAGTTACGCCACTTTACATCAATAGAGAATTTGTCCCTTCTCCCTGTTAGGAATTGAAATTCAGACAGAAGTAACAAAAGAAATACAACATATGGAAAGAGTTACTGATCTGGATTCATTTTTAGAGTGGGCCACGTTTGCATTAGCTATATCAAAGGCATTTATTCTGTTGTGGAGCTTAATGTTTCAAATTGGCCTGGGACATACAGTAGGAGTGCTTTCCCCAACCCTTCTGCTTGTTGCTGGTCTTTTCCGTGCCTTCCCTGCTGCACGAGAAAGCGCGGCTTCATATGTTTAACCGATTGCTGAGGTTCAGATGATCTAAGTGGTTCCAGATTTTCTCACAACAGCCTCTAGCTCAACCAGGTTCCATCTTCTCTTAGATGCTGAGTGTATTTTCAGCTGTGAAACATGGATATGAAGTGACTTCTAAAATAATTTGTGTAGTCAGTTATTCCTTCAGGCATAGCATGCAAAAATGCAGCTGGAAAAGCTGCTCTGGGGAAAACAACTAAGTGCTATTCTGTGTCCATGGAATAGATTGTGAAACTGAGGTTATGGTCTCTATAGAAGTGTTTGAGATAATATGAGATGTCAGTGCTCCTGAACTGTTCCTCACCACCTCCTCTTTCAAACAAAGTCTACAAAACCCACTGGTTAGCTAGCAGAACAAACTGTGAGCACTCTGCATCTTCTTTGTGTCCTTTGAACAGAGAGAGTTTGAAAGCAGCTAAATATCTTTTAAATTCAGTATTTTTAGTCATAGGCAGGAGCTTGTCAGAGTTAGATGCTTGAAATAGGTCATCACACCCAGTCATCCTCTCTGCCCCACCTTGGTTGGGGCTGTGATGCTGCAGCTAAACCTGCCTGGTGGGTAGCTGCCACCAGGAGTCAGGTTCCACTCCCACTTCTCCCTGACTACCTCCCCACCCTTCCTACTTTCCTGATCCTAGCACAGATGGACTTGCGAGGTAGGCTAGCTAAGTGACTAATTGCTTTTGCATGGGACTAGCATTCAGCTGGTCCAGCTCCCTGAACTTGTGCCTGATCGCATCAGTGGCACAAGAGCAGTGAGAACACATATGCTGTTTTTCACTAGTGCCCAAATGATTGATTCCACGAATTTATCCAGCACACAATGAGAGAGAGCTGCTGGATAGTAACATGTCAAACATGCATCTCTGAAGTGGTTGCCTGGGGCTCGGAAGGGTTGACTGACTAACATTCAAGTTAATGTCTTGGTCTCCACTGTGTTCACTGAGAAGGAGATCAGGCTGTGGGAGGCTGCTGGTGTATCCCTGAACACAGCAGCTGGAACTCTGCTCACTATTGGACATGTGCATAAAAGATTTGCTGGATCAGGGACCCAGATTATAAGTGAAAGTTCCTGTTCAGTCCACCTGTGTCCAATCTATGAAAGTATTGTGCTGTTTCTTTATTAGGCAATTCCTTTTTCAGTATATTTTTATTCAGTACAGTAGCAGTGTGGTTTGGGCTGCTATTTCAGTCCTGCAGTAAAAGACTGGAGTAAAGAGTTAAACTATGCACCAGGTGTTTTTTATTTCCAAAGTATGTAAGAAAGTAAAGGTTAAACATTATCTTTCAGGGTTTTTTTGTGCTGTCTTGTTTGCGTGCACTGTTTTAAGACAGTTCAGGATTTTCCCACCAGCAATCTCTATCCTTTATATATTATTACAGAATAAGTGTTTGCTTAGTTCAGACTTCAGGACAGTAGATCACTGCAGGTTTTTTTATTATTGTTAGTTTGGCCGTAGAAACTTTTAATTAAAAAGGTAACTGTGATTTCCAATAAAGTCTCTTTTTTTTTTTTCTAAAACCTTCTGAAAACTGGACATGTGTAATTTGCTGACAGTATCAGAAGCAGGTTAGTGCATAACAGAGGAGGGAGGAAGGGGTTTGCAGTTTTTGGTCAATTGCCAGTATCCATCTCAAAGCTCTTGCTTCCTTGGGAAGATAAATTCATTCATCAGGGTGGGAAAATCAGGCCAGAATAAGATAGTCTCAAGGCCAAGATCAACAAACAGAATTTAGTATCAAAGGATCCAGAATGCAGCTATTTGATACCCAGTAGGATGCTATTCAGATTGGACACTTTTACACTAGCTCTGTGGTTTTTTTACCCTGGGTGTGGTAGTAGAAAATTGCTGATAAAAGAATGTCACTCACTGAATTCAAACTACAAAAGCATTTAAAAAAAAAACCACAACAAAACAGAAATGCCATTTACTTCAATATTATTTTGAACTTCCCTGGGCATTGCTAAAGCTTTTTATGTCTTCTATTTGCATTCTTTCCATTTAATGCTTTATCCAGTTGATGAATATGAAATGCAGACTGTTGAAAAAAAACCAGGATTGGAGCATTTTCCCTAATCCAATTGCTTGTCAATAAAGACAGAGGGTAACTACTGAGTTCTCTACGTTTGGAGAATACAGACTGCAGATAGCTAATGAAAAATAAATTCCAATGGATAAGGATTAAGAGTCCACAATGAGTTGTGGCATTTATTTGTAGTAGACCTTCCCTTTCCTTCCCTGAAGCACCCTTGAGATAGCTTGGTGGAAAAGCAATAAAAAATAAACACAGATAGCCCAGGTAAATGCCAGCTGAATGACTTGAAACCATGTAAGTTTTCTTCGGACTTAAACCAAGACTGTTAGATAACACATCAAATGCATTTACAGGGCCAGTGTGCAAGCATTATTTTGCATGTATTTCTTTAGCTGGCTGCTTCTTACTTCTCATTTGATGCCCAGCTATTGATTGCAACAAAAGTTCAGCTACCAAAGACAGAATTTGAACTGAGTATTGCCAGACATCTTGAATTCTCAGTCATAAACAAACAGGCTGTCCAAGCAAAGAATTTGCTCTCCCTTTTCATGAATACTATTAAAGTGACAGTGGATTATTGGTGTTCTCTCCATTCAAAGGCTGCCTCCATTTCTCTTGGTTCGAAAACCAGAAGCGAGTGTTTCTTGTTACCATTTTGCTATTGAGGTCTTACGATGTGTGTGTGTGTGGGGAAACAAAAAAAACAACAAACACAACAAAGCAACCATGTACGATTTCTTTTAAAAGTCATCTTTCTTCAGTAAAGCAGAAAAGCAGTTGACCTCAAAATGTTTTTTCTTCCGGGCTTTTGTTTCAGCTGCAATGGTTGTTTTATGGTTTACATATAAACCTTTAGAAGATTTTCTGTTTGGTTTCTGTCAATCTCTCAATAAGCATTTCTCATTAAAACCTTCTTAAAGCTTCCCTTGTAGAGTAGCAGCATAACTCGTTGGTTGTCCTGAATCTGTGTTCTTATATGCAGGCTGGAAAATGGCGTTTTATGTAACAAAGCAGGAGGGTTTCATTCTGAAGGAAATAGCTGCAAACATGAATCAGACTTTGCTTGTTCTCTCCGAATTAAGAATCTCCTTGCTGTGTCTGTAGCTTTCTGTAATTCAAGTTTAAAATACCCTAATCACTGCTGTTTACTAGTCATTTGCACAGCAGGTAAAGATCTCCTTTTATTAACCTTTCCGAATGGTTTTTGCAGGTTGTGAAACTGAAAGGTCAAGTCCTGTCTGTGATGTATCGTTTTCGTACCAAAAACCGGGAATGGATGCTGATCAGAACCAGCAGCTTCACGTTTCAGAATCCTTATTCCGATGAGATTGAATACATCATCTGCACCAACACTAACGTAAAGTATGTGCCTTCCCAGATGCACATGTAGGTGGTTTTGAAGGCATTTAAGCATTGCTTTTTGCTGTAAAGCACATTCTGATGGGTTTTTTTGCTAGTCTGTTTTCTAGCTACAGTTGTTTCTCCATAGCAGTACAGTCTGTAGCAGGGTTTTTTTTACATTGTGAGATCTCACAGTGTAGCTATTTTGCTGTGTGTCATCGTTATCCTGTGATGCTTCCAGGGCCTGGCTGCACTGGGGGAGAAACGTTACTTATCTGTTATGTCATTAGACAAGCCCATTGATCTTAGTCCAGGATGTTTTAAACTAGCACAGAGCTTCCAGTAACACACCAGCTGTTCTGATATTGGAGGAAGGTTAGCCTGATTCCTAAGCCAAAGAGAAAATGGCGTGTCCGTGTGCATTGTGATCATGCCATTCTGTAGTCCTGGGCATCTTCTCCTTGAGCTGTGCCTACTCTGCTGGCCTATAAAAGCTGGCAAATCTATTTCTTAGTAAGCTTGAGCAAGAAGGGTTCCCGATATGCAGTTAAGATCTGGTGGAATATCCCCAAGTATGGGGACAGGTCCAGTCCTTTATCTTAAGAGGGAAATCCTGGTTTTGAATGAATATTTTCAAAAAATCTGTCTTTGGACCTCTTAGGAGGTGGTCACCCTGGAAGTATAGTGGAGATTTGTCACTGTGTAACTGAGCAAAGAAGCTTTTGGAGCATCTTGAGTTATGGGCCAGTCACTGCAGAAGCTAATGTGGCCTTGATAAATCTATTGCTTTATAGTGTAGGATTTTTTTTTAATAAATATCTCTTCTTTCCAATATAAACTTCATCTATTTCTAAAACAAAATCTGCTTCTAGTCTGACCAAAGATTTTTGCCAAGTTGTTAGCTCAGAGGAAATTACTGGTTTTAAGATCTCAACCTGTTAGACTGTATAATGGAAATGCTGAACAAGCAGCCTACTAGTGGAGATGCACGCTGAGAGCTCCAATTAAGAAACTAAACCCCTGGGGCTTTGGCATTTGAACTTAGAAAGCTAGTAAGTGTCTCTGAGTGTTTCTTGACTTGCTCCTTCAGACATAACACACACCTGGACTAGAAAGGCTGTGCTTTCATTCACTTGAAACCCAGCATCACAATCGTTTTGCTCATTTTTTTCTGTATACCCAAAAAGTTGGGCTTCAACAACTGAATAGTTAAGCTCATTGAAAGCAAATACATATCTTGAAATCAGACAGCTAAATATCTCCCTGGCTGCACTCCACATCAAGATAGAGATTTCCACATTTCTGCTCTTCCATGTTTCTTTCCCAAATAATTTATATATGCAAAACCAGCCCTGCAGAATAAAAAGCCACTTCTGAAATCTGTCCCAGGCTGGCTTACTTGTGCTTCGTTCCCAGGAGTCCACAGATCAAAAAGCGGGGCTTTAGACTTAGGTTGTGTTGACTCTGGGAATGTTTTTTTTCTGAGTTTCCACTATACTGTTCAGCTTGGCCTCTCAGCCCTTACTGTGATGAATAGGACTGTGCCAGCTTCTGGCTCTTGTTATATATCTCTTGCTAGGTTTGAATAACAACCCAGAAATGTTGACCTAATATGGAAGTGGCCTGCTGCTACTTTGACAGAGATGTTCTCTCTTTCCCGTCATGTAGAAAATGTTCTAGTCTTATGGAAGCTACAACCCATTATATGTCTGATTTTGAATAGTAGAAGGAATGCAGTATTCAAAATGTTTTCTGTTTACCCTCCCTGTTCTTTCTTACTTCTTAGATTTGCAAAGAGGACTACTGTGTTCCTACCTGTTTCTCGATTTTATTTTTATTTTTATTTTTATTTTTATTTTTATTTTGCACTTTAGGGGTCATGTTTTGGATTCTGCTTTCCTAGATGCCTTGCAGAGTTGTATGTCACGGTAACTGCTGTTTTGTGCCTCCTCATTCAGCTCCTGCTGAGGCTAGATGTTCCACACTCATCCAGTGTATGTGGCCATCCTTATGTCTCGGTGGAAGCATCAGATGCTCTTGTCTTCAGCAAAGTGCTTCACATGGAGACCAAGCACGATGCCTTCCACTGCACAGTTGTAGCCAGTTCTGCTCAGAGACAAATTTTGATTTGTGTATTGCAGTGATAACCTAACTAGCTCTATAAAATACAGGTTTGAGGCAATTAAAAATTCATTATTAAATTATAAAAATGATGTAACCAGAAATTCGAGCTTTACATCAGTTTTTAACTTAGGGTAGTTCGAAGTCCCAGCACGTCTGTCTGTGAGTCTGTCTTTTAACAGAATAGCTCTCCTTTTGTGTTGGTCAGTGAACAGCGTTTTCCCAAAAGGCTGTAGAGGGCAGTGGTGGTTCCAGTTGTGGAGGGATTAATTGATTTTTTTGTTGTTGTTGATTTGATTTGTTTGTTTGGGATTTTTTTCCTTTTTTATTTTTTAAATACTCCTTTGGAGCTTTAAACAGTCAACTTTCCAAACTTGCTTTTGGTGGGGAAGAATAATGAAACATTTGGTTCAAATGTTCACTTAGTTCCTTGCAAAAAAAGAAAAGAAAACTTCTCTCAGTTTCACTTGAGTGTAGTCATCCAAGAGAAACTTCCTGGAGAAATGAAGCATTTAACGTTTAGCATTTGTGCTGGGTTCGGCTGGAAAGAAGAGTTTCCCCTGTTTGACAAAATCTTCCTGTGTAGTTGGGACTGTTTGATTTCCAAAAAGAAATAATTAATTGCAATCAACATTTATTTAACATACACATAAAATAATCTGTCATGGCGGTAGATAAAACTGTATAAAAATCTTTGTATACCCAGAAGAAAGATATTTTTCTGACCTTTATCGTAATGTTGATGTTTCACTTCGGTAAGCCCCAAAGTTCTGTGTTGCCCTGTGTGCATTGATGAGTCCTGCAGTTGTCCTGTGTCTCAAGATTTTTGTCTTGGAGTGAGCTGGCACAGGTCACTGCTGGAGGCTGCCTGCCCGATGAATCAGCCCATGTTTCTGGGAGAGATTCCTTCTGTTTCGGATTCTCAAGGGCCAAAAGACTGAAGAGATCAACTATTCTGATAAAATTCCAGTTTATGGTAGTGGTGCTTTGGACTTACTTTCTCATGACCCTGGTGCCATCTGCGGGCTATCTGATCCCTCAAGGCCAGTGTAAGACAGACCCTTTCACAGGAGTGACTTTTAAACTGGAGGCTAAAAGAGGGAGAGTTCGAGAATTTCTGAAAGAGCATTTTACAATAGCAGCCCCGAAGTTTTTATTACTCCTGTTTTATCCAAACCAGACACGGGAAGCACTTGTGCCTGTATTACATAAAAATAGCTTGGTAGGGATTACAGTAGTATCGTTTCTCATCCACCATAGAGACTGTTAGTTTTAAAGTTCAAATACTTTTTGGTTACTCTGATGCTTGGAAAATGAGCAGGTGACTTCAGTGTTCGTAGAGAGAGATTAATTCTCTCCATTGTCAAATGAACTTTCACAGAATCTTTACTTTTCCTCCAGATACATTTACTGAAATAAATTTGAATTAACTATCAAAACCTTCAGATTTGCTGAACCATTCCTTGTTCAAGCCAAGGGCTTTCCCAGTTTCATACCAAAGCTGTGGGTGAGCCAGGAATTCCTGCAGTACAGGCAGTCCTCTGTTGACCCAGACAATACCTTACTTGCTATGTTGGGTATCCTGTAGAGACAGGAAATTTCTCTTTCATTTACTTCTTGAAGCTGTGAAACTAAAATTGAAACAGGATAGCTTGAGGTTTGGTTTCAAAGTCAGAAGGTGGTTTGAGTTTTGCCCAAACTGGCAGTAAGCTCAGGTTCTGTATCATCTCTACAAAAGCGATCTAGCGGTTGTGTGACTGAAGGGATTTGCATGGGTTGACTGTTCAGTCAAAAGGGCTGGTTAGATGGTAAGGACTGAAGCAACCACAGCAGCACGGAGCTCTCCTGGCTCGGCTTGTCCATGAATTGCTGCAGTTTCTTCCTGGTTTCAAGCATCATTTGGACTATTTATATAGTAGCAGCAAACAACAGCAGAAGCAGCTAACCTGGCTTTACATTTCTGTCTTAATTAAGTACAGCATAGCTTGCCCAGAGTTCAGTGAAGATCCATTTGGGTCTTATAGGAAATGGTTTTGAGAGCTTATTCCCAGAGTTCAGTGCTGTTAACACAATGTGGTATTTATATTGTACTGCAGCTTAATGAGTATTAGAGATGAAAGATAGAGAAGGGCGAAGGAGCACTAAGTTAGATGTGCCTACAAAACAAATAACTAGTAAGTGTGCTGTTTTGTTTGGCTCATTTGTGTGTATATGGCTGAATCAAGAAAACATACTTTATACGGAACAGAAGAGACCTAATGTGCTGTTTATTGACACACGCACCAAGTCTTTGGTAATAAAAACAAATGAAAGGGTGTAATTAGCTTTCACATTAACAACAGGATTTAATGGGTGTTTATTGTCCACAGGGTGGTATTTAAAAAAACTTCCCCATAGATTTGCCATAATTAAACTACCTCCTATAGTTCTGCTGGAAAAGTATGCATTTTGTGCTTGTGAACAAAGAATTTCTTTGCATTCCAGACGCAATTGTTAAGAATTTTCTGTTGGCTAAAATAACACGGAAAAACCATATGTCTCGAATGACCTGGAGGACTGACTTTTATTGCATGCTACTCATAGCACAAAAGTGATCCTGTGTATTATGTGTTCTTGCAGCTTTTGGTGGCTTTTGGCTGTCTACCCCAATCTTCTGTTGCAGATCACAGATTTTTGTCCAGTTTGCCAGGGAGCCTAGTAACTGGTGGCTGAGTAATGCGTCTTACGGAAAAGCTTCAAGGGGTGGATAAATCTGTTAATTTACTTCAGTAGCTTGAGTGGTACTTCACATTCCCATCAGTTTGTGTCTAATTTGTCATTTGACGTTGTCCGCAAGTCTGTCTCTCAGTCCTTTGACATTTGAATCTATCTAGTTCAAAATTTAAAAGAAGAATTATATAGAAACCTAAAATTCAAGCCTGTGGCTAAAAATGTATCCTAGTTTTCCAGAGTTTCAAGTCCGTGATTTTGCTGGCAACATCTCATCCATTACTGCCTGTCACACTGTAGTGGGCGAAAACGCACATGACGTCCAATTCCTGTCCATTAGGTGATTTTTCCTTCAGAAAGAGGCCAGAGGCCTACACAGGTTGTGAGTGCTGTCAGGTATCGTTTGCAAGTATCAAACTTAATTTCTTGTCAGTCTTATCCTAATCTTATCCTAATTTCTGAGCTTTAGCGGAAAGAGCGGTGTTTATACCATCTTTGCTAACTGAGCAAAGAGCCTCACAGAGATAGTATGCTACCTGTGCATCCTTGGCTAATTCTTGTAGTTAAATAACAATGCCTAACATTAAACACAAATCAAGTACGTTTCAAGGATCTGCAGAGTATTCAACACTGAAGTTCTTCATTCTGGCATAGGGACCCCTAATGTTTACTAGCTCTAGCAATTTCTCCTGAAGTATTTTTCTGTTGCTGCTGCACTTTTAATTTTTCCTGAATTCATATAATTGCATTAAGGCTATTACTTCCAGTGATTTTTATCACATTCAAACAGCAGATATTTTTTGTTCAATTCTCATTAACGTGAAAAGGAGACTTGTGTTTTCTGTAGCATTTGTCAACGCAAATTGATTTTATGTAATGTCTTGATTTTATGTAGTAGCACAAGCAATTTATTTCTGGACATTCAGTGCTTTAAAAGCTTTCAAAAATTGAATAGAATCTGGGCTTGGATCCTGAAGAGAGTAGAACCAAAGCATGTTAAATAGGTTTCATTACAAAGAAGGATTTATGCACAGTTTTTCTAGCTCAACAAGCTGTTCTGTTTGTTCTGACATACTTCAGACAGAGCTCTGATCACTTTTGCTTATTGACTGTCATAATTCTGCTCTACTGATACTGGAGGTTTCCTATTTACTTCAGTAGGATCAATGAAGGGGTCTAGTATATTCGTATTTAACATGAGGAAGACATTCTTGGTGTCTTAGTAGTGAATTCTTAAATCTTTTATAAGGAGATTGTATTTCATCCTTCATTAATTACCCACCAACATTTCTGTGCTGTTACAGCAAAACTCTTCATGTGCCTTGTTACATTCCCATGGTGCAAAACCACATGAATCTCACAGGAAGGAATTTACTAAATCATCTGAGAGATGTTTCAGAGTATAAAATAGGAGACCATGGCTGTTCCTTTTCGTATCTTAATTGTTTGTTTTTTTAACAAAGCTTTTTTGTCTCCTTTGCAGACAACTTCAGCAGCAGCAAGCAGAACTCGAAGTACATCAAAGAGATGGGCTGTCATCCTATGACTTATCTCAGGTGAAATTTCTCAAGTTTCATTTCTGTGCCTCTGATCTTTTAAAATGTAAATCAGTGGCACATTTTGGTGAAATTAAAAATACATTGTGGCTGTCCCTGAATTCCTTTTCATCAAATATGATGGAGGGAATTACCCCCCTCTCTCTATCTCAACAGGTGCCTGTTCCAAGTATACCAGCTAATGTTCATGAGGGTGGAAAGTCTGTGGAAAAGCCTGATGCCATCTTCTCCCAAGAGAGAGATCCTAGATTTGCTGAGATGTTTGCTGGAATAACTGCTTGTAAGTGAATGTCTCTGATGTTTAAAACTGTATTAAGCTCGGTTACATGCTGTAATGCACAGCTTCAAGAGAATGAAGAGGAACTACAACATGGCAGAGAAGTTTACAAGCAGCATCAGTCTTCAGGGTATTTCCTAGAATTTGCCTTTAGTTGATATTTCCCCTAAAGATGACGAGCAAATTCAAGGAAGGAAGGAGAGCTTTCATGTCACCAGTGCTACCTATTTTTTTTTTCACTTTTTATTTCACAAGGGCACCTTAAGCAGTGTTTGTAAATTCTAAACATACTGAGCAGAACTTGCTGTTTCTAAGTATGTCTTTTTTTTCTTAAACAGCAGATGCGAGTTCATCTCTCTAAATAGACATGGCTTAAGAAGGTTACCATATAGTCTTCAGACAGGCCTGGAGTTTTTTATCATAGAGACAGCTTTTGCATTGATGCTTTCAGAGGCATATGCTGCCTTGAAGTGTAGTAGTATACTTGTTTTCTGGTCAGTTGAGGCATCTCCAGTCACATTACCTGCCAGTGAGTCCTTGCTCTTTTTCCCACAACTTTTGAACTTGTTGGCAAGTTCTTGTAAGAGTGATAGGAATCTCAGAAACAGTATGTTCTATATTTCTTGAAAATTAGTGAGGACAGAGTCCTTACTGAGTGCCCTTGCTGAACAATTTTCCAGCCTAAGAGGTAGCAGCCAACTTTTCAGTTGGGCAGATGTAGCTGACTCAAACTAGCCCCAGCCTATGCTGCTGCCTGTTGCCCTTACAGACAGAAGTCATTGAGAAGACTGGCAGCTGAAGAGGTCATCTGAAATATATCTGTAGGAAACTAGGCTCATTAATTCCACTGCTCATGGAAGAGCTTGTTAATTGTTTATTGTTCTTAACTGTCCTCACTGAAAAAGAGAAGTTTTTACATTTGTTTTAAATAAATCAATGTGCAAGTGTCACACAGTACATGAAGGAAATGACCCACAGGGTTTGACTCCAGGGGTGTTGGAAGATGACCTCACCAAACTGCATTGATTTCTTATGTCTGGCTTGGCCTTTTCAAATGGAGAAGGCATTGTAACTACAGGACAGACTTGATATTCTGTCCTCCTGTTGCTAGGACTTCTCTATTATGCCTGTTCAACCTTGCCTGTCTACTCTAACAGTGAAGTCAACAGCTGAGGCTATAAAAGGGGTCCATTAGAGGTGGTAAGTCTCCATTGCTAAACACCAGAATATGTTTTCACAAGCAAGAACATCTTGCTTTTAGGCTGCCTTATTGGCTCTTTTTCAGGCAGCTCTCAAGTGTTTGGAGGGGGGGGTGTTAGGGTTAAGAGTCTAGCAAGCTGTGAGGTAGCTGGGAGGTTATGTTCTTGGAAATGCCATTACTCTCTTCATTCTTATCAATTTACAGGCTATGCTTTTTTTGGGACATTCACCCTGTCTGAATTTCTCATGGGAGCTGTGATCAAGGTCTTCTCTGAATGATAAAAAGAGATGGTTCACAGTCAGAGCTGAGATACGCTGTCCAAAATCAATATTGACAAACCTGCAAGACATTCGCATTATGTTGATACCCAATCTCATTCTCTACTACATTCTGTAAAAATACAGGTTAGACACAGGGACCTTGTTGCCGTAATTGCATGCAGTGCCCACACGTAATTAAAAAAACAAAAGCAGGGAGCAGAAGCCTGGCTTCACTAATTGATGCAAGTGCCTTGAAGCACAGGATGATGTGGTTATTAGAGACATCTTCGTTCTACAGGCAGAAATACTGGTCCTTCTGGGAGAAGGGCGTATCGTTGATCAGTACAGTCAATGGGGTTTAGAGAAAAACAGGTCTAAGGCTGCAGGTAAACATAGGCTTTCGATGTTGTACCAAAGGTGAGAGCAAAGAAGTAGTGCATAAAGTCTTGAGGGGGAATACAGCTGAGAGATGTGGGCCAGATTCAGAGGCTAAAGACCATTCAATTATGACTCAGGAAAGGGATTTGAAAGCTAACTTAGCTGTTTGCGATTAGTTCAGAGGTTTGCTTTTTTCTTGGCCTCATCCTGCGGCACAAACCCTGGTAGCTGCCATGGCAACTCTGCTCCACTTGAGGAATTCCAGTTCATTTAGGGTACTCTAAATCTTGCTGATGGGTTGTTCTCAAATATCTAAAGTACCCACAGGATTTTGGCTCGGTCTTTTCCAACCCTGAGAGTTTGGTATCCCTGTAAATGGTGGCCTTAGGAAGTGGGATATCTTATGCAAGTATGACATGACTGCAAAAAAAAAAAAAGGCAAAATCATCTGTCCTTCTTTTCAGAGATAGCCCAATCCATCCTCAATTCATCCTACTACGCAACCTTCTCTAGACCTTGTCCCCATTTCTTCTTGTTTTTTAATACGAGAGCGTAGGTTTGCCACCCAGACTCGATGTCTATGTTGGGCAGAGAAGTATTTCTACAAATTTCTACATTACAAGGAAAAGCAATGACAGCTTGCAGCAGTGGCATACGTGCTTCTTCTCTGAGGCTCCTGTGAGGTAATTTGAGGTGACTTCTTTCTTTGTGATGGCAAGTTTAGATTCTTGTTAGGAACCTAACATAAGAAGAACTTAGGTAACACATCAGAGTTGGTGGGTGTTTGATGCCCCTGTTGAGCCACTAAAAAATATTTCTATTGCTTGTGAGTTGAGCGGACCTTTTGTCCAGGAGAATGTCTTGTGAAATGAGTGGGAATCTGAAAAAAGCAAAGGGGAAAATGAGGAGGCAGACGTGATTTCAAGGCCTGTCAGAGGTGTGCAGCAGCAGACGATTGCAAAGCCGTCAGCGAGTTGTGTGGTGTTTTGTGCTTGGAAGTAGTAAGGGAAGATGGGGAAAGTTGAATAAATGGTGATGGAGCAGACCTTTAACATTTTTTTTTAAAAAAAACTAGTAGTAGTGAGATTTCCCTGGGCTTTGGAATAATCCAGTGACAGAAAATTAAATTAAGGGACCAAATGGCACTGTTCACCCAATCTCATTTCATTCAATTAGAGATTGATCTCCAGTTGCCACATTAAGAGGAGACTATAAAAGTTAATGACTTCTCCATGTGTGTGTTATTCACTACGCTAATCTGTCCTACACCCCACTGGGATGCTTGCATCCTGTTTCATGGCTCCCTCAAGCCACATACAGGACAGCAAAATCCATGAGACACCAGTGTTTTGCCTTGCGACAGCTCAGTGCCCAAGTCTTGCAGACACTCAGAAACAAGCTGGCTCCAGCCACCTGTGGGATCGAAATGCAGGTATGGGCTGCAGGATCACCCAGGTTTGCAGGTGGTCATCTCGAGATCTGCAGACATGCCACCAGGCTGCCTGGGAGAGTCAGGTACTCCTCTCTGGCTGTCCTGGAGGGAAGCAGGCTGTCAGCTGGTTAGGACGGGGGCTCTGGGACACCATTCCTTGGGTCATTTAACCCAGTGGGGTGTGGGTCCTCAGCTGCTACCTCAGTGCAAAGAGGGTGCAGTAACAGCAGCAGCCCTGGAGGGCTTCTTCTGGAGCCAGAAACATACCCTCGCCTGAGGCTGTCCCCAGGCAGGCCACAGAGGTGCACAGGCATCAGACCACCATCAAACCAGGCTTGTTTCATTTGACATTCCTCCATTTCCACCAGCAGACTCACCTATCTTTCTTCCAGAGAGCTTTTGTTCCCCTTTCCAGTCCATAGCTGGGACTTGTGCACCCATCACTCCCTGCCTCGGACAGAGCTCTCTGTCTCCCGTTTCCTCTCCTGTCCATGTGATCAGGAGCATCATCCAGTGGGCACAGAGAAGGTCTGGGCTGTTTGGCCGGAGGGGCACATACCAGAGTTATGTTCCATGCAAAGAATAGCTTTAATAAGGTTCATCCTGGAAAGAGGGTATGAAGTAGACACAAACCAGCTGTGCCTCTAGTTTCATACTGAATTGTCATACACTCTTTTTGTGACACTCTTAATGTGTTCCACAGGACTTCATCTTAAAGCTTTAAGAAGAAAAAAACAAATCAACCCTGCTGCATATATACATTACACTTCTCATTAAACAATTTTGCCTTCATTTTCTCACCCTCTAAACTTTCCTTTCCTCTTTCTGTGATTTGTTTTCCTTTTGTAGCAGATAAAAAAATGATGACCTCGGCATCCACAGCAGGAAACCAGCAACTCTACTCACAGGGAAGCCCATTTCAACCAGGACATTCAGGAAAGACTTTCAGGTACTGTAGTTCAGATCCTGAACCTATCAGCTTCTCTCTGGTAGTGGGAGACCCTTCCCCTTCGATCCAGTGGAAACAAAACTGATCTAGGATGCAAGGACCTTCTGTATAGGAATGAACTTTGCTTTGTGTACACTTCAGTCCTGTGTGATGTCTCAGCACTTCGGGTAGGCCTACAGGCTGAGATGATTTGGGTATCTGTTAAAAATAGTGGCTGCTAAGTAAATACTTGTTGCTGTGATGATGTAATTGGAACAAAGCTAAGAAGCAGCAACAAATCATGAAGGAAAATAAATCTGAGAGGTGATGGGGCAGGCTCAGGGGTCTGAGAAATGTTCAACCAAGCTAGGAAGGTACAAAGATCTCTTGTGCACTTAATAGCTGTCAGTACTTCTGCAGGCTGCCTTGAAGGGCATCAGTGTGGACACCTTATTAAAGGAACAGAGGGATGCTTCGTCCATAGTCCCTGGTGAGGGTCAGGACACGGGCATGAGGAGTTTTCTAGGGCAGCTTCCAAGTACACGTAAGGTGGTGGTCTGGCATTTTCTGAGACATTTTTTAGTTACTCCAAGTGCGTGTCATTGTGTGCCAGCTGGCAATACAGGTTTGGCTAACCTGAAGTTTAAGAGTTTGCCTTCATTTCCTGTCACTTTTTGAGAGTGTGGTAACAGTGGTTATATTTACCTTAGTGCCTTTCGGTATCACCATTCTGGGACTGTCATACTGGAGTTTCATTCTTCAGTTGTATACAAACCTTGGTTGTGAAAGTGAGGAAACAGCTATGTCAGTTCCAGGAATTAGAAAACATCTGCAAACAATAATTTTATTTAAACAAATGTGTCCTTAAAATTATAGATGCTAATCATCTCAGTGGGGAGAAATAAAATCCCCGTGTGTGTGTTTTGTCAAATTAAAAACAAGAATAACTTGTAGAGGATATGACGGTAAATTAAAATGTCTTTTAATTGGATACTGGATATTACTGGATGGTTGACTTGCCATCTTGGGGTTTGGCGTGTGTTTTGTTCATTTCCTTTGTTAATTCCTGATGCTTAACTATAGCTTTATTCCTACTGCTGTTCTATTACATCAAGTAATGACACATCTGCCAGTGTTTCCACCCTCAATGAACTGTCCTCCCTGAATACACTCCAGGCTGGTCCGTTCAGTTACTGTGCCAAGGCAGCCTTTAGGCACTATTTTGCAACTCCTGGTTTCAAAGTATATGTTCCAGATGCAATCCAAGTCCCTTCGACGATGGGACTTGTCAGTCCAGCTGGGAAGGTGTTGGCAGTAGGGCCAGCCCTCCCTGGTAGCTGTTGTATGCTTCCGAGTTCAGCTAGATCTAGATGGACTTTCTGGTTCACATTTCACTGTTTTGAGACTCTGGTAGTTTAAAAAAAATAGACAAAAAAAATTTAAAAATAAGAAACAAGCTTTGCAGAGAATGTCTAATCACACATTTTGCTTTAAGGCAGCTTAAGAGAGACAGAATAACAACTCCCATATTCAAATGCCTGCCACGTTTTCTTACCAAGTTGGAAGGAGTTTTGGCAGTCTTCTCAGAGGAATCAGAGTCCTGCATCCTCTCTGCTCAGCCTTGTTTACTTCTTTTCCCAATCTGCTCTCTTCTTTCTCTGTAAAATTATTGTGAAAATGGACAATAAAGAAAGGAATTGGTGAAAAGAGCAAGCGGTTTCAGTTGATGCACAAAAACATTTTTACATGTTGTGTCTTCATTTGTATTCATTTATATATGACATGTAAAATAATGTATGTATACTATATTTAAAAATATGTAAAAGCACATTCACTATGTGTGGTTATATAGATTCACTTGTTCAAGACTTCCATGAGAATAAAACGGTAAAGTGGAGGGGTCTCTTATTAAAATTTCCTTCTAATTAGGAATTTTGGGGAAATTTCTCTGTAATGAAATTCAGCCATTAGGAAACAACTAACATAAACAAGTTCCTTTGGAAATACTTTTTTTTTTTTTTAATTCCAAAGCTGTTACATTAGTTTAAGCTTACTTCGTCATTATCCTTTGCCTGGGTATATAACTACATGCTCTTTTTCAGCATCAGTTGGTGCAAATAGGAATTAAAAGCTCAAATTTTTAATATATAACACACACTTCTTCATTTCCCAGGCAGGAAACAAACAAAGTAGTACTTAAAAGTATCATCTTTTTGTGCATCTTCATTTAGGATGGCATTTAAGCAAATGCTTAAATACTGTTGACTTTAAGCACAAATTTCAAATTAAATACCTGTTTGAATAGTCCCTGCAAGCAGGTTTTTTTTAATGCATTAGATGCTGATATAGTATGGAGCCAAGTGTTTATGCACTCTGTGTTAAACTGATTTTTTTCTTGCAAGCCCTTTCAAAGAGATTATAGAAGTCTTAATTCAAAATAGTTTTGCCCTCTATGTCTATTTGAACTGACATTTTAGAATGCCAGTACGTTTCTTAGTTTAGTGTTGGCTTTAAGTCATTTTTTTTATTAAGACAGATTGAACAATTAGTTTTAATGTGATTATCAGAATGTCCGTATCTGGAATACTCTTCATGCATTGAGAATATATCCTACAAGTGAAGTACCGTTTCTGTTCCTTTAGTTCGTCCGTGGTGCATGTGCCTGGTGTGAACGACATCCAGTCTTCTTCATCAACAGGCCAGAACCTGACACAGATATCTCGCCAGCTCAATCAGAGCCAGGTTGCCTGGACAGGAAATCGCCCGCCATTTCCAGGACAGGTATTGATTAAAGGTGTTTTATTTTCATGGTCATTACAGATTTGCAATCTCTTTCCTTTTTACAAAAGCATTAGTAAACCCTAAGTACCATTTACAACGTGATTAAATGTGTTTTGTCGTTATCGTTTGTGGTTGGAGAGAAATAGTTGCCCCACTTCTGTTCCTAGGCAGGTTGTAACAGTTGGAGACAGCTGCCCTGTGCGTAGCTGCATTTAGCTCCTGATAGCGTTCGGAATAGCGGCAGTCGCTACGCTGACAGAAATCCCAGTGCAAAGTCTCAGTTCTGCGCTGACTTTTACGCGTGCAGTGAATGAAAGAAAAGAAGATAGTTGTTATACTTTAGTATTCAGCCTGTGCATTAAATCTTGGGCCAAGAGCTTGCACCCAGCAACGTTACCCACAGTTAGCTGAGTTACCAGACAAGTGCACGTACAAATCCAGGCATGAATTCAGAGCTGCGGCTGCTTAGCCCGTTGCCCCTGCCTTCGCACGGCCCAGTGTAGCTCACGCTTTGTCCTGTGCTGGTGCAAACAGCACAGCCCTCCCTCCGTGAGACGCCCTGCGCTCAACAGTCTTAGCCCAGAAGTTACCTCTTGTTTTGTGTAACAAGAGAAAAACTGGTTTGAATCTCTGGTAAAGAATATGAAATAATCATGTTTGAGCTGTCATTAATGCTGCTTTTAATCACTCCTGACTTCCCATTGTTCGGTAGACTAGAATGGCATGTTGGGATGGACACGAAATCATTTTTCAGTAACCGAATTATTTCCACATTCATCACTGATTCTTCCCAGCTCTCTGCACCATGGTTACCGTCACACCTGCTTAATGAGATCCAGTTGTAATACTATTTGTTGGAGTTTTTTTGAACGATATGAAGCCTGCTAAAACGAACTAAAAAAAATACGTCATCCCTTTTACTCTCCAATTCTGTCCAGGTCAACAGAGCTTATATGTGAGTGAAGGGAAACTGGAATTCATTTATCCATCATAAATAAAGTAAAATAGAGTTAAGCCTTGCAGAAGTGACCCATCATGCTCTCACTGTCATTGTGGAAACCTTTAGAAATGTACAATTTCCTAGCTTGGAACGGAGCTGAGGACTTTATAGCACCTTCGTCATGTAATACGCCTGTTGGGATCTGTTTTTCTCCCCCAGCTACCCTCCATTTGTCCAAGAAAGTAGCTTCACTTGAGTGCATTGATTGCCAATAGCAGTACACATCATTAGAGGTATCCAGAGATGTAATCACCTTTAATTTCTATTTGTGGAACTGTCTAGGCAGTGAGTTTTACTTTGAACTTCTGGATTTGTTCATGATGTGGGAAATGGTTTATAAGCAGATTCTATCTATAGCATTATATGTTACCGTAGCACACGGCTTTGGATGAGACACTTCACCTCCCTTAGTCTCAGTGTACGTTGCAAAGCAGTCTGCAGTGTTTAATCATTTATGTAATATTCTCAGAGATCCTATGATGAAGCCATTATGTAGATGAAAATGACAAGTTGGTTTCTAATACCCTTGAATTAACTCAGCTGACCAGTTAAAGTTAGACTATTTCTTCCATCCTCCCAGGGCCGGTGATTCACACTCTCTCCCAAGCCTTTTACAAGGCAAAATAACTTTGCTGCCTGTAATTCCTAGGCAGGGAGAGAAGGCAGCTCATTAGGTTTGAAACTTTTTTGGCCATTTTCCCCCAAGCACTGGAAACTAATCATCTGAGAACTGCATTTATTCTGCAAGACATTCAGATAACCGTGATTTCACTGTGGCACTACAATATGAAAAACACCTAGCAAATAAAAGTGAATTGTTTATACCTGTTCACTTTGAGATTAATCTTTGTAATAGAGATGAAGGAAATTCTGTTTTCCAAATGTGAGTTAATCAGCAGGAGAGCTGTAAACATGGGTTTGTAGTCTCCTGTGTTCCTTATGTAGCAGTAAGTTGGCTTTGACACAAGTGAAATGTGGCTGAGAGACATAACGTGCCTGTTTGCATCTGCAGAGTCTTTACATTGTTCAAAAGTGAGTTTGCTGTTCCTCAACAGTAAAATTTTCCTTCTTTTACTCTTCATTCCTCAGCAAATTCCATCTCAGTCTGGCAAGGCTCAGTCATCTCCCTTTGGGATTGGAACAAGTCACACCTACCCAGCCGATCCATCGTCATACAGCCCCCTTTCCAGCCCAGCCACCTCTTCTCCAAGTGGGAATGCCTACTCTAGCTTAGCAAACCGAAGTGCAGGGTTTGGTAAGTTTTAAATGGCGTAACACAGAAATGCACAGAAAAATTAAATTAACCAGCATTAACTTCATTAAAAATCCTCAAGCCTGTTCTTTTGGTGGGTCGATGGGGAAGCCCAGGTGGTGAAAGGGTTTTGCTTTCTCTTGTTGAGCGCAGTGGAAAGAGATGACCTGTTCCCTCCATAGTGCATCTCCTCCACATCCAGCACACTTAAGATGGCTGGGGATGGGATTTTTTTTGTACCCCCGTTCCTGTTAACCTAATCAGAGTAGGTGCCATGTCTTTAAATGGCTTTTTTTTCCCAATACATGCTACTTTAGTGGCTTTCAGACTGTGACCCAGTGGGTGACCCCTTGATAAGTTTTCTGCACTCCACTAGCGGAACAGTATTCAAGAGTAAAAAAATCATGGATCCGTCAGTGATAAACACGTATGGAGTCCACGAAAACTGTTTCTGGCTGATAATAACGTGCGATTCTAAAAAGCATAGGTAGCAGTGATGTGTGCTGTTTTTCTCTTGTCCCCCAAGACTAAAATTGGTGCAGATCTGTTGCAGCTCAGCCTCGCCGAGTGCAGACCTGCGCTGCATGGCCTAGAAAAAGGGCATTGAAACGGAGCTCTTCCCACAGAGCTTATTCATGCCTCCATTTCCACCAGGCTTTGTACATTTGTTTATGAGGCAGCCTTGCATTTCAGGCCTAAGCTACTTGGCAAGAACCCTTTCACCTAATGAGAAACATTTCCTGACCTACATCAGTTTGGATGCTATTAATAACACAGCCTTCAGAGACAAATGTCTTGAACCTCCGGCTGGCAGTAAGCGTTTTGCTGAAAAGAGGCATTTGCCTCACTGAGTTAATTTCAGCATATTGTTCTGAGAAACAAAAACAAAAACCAAAACTTGCAGCTTTCTTTTAAAGAGTAGCTTAGATGAATTTTGTTTTGACCCGTAAAGTGGCTGCAGGGTTTCTGAGTCAGATGAATTCTTGGTTGTGGTAATGTCAGTAGGGGAAGAGCTGTAATTATCTCCTTCAGATGCGATAGAAATACGTCACTACGGCCTGTTTACTTTCCTGTAAAATGTTCACTTTATCTGTTTTGCGTGGTTTAGCTGGTAGCCAAAAGGCCTGGATTAAGCACGTGTTTCTGTCTTTTCTGAAGCCACAACTTTGAGTAGTGACTGCACTGACGTGATTGAGTTTGGTTATCAGAGACCTGACATAACACACGTGGAGAAGTTTGGTACAGGAAATTTGGCACCCCTGGCAGAGGGCACTGATCGTTAGGGAGAACCAGATCTACCCAGCTTGGTTCTCTGCAGTGAGGGGAAAATAGGCAAAAAATAATACATGTAGTTATATATAGAAAAAAAGGAGAAAATGTTTAGAGGAAAAGCATAAGCCTTGTGACAAGCTTTTTAAAATGCTAATTCTTAGAAGGATACACTGTAAATAATTGAAGGAAAACTGTCCAAAAATTTTATACATTTGGGGCCAGTCTGTAGAAATAACAGGGTAAAATGAGTCCATCTCAAGTCTAATCTGTGACTGTACTCATGAAAAGCATATGTATAATAGGCGACCAAATTAATGTGTGTGGCATCATGTTTTTTTTCTGGTAGACTATTCAGAAGAAATCCATCTCCCTGAAATCATCGTTTTAAGTGAATTTACCAGAAAACCTTGCTGTGTTGCGCTTTCTGAAATTTAAATGGACTCAGACTTTTAAGAAACCATCACCATGTGAACAGGATAATAATGTGCTATAAGCTGCATGTTAAATAAATCATTTTGCAGCTGTAATATTGGAGGACAAGATAGTCCAGCAAACAAGACTCTGCATTTAATGCAGCAGTGTCTTTATTCAGTACAGCAAGGCTGGTATCTGTTGATCTTACTGTTTTTACATCTGCTTACAAAATCTTACATCTGCTTACGTGCTTCTTAGATGAGTAGGTAACTGTGCAGCCATTGCCCTACAAGAATTAGTCTTTTAAATAGAAGTAGCATTCAGATGATGCAGTTTGGTTTTAAGTAAAATAGTAAAGATTCCCGATTAGTGATTAAAAACTGGTGGGGAGATGCTTGAAAACTGTCTTCCAGTGCCTGGTTTATGGCATCACTGTGCATTTTGCCGTAAGCAATCCACCTGTCCTGTCTGTGAAGCTGTGGCAATGAGTTTTGCTCTGGGGTTGGCCTCCACCCTGCAATCAGGGCTGAAACTCCCTTTGGCTTCCAACCCTCAGGGACCAGGTGTCACTCGGGTCTTTTTTCTAAGAGTCATTTGGAAACATAGGCATTGATGGATGAAGCCTCAAAATCAGGCAGGCATTTTGAAGGGGCTGCTCTCTGACTTCTGCCCCTTCTCTCTCCATCCAGCTGAAGGTGGCCAGAGCAGCGGCCAGTTCCAGGGAAGACCTTCAGAAGTCTGGTCCCAGTGGCAGAGCCAACACCACAACCAGCAAAGCGGCGACCAGCATTCACACCCGCAGCCCAGTCAGACTGAGGTGTTCCAGGTGAGAAGAGTTTAGAGAACCCCAAGCCCCTCTGACAACTTCTCACTGCTGAGTTGAAGAACCATGGCTCTCAAAGACCTCCTGGGTGCCAGCAGGGCTTGGAGCGATTACCTCATGGTAATGGGTTTGTGTTGCCCTTAGCTACAGCTGAGATGGGTTTGTTTTCTGCCAGAGAACAGCGTCTTTGCTGATTTCAAGAGATTTTTAAGTTTTCCCTTGTCTTGGCACCCTATACTTATGGCTTAGCTGCTTTGTAATGTCTGCCTTACCCTGGTGCTGGCCTCTAAAGTCCCAGTCAAATCCAATTAGACCTCAGTGGAATTCTCTTTGATAGTTCAAGTAGTAAAGGAGACTGAAACGTCATGAGATAGTGGCTGATAATTTTTTTAAGATTAAATCCAGTTAGATATCAGATAGCTGGTAAACAATCCTCTTCATGTACCTAGTTTTGTAATGTCATTTTGGACCTTCGCTATAGATGGAGTGGGACTTTGTAAGTGAACTGTTAAGGTCTCTGTCCTTGTATAACTTGGTTTTATATTAGACCAAGAAGACAATTTGCAACAAAACAGTGCAGATAAATGCAGGAAAGACAGTTGAAGCCCCAAGCAAGGTTTAGAAGATCTTTTAGAAAGTAAATTCACCTGCAAGACCGGGCTTGTGCTCAGTTGCTGGCAGGAACACTGCAGAAGAGGCATTAGCCTGAAAATATTCCTATGTGAACGAACCATTGCTTTACACAGGAGCAAATAACATCACTACATCTGGAATAACTACCTGTCTGCGTGCTCTTACCCCACGGCCCAGACTAGATGCATCTGTTGCATCTCTCCCTGTAAGGAAAGTTTAATTGCTTTGCATGTACGTTAACCCCGAAGCATATTCAGGGTAATTCCAGTGGAGCCGATGGCAGTGTGGTTGAGTGGCCCAGAGAGATGTGGGGCTCCAAGCAGCGTCTTGCTTCTGTCTCAGCCAAGTGTGTGTCCCAGCAAACGTCTTACGAAATTAGCGGGAAGGAAGGCCAAGGAAGAAGTGGGCTTACCTGCAGAGCTCTTGGAGGCAAATATGTGTTTGGAGGGAATTAGGATAATATCTGGATGTGATAAGAAACTTAGATGAGCTCAGTTCAAAGGCTTCCAAGAAGTCGCTTGGACTGTTTGTGCCTGAAGCCAGCCCTAGGTTAGCTGGACATAAGGAGAGAGGCAGACTCGAGAGGGGAGATACCCTGCCAGGTCTGTACTTGGGGAGACCTTGCCTCAGAGGCCCCAGCAGCAGAAATGCCTTCAAAGAGATGGAAATTTAAACAGGTGGGGGCAGCTACAGCTTCCCTTTGGCTGGGGAAGAATGGCAGAAAACAAAATAAGTGCAAGTTTCGGTCAGAAAATGAAGGCTGACCCTGGCAGCTGAGAAACTGCCAGTTGTGTTCACAGCCTCTTTCACCATCATCTCCAGGGATGCTACATAGACCTCAGGTGGATTTTAATGTCTTCATTTTAGGGTAAATTCCCAGTATGCAGCAGCTCTCAGTAGTTATTCCTTCACAGAGAAGATCCAGTGAGCTTTCCTACTTGCTCTTCAGGCTTTATTTTGTTGTAAGGATGAGCCATCCCTGGCAAAACTTGGCTTTACAGTAAGAGCTTATTATTGTAAGGACTGACAGGAACAGCAAGCATAAACTCTGGTTTTCTCAGCAAGGGAGATCTTTTCCCTGTGGCTTCAGTCTCTTGCTGAGAGGAAAGGTTGAGTATTTTTTTTGAAACCTCCCACAGGGACCTCACTTGGCTCAAGACACGCGGGAGCAATTATCATGAAATCCCATTTCTCTTGAGAAGTTGCTGCTATTTCCTCTGCCTTTGTACATGCATGAAGACTGCTTGAGCATCTTGTTAGCTGGGGTGGGTGTCCAGTCTTTAGTGTTCCTCAGGGGACAAAGAGCAGTAATACGTTCGCTTAGGGAGTGCTGGTGAGGAGGCGAGACCCTCCCCAAACCCATGCTGATAGAGCAAGACTTCCTTTCTGCAGGGTGCAGGTATGAGGTGTAGTGTAGTGAAATCAGAGTTTTCTTCTTTCCATGTGTAGCTACCCTTTCCAAGGGGATCTGCTTCAGCCTGGGAGGAGTATGGGTGGCTCAAATGTGCCTAATTCAGAGGAGCAATCCAAAACTTCTGCCCTGCTGAAGTCCTACCTCCCATTCAGAAACGCTCCAGCAAAACCTAAGTAGGACATAAGTAGCCCAGCCTCTTGCATAGGTCTGTTTTTCACCTTCTTTATCTAACCTTTGGCCTTTTCTGGTTTTACACTGAAAAGATGAACAGGAAACAGTTTGTGTCTGGATAACAAGTGACGCTTCACTTTGATTTTTCCTTATCGTCCAGGACATGCTGCCGATGCCGGGGGATCCGACACAGGGTACTGGCAATTACAACATTGAAGATTTTGCTGACCTGGGCATGTTTCCACCATTTTCTGAGTAGCTTGCCAAGCAGAAATGGAAGTTCTTCTTCAAGGCCATTTCAGTGTAATTTTGGCTCTGCTTTTTCTGTGTTGCATTTCTGTAGAAGCTACTAAACCAGAAGTCACATTTCTCATGTTTCAGATAGTGGTGTAGAGCTTGCTCTCTCCTCCTTGGAGTGCATCAGTGCTGACACAGGAGCTCCAGCACTTGTTAGTGTTCATTGACAGCTCCATTTTTAATTATTTTTTTTTTCATTTTATTGTCATCTACCTCAGAGATGAAAAACTTTGCTTGATTTAAAAAAAACCCCAACTATCTCTGAGTCTTAAATATTTGAATGTGAATGATACCTAATATTTCCTTTGAATGGTAATTTTTAAATAGATAAGAAAGTAACAAAGACTAACAGAAAAGGTAAGGTAATGTCTTGGTACAGTGCCTACCGCTCAATTTCAATGCCTTGCTTTAAGCTTAAGTTTCTGGAAGCAGATGCAAAACTCTGTTTTCTTTGATTCTTGTAGTTCTTAGGTCACTTTAAACGTGAGATTAAGCAACATAATGTAGGCCTCTCTCACCAGAAGATTCATCTCCGCCTTTTCTAACTTAAACTTGAATGTGTGTACATTTTGGTACTTTATGTATATCTTGTGCTGTATGAAGTGGTTTTCTGTACTGGTTTCTTTTGCCTTTCCAAAGGGTCCATTCTGGAGTGTACTGAAAAGGTGAATGATATATGTGGAGGATTTAGATATTGTGGGAGTCTCCATCACTTCACATGGGTGTTCTTACTTTTAATTCAGGTGGTTCTCTATTCAGAACAAACATTTACTTACATAAGCTATTAGTCTGGTTTTGCACTGAATTGAGGCCTATAACTCTATACATTTCTCACTGGCTGCTTTAATTTCTGTTGTTCTTGCTTTCCCAAAAATATTGCCTCATAAAAAATGACTGTAAACGCACCAAGATTGCATTTTCTATAGTAGCTGCATCTCCTTTCTGTGAAGTACTTTTTTATACTGTGAAACCTCACATTTTAACAGTGCAAGGTGGTGGCCTATTACTAGGAAATCATTCAAGCTCATTTGCCGCAAGCAGTGAGATGGTTTTGTAGCGTATAATTTTTTTTAGAGTGAGTTGGTAATAGATATCAATTGGACTACTGTCCACTGCGTACACAGTGATAACTTGAATTTTTGCTTGGATTCCCAAGCAGTCACTTCTGTTAAACCCTGTTAACCCTATTCTGTTAAATATGGGATTTTCAGCTTACCAAGAATGTTGAGGACTCTTGACTGTTCTGAATGCTATATGCTTTTCTGCAGAGGTAAGTTTATCACCTTCCTTTTGGACGAGTCACCTACCATAGGTCTTCATCAGAAACGTGGTAGGAAGTTTTTTATTCGGTATTTCATATGCATGAAGAGTTACAGAGGTTGGGTTGTAATGTCAGCATTTTGATCCAGATCATTTCTTCTGGGATGAGAGGAGAAGGAATCACTCACAAAGGACAAGGAGCCCAGAGTTCCTGTGTTCAGGTT
Organism: Baryphthengus martii; assembly: GCA_013396935.1. Lineage (NCBI taxonomy): Eukaryota > Metazoa > Chordata > Aves > Coraciiformes > Momotidae > Baryphthengus > Baryphthengus martii. The sequence continues at coordinate 418,177 of VWZK01019267.1, read as the reverse complement.
GTTCGTAGCCACTGAGGTCGGACGGTGGTAGCCAGCCTTTGCAGAGGAGGAAGGGGACAGCTTCCCTCAGCCTTTGCCTTTTCAGGGGCCGTCATGGACCTTGAAATGGCAACCCCAGGACATAGCCCCGTCTAGAAGATCTCAATGTCTGCAGCAATTCTTAGACCTCACAACACTAAGGTCTGCCTTCTCATAGCTCGTCTTGAATTCCAGGGTGCCTCTGATGGGAGGCACCACGCACATCACCGTATAGTCCATCTTGCCAGGATAACAGCTTGAAAAGCCCCACAGGTTTCATGCTGACAAGCAGTGCAGGTGGCTGGGCTGCAGTTAACATGACCCAGGAACTTCAACAGTTACCCATGTGGTGGTGTTCCCATCTGACTTTGCTTTTCTGACCTTCTCTAAGAACAGCATGTAGTTTTCAGTATCCAGGAAGAGTCCTTCCTACTGTTTTTCTCGCTGAATGTGGGACCAATCTCTTACCCTATGTGCAAGTGGGGCTAGGGACTCTTTTTGTAGGAATTTTTTTTATATCTCTAGATGCAGCACTGGAGAGGCTTCAGATCTCCTGGTCTGTACTTGCCTCACCAAAGTCACACTGAAAACAGATGAAAAACCTCATATCTCTTCTCTCCCAGAGACTGGGAAAACACCTTCTTAGGTGGGCAAGCCATGCGCTTACGCACTATTCTTTTAAATACATGGATGTCGATTCTCTTGGAGCCTTCTCCCTTTTCGCTCACGCCGCTCGGGTGACTGGCTGCTCATTGAATTAGACAGGCAGAGCTCTGCTGACCCAGAGTGAAACTCACTGATGTTGGTAAAAGGTGCCTCGCCGCTGCTCCGGCTGAGCGAGGCGGTCAGCGTCTGTGCAGCAGGGCGTGTTTTCAGAAGGGGCTAATTGCGAGGGAGAAAGCGGTGGGTGAGCAATTTGTGTCTCTGCACGAAAGACACTTCACGTGATAAACGTCAGTTCTAAAATTTTTTAAAAATATTTCTCTGGAAAGTGAAAGATTAACGGAAAAAAATGCTGTTCCTCAGTTTTATTTTGCCCAACAATCTCCTCAAAGTGTATTTATCATTTGCTTTTGTTCCTGAATTCAATCTAAAACTAAGTTTTTTAAAGTAATTTTCTTTCTCCTAACGTCAGCGACGATAACTTCCTTAGTGTGTCATGGTTTTTATACTACAGTAGAAGCCTTCTCGTGTACAGAATTGATTGTGTAGTTAGAAGTGCACTGTTAGCAGAATTTCAAGCACACCTCTCTTTTTTTGTTGTTGTTATTTTTGAATACAGTATTATTTTTTTGAAGCCAATATGCCTGAGGCATCAGAGCATAGACTGCTTCTCACCCTGTAGACCACTCCTGCCTTTCTGGTTGGGAAAGGGGATGGCTACTCTGTTAAGGGGCAGTCCAGACAGTGCCAGGTTTGGGTTTTCCCCGTGAGCCGTTAACATTATCGCTTCCCATTTCTGCTCTGCCATCCTGAGCCAGTGCTCACCCTTCCTTACCTCCCCTCCCGTTCCTGGCCGTCCCATCTCCGCAGCGCTTTCCCACGCTCATGTGGGAGGCACTGGGTTGCCATTCCCGAGCTGGCGAGGAGGGAGCATTTAATGAGCTTTGAGCTTGGCAACTTTGCGCTTCTGACGGAGCAAACGAGCGAGGTCGGCGTTTGCTACCGCTGCTGGGCGTCCTGCGCTGCCCGCGCCGCGCGCTGCCGTCGTGTCAGTGGCTTGCTCCGCTGAAACAGCCTCGTCCCAGGTCTTGTGGCCAAAAAAAGCTGTGTAGCGTTGGCTGTGCTGTATCTTTTTGTCACGTGTTTGGTTACTAAAGCAACTTACTTATCCTAAAGCTGAAGTTATAAAGCGCGTTTGGAATGCTAACGTTTTTATTACGTGCCATTGGTGTAGCTTTGCTGGCACTTTGGCTGCCCGTTTCCAGAATTTCACAGGTGGTGAATTTCTCGTTTCTTTTGTAGGTTTTTTTTTTTAAGCTGGAAATAAAGCTGTGATTTCTGATCAAACTGTTGCAAACACAATGTTTCTTGAAACTGAATGTTTTGGAGTTTAAACTGATGGAGCAAGAAACTGCAAATAGTAATAGTCTGGGTGAGTTATTTCAATGAGCAGGCGTGTAGACGGAGAAGATTTTAGAGACTAAAATATTTACATTTGTTTATTCAGCCAAGCAGTCCTGTTTAACAGGAGGGACTCCATCACGTCGCTTGTTACAAGTGCTACCGGCAGTACTTACGGTGATGCTTTAACCAGATAGTTCCATTTGTAGCTTCGTTGCCTTTGTTGTTTTGTTTTGTTTTTTTCTTTTGAAGTACAGTATGAAACTGTAAATACTTCTTGCAGTACTGCCTTTTTAACTCTTAATTACTTTTGGCACAGTGTTAAATAGTGTTGGATTTACCCAATTGCTATGACATATATTTTTATACATAGGTGTACTCTTTTTTCGAGAATAATACAGCCATTTTGTCATTAATGCCTTATCAGTGTCATACTGCTGTTGCTCTTTGTTTGCAAGGTATCGAGTGGACTAATTTCTAGTTCGGATATTTTCACTTTTGCTGGCAGTACTCAAGTTCGGTTTCAGGTGATTTTTGCCAGAGTCCCATTTTTCACAGTTGTTAACTGTGAGAAGAGGAGAATGTGGGCTTGGTTTTGTTTCTATTAATGAAGCAAAGAAAAGATAATGGCATCTAATTGTCTTTAAAAGGTCAGTCTTTTCTTACTCTTAAACTGGAGTGCATTTCATGGAACTGGTGACTGTTGGCACTGATTACTTTGTGTAGAATAATGGTCTTTAAAAAAAAATTAAAATTAAAAAAAAAAAAAAAGAAAAAGAAAACAACTCCAAAAATGGGCTTCTGTCATCGTTAGGCACTTGGTTACGTATCTGTTTAAACTCTTCATATTGATGTGGAATTGTGCTGTGGATAAAGTGTATTTTGTACTTCTGAATGTTCTATATTTATGACTAACAAGTACAGAATCAGTTGTGTGTATGTATAACTAATAACTGCCTTTTTAAATTTCATTAAAATAAAAATGTCATGAGCTGTTGTTAATTCCTGGTTTTCTGTAAATAAGTAAAGTATGCTGTTGGGAATCGTCAAGTAAGAAATAACTCTGAAGTATGAGTTTCAAGCCAAAAATCAGAAGATTAGGCATTGATCTTTGTCTTCAAACTCTCCTACGCTGCGTGACTGTGGGCAGGATGTTCCCCTTTTCTGTCTTGTACAAAGGCTGTCCAGAAGGAGCAGGAGAGGAACTGTAGTTTGAGATCTCGACTTTTAAAAGAAGTTCCAGAAAAATATTCATGGACAGCCCTATTTTGCTGATGACCCTGAGGTAAGTGAGTTGCTACCTGTACTGTAGAGGGTTTCATTAGAGCACAATTGATTTAGAATTAATTGATAGCCTCTGGCAATTTTTATTCATTCCCTGGTATTGTCTACCTTTTGGTCTCATGGGTCAAAGTTAAAAATACTCGGATCCTTCCTACAAACACTCTGGTGACATTTTGAGACTTTTTTATGTAAAGTACCTTTGCCTTTCACCATGGTTCTTCGTTATATTTCTACTGTATTTCTCTGTCAACTTGATAGTTTGTGAGTGGGATTTACCTTGCTAATAAATCCGAAAAGCTGATGACGGGAAGTCGGAAGGAGCTGAAGACGCAGTGCTCTCGGGCGTGCATCCCTGGCACAGGGTAGGTGGTGTTTTCACAGCTCGTACTGTGTTTTCAGGGCTCTGCCTGTGGAGAACAGACACAGGTGCTGCTGGGACCAGACGGGAAACCCGTGGTCGAGGCAGAGCACTGGGATGTGCTTAATCAGATGCAGGCACCAGCCCCACTTGCTCTTTCAGGCTCTACTCACAAAGTGCTCATCCCAAAGAGAGAGGCTGGTCAGTGAAAGCACTCTGTTTGTGCTGGTTTTGCTGTGAAAATTAGGTTTCAACAAAGTGATGTTCTTCTGGCGTTTCCTCAGACGGTTGTGAACATCTTTGATGAGTGGATATGCCCCAGACCATGAACCCCATTTGGAAATGCACTGTTACCTTCATCATGACAGCTGTTTGGTGCTTTTTTGGGGGCATTTTAATAGGCTTTTAGTTGCTTTTGAAGAACATTATGCAAACAGAAAGGCGCACACAGAGTGGATGTCGCACCAATGCCAAGCAGAGTGTGGTGTGGTTGGGCTGTGGTAGGATCCCTCCTAGCAATCCGTTCAGATTAATCGCCATTAACCTGTGTTCTCATGTGCCAAACCAAGTGTACTGCTGAGCACCAATGTGACAACTGTGATAAAAGCTGGGAGCTATTGATTTTGGCGTGGAATCCAGATTTAATGATACTGGATGTGAAATGGAGCCAAATGTTTGGTGACAGGGAGTCACATGGCAGGACACCATGGTAGAAATCAACACACAAAGGCTGGCACGCAGGGGAAAAAAATGCAGTTGAGGCTCACTGTATCCCTACATTTATCATCTTTGGCTTTATTAACTGGCATTAATGACTAATAGCAACAGCTTAAGCCTTCATTACGATGATGGAAGTATATTTTTCTTAATTTTTCCATGGAACCTAATTCGTAGCCACATTTCCATCAGTATACCATCATAGTTCAGGAAGTATTACTCATTTAATTTTCCCTGTTTCTCTCCAAGTTGGTTGTAACAGGGGCAGATACAGGGTGAATTCTTCCATCCTTTTTCACCAAGTTTCAGCATATTCCTGATTGGAAAAACTTGGCAGCATCTTTCTTCAAACTTCTTGGTTTGGCCCACATAAAATAAGATGGAATCACTTGAACTGTATTAATGGATTTGGGATTAGATCCAGAGGTTGCTAGGGCATCTTTTCATTAGCTCTGGAAAAAATTGTCTTCTAATTATAGACTGGCACTAAATACTAATGTACAAAATGTGCCATTTGGGACTCAACTGAAAAAACCTGTCAACCCAAGGCTCACCCACGAAAGACGCAGCAATGCTTAAGTGCAGTTACCACGGCTCTTGCAGGCAAAAATGTGTAACAGCTGTACACACGTTGCTGTAATTACAAATATGCAGGCACAACTCTGAGGGACAGAAGAAAGCCCCATCTGCGGCTTGGAAACTGCCCCAGCACACGCGGGAGAGGACAAAATCACCCAGCACTTCAGAGTCCTGCTGCCTCTTGCGAATAGCAAGTTCCTCAGCTAAGAAGGTGAGGCTTTAAATACTTGAAGTGCTTCTAAAAAGAGGTCTTGAAGCACTGCAGCGTTGGATTGCTTTGGTGCACTCTGTCATCCTAAACATGTTTTGGGTGGCTCACGTAGGCTCCCCCCCGAGACGCTGCCCACCCCTGCTTACTGTGGCTGATGACCCTTCCCTTGGAGCCCAAAGCAGTTCTGTGTGTGGCCCTGAGAGGAGGCAGCTTCGGTCTGCAAAATCAAATCACAGTGTAGTTATTTTCCACTTAACGCTGGAATTACTGGCCAGATAGACCCATTGTCACTGTGGAGCAAAGATCTCGAAGGCCTAAGTTGCTATTTTCTTTGTAGTTTGGAGACCTCTGCTTTGCTAAATAAACACAAGAGAGAATGCTGCCCTGGCACACGTACACACAACCCACGCTGTCCTCTCTTCACTGCGTGTAGCAGGAGGTGAAGACTGGATTGTCATACTTTCCACTTAATGAAGGAATTTGTACTGTGGGACTGATCTCAAAAGCAGCCCTCCTCTCCCTTGATGTCCCTCTTTGCGTGCAATTTCAGCGTGTCCAGGGCCAAATATGTGTGACGGCCCAGGATGAGGGATACCAAAACATGACTCAGAGGAGACGTAAAGGCTGTAGGATTCCTTCCTTCCTGTAAGTCATGCTCTTTCACCTGAATATCACAGCTTTGTTCTGGTTCACGTAGTTCTGAGCAAAAGACAGCAGGAGGCAACACCATACAATGCCAGTGAGTGAAGAATTAAATTAAATTTTAGGATTTTCTTAAAAGGAAAAGGAACTCTCAATGAGTACATCACATCCTCGCTCTGTCATCTGCTGCCACCTTCTCCAGCCACCAAGAGAGCTCATAGCATGAAAACAGTAACCTGTGTGGAAATTTAGGGTTGCTTGAAGTACTCTGGGTTGGTCTGTGGATACAAGGGAAAGATGCAGTCTGCTTGCCCCGGGCTGATCTGCTGTGAGAAGCATGAGCGCTAATGGAGCTTCATAAAAGTAGTTAGAAAAAACAGCTTCTCACCCCCCCCGCCCTTGCAGTGTCCCCCTGGCACCAACTTGCAGAGGTGGACTTGCAGTCCTACCTGCACCTCCCAGTGCTCTCCAGTTTGTGACAGCTCAACCCTTCAGACCTCCTGTAGGGCTCTTTAAAACACAATAAATTACGCTATAGTAAAAGAAAATCTGGGTTTGAACACTGATTTTATGCACCATCAACTAGTCTCGGCCTCTTCTTTTAATACCAAGCACGTGTGTCATCGTGGTTGCCTCGTGTAGTCAGAAAAGCTCTTGCCCGATGATTATTCAGTGACGTAGGAAGAGGCCTTTGTCATTGTACCCATGAAGCTTAAAGACTCAATGTTCGCATCTGTCATGACACAGTGTGGAAAAATACCAAACCTTTTAACTGAAAAAAAATGTATTCTATGCAACCCTGAAACTAGATGGTTACAGCTGTATGAAGAATTTGCAGAATTGATACCTTGTTAACGTGAAGTGCTTATCTTTTCCCTTGTATCCTTAAAAAATGCTTTGAGTAGGATTGAGGGGGGGAAAAAGCTATGCATTGAAATTTGTGAAATGCCTATGAAAAGTTTTAGTTGCTGAGAAATTATAAAGTATTGTGTACTTCCTTTAAGCCAATATTGATGCCCCCACTGCATAGAGATGCTTAAGCGACAGGAGTTCTGAACTGGAGTTTATTTAGATTCTTAACATATTTTTTGTGACTTCCATGATTTAAGGTCAGAGACCTCAGTGGGGAATCAGTGGAAGTTGTCACTTTAATCATTTTCGTTTTAAAGATTCATCAAACTTACGTGAATTGACCTAAATTGTCAGATCCTGCTGAGGGAGTGGGGTTCTGCACTAACCTGCCAAGGCTGACCTGGATACATCAGCTGGTAATGAAATACTGGAGCAAACCCACTGAAGCAAGTGGAAATTATATAAATAAAAGCTGCTAAAAGACAAAAGCCTTAATTCAGTAAATGGTAATATTTGATATTTATAGATCACTATAGATACTCATGACATTTCATCACAGACTGTACACCCACTCCGAGCTCAGGCAACAGCTTTCCTTTGACAGGTTTGTAAAATCCCCTTGTATCCCTTGCACCACCGTGTCAGTACAGGCTGGGTGAGTAGATTTTTGTACTGATGTTAGGAAGGTGTCAAGGCAATTTTACAACACTCGTTTTAAAACCAACCAAGACTTCAGCATTGAAAAGAGAAATTTATCAGCAGGGAGGGGAATATCAGCAGATTCCTGGTTTTCTCTTAGTTTTGTGCTTGTTCTCCCATCAGGAGTATGTTTCAGAGCCATTTAAACCATTGGAGCTGAGCTCCCAGCAACAAGTCCATTAATAACTCCTTCAAGGAGGTTCTAAAATTGTTTTAAAGATAGCCTGAAGGCTCAAATTCCCTTGATGTTGAAGTCTGCCATTCAGAAGAGAAAATCTCTCTTAAAAAAAAAGGCTTTCAGTTCTTTCAGATGTTTCTTAATCCTGTTCATCAGATTTTAAAAATTTTTCCCCATCACCTGTGAAAATGAACTAAAAATATATACTTTTCTCAAAGATGTCCAGAAATGTTGCTGAAATGGTCGCCACTTTCACGTGTTCCTCACTGGACTCTGAGCTCGGCAGTTTTGGAGGAGAAGGTCTGATTCCTGGACTAAAGGTCACAGTGAGCCTTTGCAGCCACACCCTGTGGCTCTGGAGGTTTCCAAAACATTGGAAGAACTTCATTTGGAGAGCTTGTGTAGTGTGGGAGAAGGTTGCCAAGGGGTCCTGCTGTCTCCATCCTTGGTTGACCAGGTATCAAGCTGGGAAGAGTCCTTCCCCAGGAGGTAGAAGAGGTCCATGGATCCAGTACCACCAGTGTTCATGGGACTCATAGGGTGAGCTCCAGCACTCAGCACAACTGCAGAATCAGAGGAGGCACCAAGATCCTTAGATGGTCACTGGCCCTGAGTCAGTGCCAGCAGACCTCCTCGGCAAGTTAGAGCAGCTGCAGAGCTGAGCACACCCAGCCACAAGACTTTCTCAGGCTGCGGCCACCTCCAGCTCTGTCTCTTTCACGCCTTGATGCTTCCTTTCCCCGTGTCCAGAAGCCCTGAGAAAGTGTTTTGTGCCGCACCGCCCGTCAGATGTTTTGCGGCTTAGCTGTTCCCACACCCATCCTCCTTTGCAGAAATTTGCCTTACAAAGAGCAGACCAGTTCTCTAAAATGACTCAAGTTGTTGACAAAAATCCCCTCGAGCTGCTGACAAAACCACAGAGATACAGTCCATCGACACAGCCAGTCCCTGAGTTTTGCAAGCAACTTTTCCTTTTTATTACGGGCCCTGAGAAATCGACGGAGGGAAGAAAGGAACCAGAGTGAAGCAACAAAACCTCTTGTTGCCTGATTTGGAATGGTTTTTTGCTGGATGATCTCCAATATTCCATCAAATAAAACCCTCATTAACATCAGAGTGAAACGCAAGCACGGCGGTTACACGGCAGTTACCGAGCGTATCAACAGTGGAAGAAGTAAACAATGAAGATATTTAACGGGGAAGATCAAAATTTAGCTACTACCTAAAATGCTGTAGGATTATTGCCACCATCATCTCCCAGAAGCGACAGGGATTGGTGTCCATGCAGTTTCTAGGTCAAATGTGAAGTCTACTCAGTAATCTCAACAGTGTGGCAAAAGTATCCTGAATTGAAGCAACCTAGGAAGGAAGGCCGCAGTTTCCAATGATGTCACAATATAGGCCCTACTACTATATCTGTTTAGGTTTCATGTGATGTTTAGCTGTCTGAGCAAGACCTAGAGTTGGTCATTTCATGGTACTTACAATCCCATGGTCATGCAAGCTCCTGTTCAGAAGAATATTTGATGTGTTGGTCAGCTTTTTGGAAATTGATAGTTTTAGTCATTAAGATAGTTTTAGTCATTAACATTCCTGGGCTCAAAGTCAGCACTATGACTTGTTTATTTTTTCACTTTACTAAGGATCCAGAAAGCTCTTGTGCTCTTACCAAGAAGGTCTGTGTTCCTTCACTGCTAGGAGAAGTAGCAAACTGACAGTGTGCTTGTGGATGATCTGGGTTTGGAACAGAAGGACTTGCACAAGACCACGTCAAATGCATCGTTTCTGCTTCAGAGACTGGCTCACCAAAACTCACGAGAGGTGAACACAGAGAAGAGCGAGCCAGTGCATCCCTCTGCAGTCGTTATCAGGGCGTTTTCAACACAGAGTCCCACACCAGGACCTAGTCCTCTCCCACCCTAGGACTAACCCATTGATCCTCAACATCAGGCTGTGATGAGGAGGTGTCTTTTTGGGACACCGACTTACACAGGGGTTAAATGACTCTATGCACCAAAGCAGATCACTGGTGACCCAAAATTACAACGTGGGAGTTCCTGACTCCTAGGCCCATGTTCGTTCCACTAGACCACACTGCCTCCTGAGAAAATATGTTTTAATGGTATCTGACCAGCTGTGTAAACATGTCAAAAGGCAGCCATGGAAAACTGAACTGCTCCCGTTATGCAAGTTATAGTCTTACTTTATTTTTAAGTACAAATCCTAAATCCCTCTTCCGAAATCGTATTTTCACAAATGAAAAAAAGAAAAAAGGGTAAATGAGGAAAAACAAACAATTTGAGAAATGTTTGATGTTTAGGGCTACAGGTGACATGACCAAGTTCATTTCCCCTTAAACAGTGAGCCTCTTCCTCTCTACCAGACTCCACTTTTCAACCCTGCTTCTTGTCTGAGGGCCAGTTTCAGGGATGGATGGGCTGATGCTGATATGGCAGATGGGAAAGGCACCTCTCTCTCCACCTTATAAGGTTTCCTCAGCTGTCAAACAACCATCTCTTCCCTGCTTAAAAATACATTGCTGTAAGAATCAAAGCTATCAATTAATGAGTCCTCAACAGTAACGAGGTCTGAGCACCCTTAATGCTCAATATTATGTTTTCTCCTCTTGTCTTGTATTATGGGAAGACAGAAATTTGCCTGGTGTAGGACACGGCCAACCACGCAACAAGAGATCTTTATTCTTCTATTTAAATTCCCCTTTTCTGCCTGAGCACTGCAGGGTACAGAAGAACAAGTGATGTATTTAACACCCATGTGATCCATCCTCCCAAATGCAGTTGTAGTAACAGCTGATACAATGAATTTTTGCTGTTTTTTTTTCTGCAAAAGTCATAGGACGAGTTGCCAATTACTGTCACTCTGAGAGGTTCAAAAGCAGTGGGTTTAGGTAAGTAAAGTGCCCCAGCACGTGCTTGAGCCGGTTTCTCTCTGACAAAATGTCTCAGGCTTCAGTGGGACTCATGTCCATCTCAGAAGCAAAAGCACTGCTGTACTTGCTCCCCAGTTCGCTGTCAAAGGCTCTTCTCTTGGCTGTGTAGGTAGCACAGGCACTCCAGGACTCAAATCACTTCCCCTTGCTCCAACGCGTGGGCACAGCTGCATCAAAAAAAATAGTGAAATTTCTCACTTTCAGAAGTTTGTTTCAGATTCCGGTGTTCCTGCAGTTGCTAAGTGACAGCATGTCCCTGATCCCACTGCTCTGTATTCTGCTCTGAAGCAGTGCAAAGCTTTGTCCACGGGAGCAGCCTATGACGGAGGGCTTCAGCTCTCAGCTTTGCTCTCAGCCACGTACCGTGTTGTTCTCGCAGCATTTATCTGTGGTGTTTTCTCTGTTCCTCTCCGGCAGTTACATGCAGAGCCCGGTTCCCCAGGGAGGTCCACTCGCGCAGGGCTGGAGCTCCACTATGCTGTTCCGTGCTGCTGACTGCACGGTGAGAGAGAAACGTTCCCCTTCTGTGTCACTTGCGGCAAGCTTAGCCCCCAGGGTCTTCAGGGTCCACAGAGGTCTTGTGTGGCTGGAGTCTGAATGACAACAGTAAGTAATGAGCTGAGCGCCGCAAAAAGACACAGCTCAGCTCGGGCTGTGGCCCTGATGGTTGGTAATGTATCATTTTGTCCTTTGTTCAGTGGGGCTGCGTTGGGGCCTGTGAGCCGGGCTCGCGCTATCACGTTAGGCAGCCAATCATAAAAATTAAAAGCCAGGCTCTGTCTCAGTGAAATAAATGATTAAGATGGTTCAGAAATTCCAGATGTGTTAATTAAGAAGGAATGCTGAGTATGGGCAGGAAAAATGTTTTGAGTGTTGGATGCTAAAGAAAACGCCCCTGTTGGCAAGGCTGAGAGCAGCTATTTCTCACAGAGCAAATCATAGGTAGGGAGTTTTCATGGCCTATTTTGTATCTGAGTATCCTGCTTCCAGGCTTTTCTTCTTCTTCCTTGTCTTCCCCTTTCCCATCCCTAGCCCCTTCTGGTCTGGATTTGTCTCCAGGGGTAACCCCACCCCATGGGTGAAAAGATGTCTCTCTCGATGTGCTGAGTGTGGTACCTGCCCCATATAGAGTGATTTGGAGCTGACTTAGGCTGTGCTGGGCCCCAGTGTTAGGAGTGCAGTGGATGGAACCCATGGAACCTCTTATCTGGCCTTGGTACATCAGTAGAATTGTTCAGCTCAGCCAGGTGGGCAGGTCTGGGCCTCCTGTACAAGATGAGCTTTACAAGGGCATGAGGCCTCTCACGGAGCAGTGGCTGGCTGTGCCAGGTTCATGAGGAGGTGTGATTTGGTTCACTAGCCCTGTCCCAACCGGGTGCCTGTTGGCAGCTGCCCGATGTTGCCCGTGGGTCTGTCCGACCTGGCGCTCTCACCTGGGGCTCCTCTGTTCTCCATTACACTGAGGTTGGAGGAAGAGCATCCAGCTGCCTCATAAACTGTCCAAGGTGACAGATTGGCTCTGAAATTTGCTGACGAGGACTGTGGTGCGGGGTTTTTGTAGAGGCCCCAGCTCAGGGCAGGATTTTAGCAGGTGTGGAGGTCTCCCTGAGGCCAGTTTCCGGCAGGCTGAAAGCGGCCTTTCAGCGTTACCAGTGATGACATTGGATGAGAAAACATTTTTTTTTTAAACAGTAGTTTCTTCAAAGCAAGATGTGAAAAGCAAAAAGTCCTTCTCAAAGTAGAATTTGCTTCCTAGACTAGAGCACCAAAAACTAATGAAAGCCAGATGCCTTGGCCTGTCCCAGGAACAGGAAAGGGAAGAAAAGCCGACCTCAGCAGCCTGAAAATTTACTGTTACAGGAACCTGCTCCAGGACCCAGGGTCTCCCAAGCAATAGTGGAGTCCAGGAAGGACATGTGTTTGTGACACAAACACGGTGTGTGCAGGCAGTGGAGGGGACTGGTACTGTTGACACAAAATACAGCATCTTTCAGGGGCTTGACTGCTTCCAGGATTTGCTTGGAGTGGAGGGAGATGTTGAAAATTGCTTCAGAGTACCCAGGGCTAGCTAAATAAAGCCCCGATGAGCCCGAGAGCCTGGCCTGAAGGCCTATTGTTGCAAAAGCTGTGTAGGTGTTTAGGGCCCTTCCTGGACAGAGACAGCAATTAGGAGCTGAGCTGTGACAAGCTTTGTTACACAGCCACCACAGACAAGCCCAGTTTGGCCATTATTTGCCCCTTCCTTTCTTATTGTGGGGCCAGAGTGCAAAGCAGCATCGGGCTGGACTCCCATGGCGTATTCTTCCCACCCTTCTGCGTCATCATTTTGCAGGAAAAGGGGTGGGAGTTGTACGTTTGTTGATGGAAATATATGAGCATGGCAGAAACGAGTCTGACGCGCTTTCTGAAGGACCAAGGTCACAATACAAGCGTGTGTATAATCAGGAATATAGGTCTAAAGTAGGTGTGTGTGCACGTATAAGTGTATACACACATGCCTGTGTGTATATAGGCACTCGAGCAAAATATATATGGGCTGGCAAATGCCTGAAAGGGCTACAAATAATTTATATAGTGGGCAAGAGAGGAATGTGCCCCCTTTCCCTGGGCTCTAGCAACCACTCCAGCTCTGCCAAAGACACTGGCAGGAAGCCAAGGGGAAAGAAGGGAATTGGGAGGGGAGCCGAACCAGGCTGAGCCGGTGCGGAAAGTACGGAAACTCAGGGGCTTAAGTTTTTTTTCATGAAGCTTTCATCTGGAGTGAAAGGGCTCGTACAAGCCATGCTCACTCTCCACACCCCTGGGCTTACATACAGATCTCAGACTGTGGATTTCATCCAGTCCTGCTGATTTTTCAGGGTGGAGATGAAAAAGTGATTTCCTCTCAGGAAAGCTCATCTCTTCCTGGGAATGGTTACATAGTGCTGACTGCGCATATACCTTCTGGGAGGAACGAGAGAGGAACAAACCCAGCCAGTTCCAGGTTTTGCAAGTGGTGCAGACATCGGAGACTAATCTTTAGTAATGAGAGACTGATAAGCACTTTGTTACCGCCGTTTAATGCATGTGCTTGGCTGATCCCAAGGTAGATATTTCTGCCCTGGTGTCCTGGTTCAGCCCAGAGAAAGATGCCAGATCCAGGCAGCCACAAGTCTCCGTGTGCTCTGGATCCGGCTCCCCTGCCTGCAGGGGTGGATCAGCCCAGGCAGCACTTGGCGTGGGGAGAGCCTCTGCGTATTCCTCTGCCTGGCCCAGCAGAGTCTCCTCACTGCACCGTCCTCAGCTCAGCTGTCAGATTTTGATTAATGATTGATCCACGCCAACACCACGTCAGTCCTCCAGTTACAGCTGACTTCGAAATGGCACATAGTCCAGTGGACACATGTATGTTATTAGCATTGCAAGTCCAGCAGAGCAAGCAGCTCTTCATCATATACACTTTCGCCAAGGTATTATAGCAGTTTCCACTTCCTGGCAATTAACTCCGTCTCTCCCATTCAGCATCAAGAAGCACAACGTTCACAGATAGACAGGCCTGCAAGAGTTCAGGAGCTTCTTATGCCAATTTGGAAACCCCAGAAAATTTATAAGGGCAAAACATTTTTCCTGTCATTTAAACACAAAGAAAAACTTCAGGAATATTGCCTAAATGGTTAGCTTATTTCCCTTTTCTTTTCTTCCCCCTTTGTTCCTCCTGAATATAACACAAGCCTAGTGTCATCCAAGCCAAGCATGTACCAATGACTTTGAAATTAAATAAAAGCAGAGTTGGTTGTTGATAATATCGGTGGATACTGATGGATATCTGACAAAGCTTCTCTGTTTATCTATTTTTTTGCCATTTTTGTCATAAGTGAAGTACCAGCTTAAGATGTTGTTTTAGACGGAGAAATGAAATGCAACTGAACCTCTCCTGGAAAACAAACACTGTCGTGTGTACCCTTGTACAGGTTTGAGGGGTATAAAAGGTATGAGTAAGAGGGGAAAGATCTGGCAGAACCTAAATCAAAACGGTTTTCTTTGCCTTGTGTCTTACCAGGAGAGTCACTGAAACAGATGCCTGCGTTTAATGTGAATTTTTTTTAAGCTTTTAAGGCTTGAGGAAGCTGCCAAGAGCACAGCTACAGTCAAATAACTCTTTGCAATGCTGTCATTACCGCCAGCAACAGGTATTTATTGAAAAATTGAGTGAACCCTTTTCTAAATATGTAAGTATTGTGGCCAGTTTTGGGCACCTCAAGATAAGAGAGCTATCGAGGGGCTGGAGCGAGTGCAGAGGAGAGCAATGAAGCTGGTGAAGGGCCTGGAGAATAAATCTTAGGAAGAGCGATAGAAGGAGCTGGGGCTGTTTAGCTTGAAGAAGAGGAGGCTGAGGAGAGACCTCATCGCTCTCTAGAACTACCTGAAAGGACGTTGCAGAGAGATTGGTGCTGGTGTCTTCTCACAGGTAATTAGTGATAGAACAAGATGGAATGGCTTCAAACTGCAACAGGGGAGGTTTAGACTGGACATCAGGAAAAAAAATTTCACAGAAAGAGTAGTCAGATATTGGAATAGGCTGCCCAGTGAGGTGGTTGAGTCACCATCCCTGCATGTATTTAAAGGTCGTTTAGATGTGGTGTTGGGGGATATGGTTTAGGAGTGAGCTTTGTACGGCAGGGTTAATGGTTGGACTCGATGATCCCAAGGGTCTTTTCCAACCTGAATGGTTCTATGATTCTAAGTAAAAGACTTGCAAGCTGATAAAGCATGAGAGGTGGTGTTGCTCAGCTGACTGGGCACAGGGTTGGGTTTCAGATGACCTGAAACCTGCACTCTGTGACCTTGAGTTAAGGTCCTCCTTCTCAGCCAGCCCTGGTGTTTGTCTAGCTTTGTCATCTATGGGAATTATGCAAGATGGTGAAGTTAAGCATCAAAACTATAAATCAAATGAGGAGCTATTGGAAGGGAAAGGAGGGCAGAAGGTGGATGGGCTTCCTCCAGCTTTGCTGCTGTCCTTACAGGTAATGACTCAGTAGCATCCTCTGTGGTCAGGCATGGGCATGTTTGATTTGGACTGGCTGGGCAGGTTCCACAGATACAGTGATCCCTGGTGGCCCTGGTTAAATGGGAAGAGCCAAGCCCTTTTGCTGTAGGTCTGTTGATGGGGTAGGCCCAACTCACTCATGTAGGTTGGTTCAATTGCAAAGTCAAGACTGTTTTCAATCTGGTGGCTGTGCCCAGAATAACAGGAGCAGGATGTCAGCGGGAGTCTCCAGAGCTGCTGCAGCACAAATACTGATCAGTCTCTAACAGATAATGTTTCCTGTCTCCAGCTTTTAAGAGAGCCTTGCGGGCCAAGGGAATGAAAATCTTCCTCTCTGTTTTACTGGTTGCGGTCTCCAGTTCAGGCAGGTATAACAGGGAAGCGCCTGTTCACTGCTCCATCAGCTCTGGATGTTCTCCAGATGCCATTGGTGGCTCTGGACAAAGCAAATATGCCCACGAAGGCTATTGGAGTGAATACTAGCTATCCCACACCTTGGGAAGCCAGTGCTCTCTGTGACTCTGCCCTGAGGGAACTAGGTAGTGACTGGATAACATCCAGGCCTGGGCAAAAAGGCCGGAGGAAGGAAATCAGGTCAGCCCTGAGATCCACACCAGATGCACACTCATGCTTTGCTACGAGCTCATTACCCCCTGACCACGTGCTGCCCTGATCTGCAGCTACATCTGCTGTGGGAGCTGCCAAACTTGGGGAGGATCTGCCCATTCCCGAAAGTCCCTTTCAGGTGTGAGGTGGCCTCTTCCCCAGGGCCCCATGCGGAGCAGCGGTGGCTAGATGAGCAACGCAGAAATCTCCACATACGGCCAGCCACAGTGCAGTGTCGAAGCCTGGTCATTTGTAGGGACCAGTATGATCCCTCCCAGGTTTGCCTGGTGGCTGATGGGTGGCCAAGGCTGAAAATGTTGGGTAGGCAGCGATCACAGAAAATATTTATGTTGTTTATCAGGACATGAAAAGTCATGAGGTTTAAAGGATGTATGCACAATGTACAACCAGTAAGTAGTTGCTTCAGACAGCCTGCTGCTGGGACAACCAAATCATGGCCTTGGGGCAAAGAGGAGAGAAGATCCGGTTCCCTGCAGGTCTGCTGGCAGCAGCCCTGACTGTCCTGAACTCCTGCAGGACCAGGGTGACCATGACTCCGATCCCAGGGGCTGTGGCCAAGGAAAGAGGAGGAGAGCTTGGAGAAGTGGCTTCACAGGAGCTTCTGGCACCAGGAGATGAGGTGAAAGAGCAGAAGCTTGGCCTTTTCATGACTCTTGGTAGCTCTGACTTGTTTGAAGAAGGAGCAGTTGGAAGGAGAGAGAGCGGATCAGACGCAGCTGTGGGACAGGAGGCCAAAAGAAAAAGAGGCAAGATGAAGGAAGACCACTGCTAGAAGACTCACGCAGCCAAGCCAGCTGCACATCTCATGGCGTGTTTGAGTTTAATTGATTTTTATACTAACGGACAATTAAGCTGATCTATTTATTTTTTTATGTTTCTCTAGTATTGAGTCATTTCCTGGGGGGCAAGAAGAAAATAGCATTTTTCTCAAAGCTTCAAAACAGTAGTTTAGAGTTTGGATTGAGGATTTCTTTCTTCGTTTCTTTCCTTTCTGTCAACGAAACAGCAACATTCTAAAAAGCATGAGAGCAAAAACCAGGGATTGAAAGCCGTAAACTTCTGCCAGAGCTGCTCTGTGCTCACAGAAATGGGTGTCTATTATGGGTAGCCCCAAGCAGTGTGCAGGGTGAAGGATGAGAGCTGCCAAAGCAGCCAAGCACCAGACTGCCTTGTCATCATATTCACCCGCAGAGGCTGATGGTTTTTCCAGCTCCTACACACGTCACTGGTGTCGGTGCCTGTCTGCTCTGCAGCATGCTGACCTTTCTTCTGGTTTATACATCAAACCAGATTGTTTTGGCAGTGGTTTCCAGTTCAGTAAGCCACATGCCTTTGCACTGTAGCGGAGGTAGGGGGAAGCTGGCTACGGCCCCCAAAGCTTACGTGTTAGCAAATGCTGTTGGTCTGGGGAAGCCTAGTGTGAAGCATGGCGAATCTGGATCATTTTTTTTCCAGAAAGCTGTAAGTGTTAGTTAGATCTTTGACTAATAAAAGTGGACATCTGCAATCAATCTAATTTGCAAGAGATTACAGCCTAATTAAAAGCAAAGAAGCAAAGATGCTGCTAGCCTCAGAGCTAAGCACACACACAGAGCAGCACGGATCGACAACTGAGAGATGCCCTGGCTTTTTGAAAATAAACAGCAGTTAACCACCTTGAAGGAGAAGTCACACCACCCGCAAAGCTCCCAGGCTGCAACCTCATCCCATCCCATCTTCCCTGTGGACTGGGAACAAGAAAGCCACCAGCCATGGTGGAACAAACAGCAAAAGCTTCCGTTGACATCAGTGGGTCCTGGACTCATCTTGTGGCCTTTTGTTTCTTACACCTGTCCTGCAGTACTTGGTATCCAGAATGTCTGACGCATAGTTTCTCAATGGAGAAGGAAGAAAACATGCACTTTCAGAGTTACTGCTGGTACATCACGCAGTTGGCACGAGAGGAACCATTGCTCTCCGTCGAGCATTAGCATAAGTAAGCTGGAAGTCAGTCAGTGCAGTTACCTGAGATCCAGAGGCTTATGTCACTGCAATATTTAGCTAGTTATTCTCCTTAAATAGTATGCCTTGAAACTGCTAGTGAGAGGAAAAAGCCACTTTTAAAGATGTGCTCATTGTCCCAGTGAGCATGGCAGGAAACCCCAAGAGGTGTGTTGGGACCATGCATGAAGCAAACTTGATCCTGCCTCTACCCTCGGTTTCTCACGTCTGTCTTTCATGGTGCTGATGCTTGCTAGGACCCTTAGCTCCACATGACGTGCAGTAACACCTGGAAATAAGTGCTAGCCTGAAGCTCTAACCCTTGGAAGTCAACAGGCATATGGTCAACATCAGGCGCTTGTAAAATATAGCCTGTCTGTTGAAAACAGCTTGATTCCTTATTCACAACAGATTGTATTAACCCGTTCTCAACTAAATTGTCAAGGGGCAGTGGTTTAACGTTTTAAAACAAAAGGAAGCAAGAGGATACTGGTGACTCATTTCCTCCAAAAAACGTCATGTGGGTCACCTTCCTCAGATGTTGTTTGTTTTGCTGATTAGTCTTTAGGTAGATAATCATATATCAACTATTATTTTCCACTGTGAATTGTGGTTTTCTGCCCAGCAGCAAGTCCAGTTTCCAGGGTAATTGGGAAGCCAACTCCTTTCTAACTACGCAAGAGATGAACTGTGTTTCCTGCAACTTTAACGTCTCTAATGTTAGTGGTTGAGTAATAGCCGGACACAACGATGTCTTCTGCAAGGAAATAAGCCAACAGTTGTTGCTTAGAAGTGAATAAAACTTACTTCTTTTTTTTTTTCTTTTTTTTTTTTTAAAAAAAAAGTGTTTTGAATGATTTGAAGCTGCAATAACAGTCCTTTCCAGTCAAAGCTTACCCTTCACAACAACAGGATGCATCGCTCTATTTAAGCAAGTAATAATATTGGTTTTAGTCACTACACATGCTTCGCTTCCTGGTGGGGGTATTGCACAGAAAACTAATTCACTGCGTATCAGATAACTAATTCATTGCGTATTTACAGATTTTATATACAAAGATGTTTTCTAATGCCATCTGTGTGTAGAAAAAATAGATCTCTGCAATAAGCTAGCGTGATCTGTTTATTGGCTGCGTGAGCTACAACAAAATTAAGGAAAGCAGCCTCTAGAAGACTGCGCTGCTGTTAGCATTGGCAAAGCCGTGTATATTTAGGGTCTCAATGCTTCTGACTTACGGTCAGAAAGATTTACTGTCACAAAATGTTCATTCTTGTTGTGCAAGACCTTTCACCTAAAAACTCCCAGTTGCTTAAAAGGCAATTACTGGGAGCAGTGGGAAGATTTAGCCTAAGGACTTCTGCATTTGCCCCCTGCTAATGATCTGCTGGGATTCTGTCATCTCCCAAAACATAAGCTTAGCAGCAGTTAATTCTGATGTCTGTCACTGCTTCCTTACTTAGATTAACAGTTTATTTCATGGCTGAATTCCCGTCTTTCTAAGTTAGTTAGTTTCTCCATGTCAGGCTGCACTAACGAATAGAGAACAGATTCTGAGCTCACTCTCTCTTCCAGGGGAAGAAAAAAAAGCACAAGCTCGGCTGAAAGCCATGGAGTTGCTCTTCTTTGACCCGAGTGTAAGAAGGATCCTCGCCTACCTTCAGGTAAATGCCCTGGGGCTCTTCTTTCAGCCAGGCAAGTGCTACTGCTGCCTTCTCCTAGAAGCAATTAATATTTCAGTCATCTCTGTATTTCAGCAACGCAGTTCCTGTCATAGCACTGAGGCAATAAGAGGTGACGGGCAATGCCCCTGTCTCCGAACTGAGAGGCTGTCATGAGAGCCTGAGAACGTCCCTTTATGGTGGAGGACAGGCTGGGTCTCTGCACTGCACAGGTAGTGAGACACATATCAAAGCTGGTGACAACTTCTGAGCACGTATATGGAAAGCAAGACTGTGATGGGGTCTCCTTTTTTTTATAGAAATCTATTTTTTAAATCTCTCTATATGTCAGTGGAGGGTTTTTAATCAGAAAACTATCAGCATTTGCAGATCCAGGGTTTCATTCATCATCTGAAGTCAGACTGAACATCTGCCAGCCCAGCCAATTGTTTTAACATTTTCCTTCTGAGTTACCCACTGCTGGGAAGAGGAAGGGGCTGTTAAGTCACCATTTAACCCCAAGGGCCAAGTTTCCTTGTCAGTGTCAATCAGGAGCCTCCTTTCAGTCCAGCAGAGTTAGGAATAAAATCACTATCTGAACGGACCATACTTTTCCCCAGTGCCAACAGCCAAAAGAGGAACCGGGTCACACTAAATAGTGCACATAAAGTGAAAAAGAGGCTCAAGGGAAACCTTGTCACTGAACTTCACCTTTATCCTCGTGACACATGAATTACGGTCCCAAGATGCTTCAGCTCAAGACGTGTTTAGCTCCTTTATCATTTACACCCCTTTTCCATCCTGTTTGTGCCTTTGGCGAGATCTTTCACTGCAGATAATTGACCTGGTTTCACCGATTTCTGTGAAGATCGGCCAAGCCTCCCAAGCTGGAGAATTGGGTCACCCTGCGTCGCCTATGCTGGGGCTTTGGGGAGAGGTTGCCTTGACTCTCTTAACTGAGGAGCTTTTCTGCGTGTTCACCTCTATGGCACCAGACTATGACTGGCTTCTGTAGCAGGAATGCCTGGGAAGTGGTGTGAGGAAAAGGAGGGTCTGGTGACTCAACATCTGTGTGAACCGTGCGTATGTTTGTTCAGATAAATTTAATTTGGGACTTACACTGTTTGAGAAGCTTCAGACAGAAAACAAACCCAGCAGATTATAACTCCCCAACGAGGGAGTTACTGCCAAATGGATGCACCGCATCAAGTGCTTACAAGAAACAAATGTATCCAAGAGGGAGAAATAATCCTTCTGTTAAAAATTACTGCAAACAAAACTGCAAATGTTGCCATCACTGTTGAATTTTTAACTGTGACAGAGTGGAAATTTCATCCCTCAAAAAACTTCCTTTTGGCCCAAAGTGGAAAGCAGAAAGCTTTGTTTAAAAAAAATTTAAAAAATAATAGAAGCCACAAGACCTATTCATTTTCTTTTTAGACTAGGTTAAAATTATGCTTAGATTTGTATTTATTAACCTAAATGATCAGCTCTGAAAAGACCCAGTCCAGAAAAACAGTAAAATAACGTAGTGTTTGTGGACAATTTTATTCATTAAATAGCACCAGACTGTTTCAAGTTAAGAACCAGATTAAGTACTTAATCATTTCAGAGCCAAAATTCATCCGATTTCTGTAAGGAAAAAATCAATTCCATCTCAGTACAGCTAAAGCAGTGCATTGTACTTTAACCAGTTTCCCTTTTGAAATATAGAAAGTAATAGCAACTTGTGAAAAGAGCCACCTCCCAGGCTGAATCACAAGGATGCTTGGAAATGAACAATAAAATTCAGGTAGTGACATAGGCTGTAAAACAAAAGAGCCCCACTTCACCATAGTACTCCCATATTCTACTGTAATGCTATTCCCTAGAGCACAGTTTTAAGTGTTTTTCTTAGTATAGTGTGAATGACTCAGCCCAAAAGGGTTTTGCCCTCTGTTTCCCCAAGTGACTGATGTGCAGGATGTGTTTCACACGGGAAGTTTTCCAGTATCTTCCTGAACTTGCCAGACCTTCCTCCTCTGCTTTCCAACTCTGCGATGCTCTCACTGCAAGCTGGTGAGGGCTGTGGTTAGACAGAAAAGGGATGGCTAAGTGAACCAGCGGATACACAGAGCCAGGCATCGTTCCCAGTCCACTTATTCAACGGTGCCTTCACGACCGAACGTAAGTCCAGCATCAATACGAAGCTAATGAGCCCCTGGTCCAGAATGCGGCTCTGGCATTTCACATGGCTGCCAAACGCCTTGCTGATGCCTGTGGGAAGGGGGTGTCTTCTCTTGATAACCAAAGTACAAAGATCTTGCAGTATGGTCAGCACTCGGAAAGGTTGTGAGGCATCATTAGTAGAATCCAGTCTTTATTCGCTGCGGACAGGCGTGAGCACCAAACTCCCTTGTACTATTGAATGAAGTGAAAGCAGTGAGATACTCAGATTCTCGTGGTGGTGGGAGAATAAGGAATGTGTGCTTAGCTGTAGGGCGGCTCTCAGCAAATTGTGACCGTCACAGGATTGTTCCAATTACACCATCATTATATATACGGTTAATACGTGAAAGCCAACGCAGGCAAACATATGCTTTGGGTCTTATCTTCTGCACAAGCCTCTAATCTTTCCTCAGGAAATTACCATGTAGTTTATCGGGACCTTGGCATTAATTTTTAAAACCTCAAGGCCTCGACCAAAAGGAACTGGCTATTTACTGGTTTTCTTTCTTATAAATGTAGTTGTTGCTCCCTCATTAACTATTTAGCATCCTGGCAGATCACTGAATGAGCTTAGCTTGGCAGAACCTCAGAGCTGTAACCCCTGAAGGGAAACGTCATTGCTCTCCGTATCTGATAGATTTTGGTTAGCAGAGATTTAAAAGCAGCAATAACAGGCCCTTAATAAGATACGTTTGGCAAGAAGGTACAAAAGAACTATTAAGCTGGTTTACATCTGTTTCCTTCTTCATTTATTTTGCCGTATCTAATTGCGTACTTGACATTAATCTGCTATCACAGTAACTTGGATTATTTTGTTTCTGGGTTTAGTCTCCACATCACTGTCATTGAATTTCATTACTGCTACTTCACCAGTAAATAATGAGCGTCTTTTTATCTATATACCCAGTCTCTTGCAGTCACAGCAATCAGCAGCACCTCTCTTTAAACACCCTGTCAGACAAAAGTATGAAGAATGACTGGGCTAGCTCCATTCAGTTCTGTATTGCCAGAGAGTTCGTATGTGTAGATGTTGATAATTATATATAAAACAGTACAGGATTTTGGAAGACTGGGGGCAAATCTGTGGAAAGCTTTATGCACTTCAGAAAAAAACTCTGAGTATGCATATTTCCCCTAAAATACCTCATATATAACAGCAGATGTTGCACTGCAGGTTCAGGAAAAAAAAGGTAAAATAGTTACTTTTTCATAGGATAGTTTGGGGTTTTAAATTTCTTTTTTTCTGGCAATATGAGCCAAAACGAAGATAAATGTTTCTTCTCTGTAGAGAAATGTGAGAGTTTGCTTCTGCTGGTCATTTTTCAATGTCCAGGTGTAGGGAGCTGATTTGTGGTGTAGGGGTTGGTGTTGGGTTGGCATTTGGCCATGCAGCAGTGCACTTGGTGCCCACTCATGGCAGCATTAGGGGCTCTCAGAGAAACCTTCTCAGTCATCCCGGGCTGGCCATCAGTGCATGTCATCTATAGAGAAGAAGGGTTCTGAAAATAAGAATATTAAGTGCTTCCTAAAAAGGCAGGGCTGATCTGGGCCTGGCCCCTGTACTCAGCGCTGTATTTGTTTGCAACTCTGAAGGTGCTGAATGTGTTGATTAAATTAGAAGTGGATAAATGCAACCCAATAAGGACAATTGTGATGTTCTACATGTTGGTAGGAATAATCAATTGCAAAGAAAAGGGGTAAAGAGTCAACAGGGCGAGCAGCAGTTGGCTGAAAAGGTGTAGGGGTTAGAGTGGACTGCAGGCTCGAGGAGCCAGCAGGGTCATGTAACTCTTAATAAAATAAAAGAAAAAAAAAGGCAAACATCATACTGGGGTAGATAGTGAAAGTACAGTCTACAAGCTGTGAGATCATCCTACTGTTATACTCATCATGAGTAAGGCCACAGCTGCGGTATCATACCAGCCTGGGGACACGCACTTGAGGACAGCTGTGGGTCGGCTTTGAGAGAGATGAAGAACAGGAATGGCTCAGAAACAGAAGTCCCAAAGAAAAGTTGAAGGAACTACAATAATCTGAAGCAATGACTAAATAGTGATAATGATGAACATATGAATAGCTGCCACGAAGAGGAAAACACACTCTTCTTAATTGTAAAAAAAGGTAGCAGTGGGTTTAAGTCATAGAAACACATGGCTTGGAAATTAAGACAAAAAATTGCCACCCGGAAGAATGGCGACACAACGGAACAGGTTGCCTGAGACTGCCTCACTGGAAGAGTTTAAGAACAGGGTAAAACCTGTTAGGCACGGCACGGCACGGCACTGCATGCGTTTGCCTCCAAGCAGGACTGGGAGTCCTCTGAAAAGGTCACTCAGTTCTACTTGTTACGCCTCTGTGCTTGGATGTAATTGTATTGCTTTCTTAGATGTTAGGGACCAAATATAGAAGACTTTTCTAGGAAACTTCCCCTAGACTGCAAACAGGGTTTGATCTTTCAGAAACCACAATGACTAAAAGGCAACGTGTGGTAATTCAGTTCACCAGCCAAATGTCTCTGAGACAGTGCAGGGAACTCTCAGCTCTGTGTCCCTTCTTCTTCTCTCTGTTCCTCAGAATTTCACCTTCAGCTGAAAAGGTGCAATATATGGTTTTAAGTAATGGCAATATTTGTGGAGAGTTAGGGAGGAACAAAGCCAGAATGTGTCTTTTCTGCTGTCTCCTATTGCTCTTCTCATAAAGATGGAGCATCTCGGCTTGTCTGCTTCTACCTTGAACAGTTGCTTCTTCCATTGATCCCACATGCCCAGTCCAGTCAGCCAGTGCTACATACAGAGCAAACTTGGATTTACCACAGCAGTTTTGGTAGCTTCCCCTCTTTCCTCCAGATTCATTTTGTCAGGCTATCTGTTCACTCAACATTTCCCCCCATTTGCTGCCAGAATCAGGGTGGAGAATTCAAGACGAGTATCACAAAAACAAAGAGCAGGCTTGGGGCAGGCAGCAGTTCTTGATAACTTGCTGTTGTTGCCATAGGAGGCAAAGACTGTCACCAGCATCTAGTGACAGGTAAAGTAAGCCCCAGCAGCACCACCAGTGAAGAGGGAATATATTCCACAGTGCGGTCTCCTGCTTCCTTATGACTGATAAAAGCATATAACCAGAACAGGTTTTATGTTGCCTTTCTAGGAAGAACAGGAGAGATAACAGCTTAAAGAGAAGGAAGGGAGGAGTGGGTAATGCTTGAGACTTGGGCTATCTGGTTTCCAGCCTCAAATGCACATTCCAGGTGAAAACATGTGACCTGCTTTTTAGATTTACATCTCTTTTGGTGAGCCCAAGGATGGTCTCAGACTAATGGGATTTTTTTTTTAGAAAAAAAATTATTATGGTTTGAGAAAACTGAGTCTGAGTGATGTTGAGAAGAAAAAAATTGTATCACTCCCATAAAAACTAAAAAGCCACCCTTAGCCCTTCCAGGCTTGTACTTTTTAAAAATGAAATTCAAGCTGATTATAATAGGTTTATTCTTGTTGAAGAATAAGGATCAGAGTTTGGATGTGAAGATTGTCTTCATTTGACAGGCAGCTGGAAGGGTACACATGCTTCAATAAAGCACTGCTGATTTCTGACAGGCAGCAGTGTGCATAAGCCTAAATGTACTTTTCTGGTTTAATTACAAGACCAGTACTCATGAATGGGAGCCTGAGCTTTATCTCCACTGACCTTGAAAATCCCCTGGAGGTTTACGATAAAATGAAACATATGTTTTCTGGTGATTTCTGTAAAATGAACTAACACAAAAAACCCACTTGTTCTAGTTTGGTTGTTTTGTTTTCTTTCAGGAAACAATGTAATACACCATCAGAGCTTCCACATCATTGCAGGCACGTTTGGTAGTTCTCCACTTAGTTCCTGTGACATAGATGGGATTTGGCAGTCGTATGCAGATACTCAGATGGGGATTTCATACATGACAGCTTCTCCCCTGAATCTCTGCACCCGTGTAAACCACACAAACAGTCACTCCAGATCTTCCTGATAAATGACATCATAGTAACAGATGAATTATTGTAATGACTGAAATATATGTCTATACCTCAGTCACATTAATGACTCTGCAGTAGGGCAGCCATACACAGACTAGCTTTTAATTGATAGCTTGATTATTGTCTAGCCACAGCGACACAGAGCTCGGCTCTGGCAGACTTTGTTTGGTAGCAACGCCTCTGCTTACTCCACTTTCCAACCTGAACAGAGGCACTGGTTACAGCTACATATAGAGGTCCTAAAGAGTCTTTGCAGTGCGCTTGTAACACCCACGCTGAATGCACAGATGGGAGTGGAATCAGCTGCTCTCTGAAGGTCACCATGGCTGCTGGGAGCCCAGCTGAAAGTCAGGGCTCCTAGTGAGCATCCTGGATGTATCAGCAGAATTAAAATTCTCACCAAGGGATAGGATGGAAAGATGGTGGAGAAGGACACGCATGCAAAGAGAAATACATCTACATGAATGTGCTCAGTGGGAACTAATTTGCCTTTCACCCCAAGTATTAGGTGACTGCAAGGTAGATAAAGTGGTTTTGATGTGGTTTTCAATAATTAGTATTCTTTTTTTTTATTTTCCTATGGGTTTTCTATTGTTCTTCTCTTTTTTTTCTTTCTCTCTCATGCACTGTCTTCATATCCATGTCTTACTATTTTTCCCACTTCTTTTCCCTAAGGTTTTCACTATGCTTATCCCCAGTTCTTCCCAATACAGCTATGCGGATCGACAAGCCCTTTCATTTCCCATGGCACTGCTTACACTCACGGGGCAAAAATCAGCCTTTTCTTGCTAGGTTATGCAACCGTCCTCCCCGCCACTCCTGAATGCCTCTAGACTGCTACTCCCTTGAGGACTAAACTAGATTGGGATTTATTAAACCCTTAGCCCCCTGTTGATAAATGATAAATGGCCTCAGGCGGTCGGCACTAAGGTGAACGCACACTGCTTCTTTGTAAAGGCACAGTAAACCAGCTACAGAGTGCACTGCCCCAGGCATTCCTAAACTATCTTGTCCTGTGTCAGCAAGATGCCTTAAGAACTCTCTATAGAGCTTTCATTGCTCCATTCTCCCTCTGCTCCCACCCGGTGCATTTCAATACAGTAAGGAAAGGATTTCATCCTTAATTGAAATTCCTTTCATCAGCCCAGATCTAGCCTGAACAAAGATACTGATGTGAAAAAAAGAGAAGTCAAGAACGTATCTTTAAAATGTCAATTTGCCAGTGACAGGCATAAAATGCAGTCACTGCAAATCAAGGCTCTAAACCCTCCCTGTGTATCACAGAGCTGCCACTTCCCCTCCCCCCCCAGCCCTCCCATAAGTTTTGAAGCTTGTACATCTTTGTTTTCATTTCCACATTCTTCTCATACTGTATTGACAGCAAATCTGACGATAGCTGGGTCTTGATTAAACTCCTGCAAACCTTAGAAAAAGCTCTTTTAAACCCTGAATAGTGTCATTTTTCTTAGACTCAGTCCTGAAGAAATTGAGCATTCAAACTCTGTGGGTTTTCTCTATTTTCCCTTTTTTTATTATTCATTCTGGTAAAGTAATTGATGCACTTTTGTCCATATAGACCTGTAAGTTTAATGCTACATGGGTTTACAGGGCAGGAAATTGCTATGATCTTGCTCGGCTGCAGAAAGAGAAATAAGAAATGAAAGTCCTTTCCACTGGCACAATGCAGGGAAGGATACACCCAACAGAAAAAACATGGGCCATCTACTGAAGGCTATATTTAGCTTGCTTACCTTAGGTGACTAATTTAAGTGTTACACCTTAAAGTCTTGACTATATGGAGATCAGGGTCTGGCATTCTGGGAGTTTGTGTGACTGGAAATATCCATCACTCTCTCGAGGTTCAGGGTCATGCTGAGCAGGAGGACCAGCTTAAGCTGTCTGCAGAGGAGGCCGCTGTGTCGGGCTTCCAGAGGTGGATGAAGAGTCACGGCCCCAGTGCTCGCTTTGTTGATGGCAGCATCTTGGAAAGGAACACAGTGCACTGCTGCCAACGGGAGGCTGGTCTCTATGGCGTGGAGGACCTGCCATGTCCCAGGAGTAGCAGCTACTGCCCTGACTCTCCCTTCTTCCTGCCAGCAGAAGGAGCAGCAAGGTCCCAGTGCCTGGCTCTCCTTCCTTGCTCCATCCTCTCCCTCTACTCTCTGCTTCCTCTGCAGCAGTGGTTTAGCAAGAGCTGGGCACCGGTTTGCTGGGGTGAGCAGCAGTAAATTTTACGTACTTATCTAAGAAACCTGAGACAGGCTCTGTGCTTCTAAAGAGCGGTTCACTTTAAAAAACTTAAGAGTTACCGACACATTTTTTTCTTACTCCTTCTCAGTGCCCAGAGTCTTAGCTGTGATGCTAAGAAGAAACAGCTCAAAAGCTAAAATCTAACCACACAACTCAAGACAAGCAAATGGAATAATATTTGCCTGCTGGTCAAAGTGCATAATGTAGATGTCATTTTCAAATCCTGATTCCCTACCAGCTTTGGCTGCATCACAGATTCTTGAGGCCTCTCTAATACATCCCCATCACATGACCCCTCTTGTTTCTTATTAACTCTACTGGCCAATGTTGCGCTGGTAGCACAGCCCGTACAGCATTCTTGACTTCACTGACACAGTTTTTACAGCGTGTTCTCTCACACAACCTTTCATCTTCTTCTTCACTAGCACCAGAATGATGTATGTCTCCAGGAAGGTCTTGATGGCATCATCTGTTGCCCATGCATTGTCTTTTTGAGACACATCACTTCCCACTACAACTGCTT
This sequence comes from Baryphthengus martii, assembly GCA_013396935.1. Taxonomy (NCBI): domain Eukaryota; kingdom Metazoa; phylum Chordata; class Aves; order Coraciiformes; family Momotidae; genus Baryphthengus; species Baryphthengus martii. The sequence goes on along the minus strand of VWZK01019267.1, from coordinate 389,345 downwards.
CTCTTGTGTTTGGGAGAGTCCTCTTGCATCTGCAGAGTAAATTACTTTTTCTCTTTCAAATCCTTCCTTCGAGCACAACTTTGCCAAGAAATTGCAAAGAACTTGACAGTGACCTGGCTGACGAGAACACCACCAAGTATGCTGATTAATACTGCTTCGTTATTTCCCCTGTACCTCAGTTTGGTAGACTCCAGTGCGATCTCTTGCCTCGTGCTTCATCTGGGGCAGATGTTGCCTTTCGCTGTTGTTCCTGCTTTACCATATTCTAGAACAGGTCTGGGGTACAGATACTAACTGACATGAGCAGGAAGAAATAGTACTTGCGCTCTTCATGCACTGCTTGTCCAGGAAACAAGCAAAACTGCTCTGAGGAACTTCCTAGTCCGCATGTGGCATTCGTAGCCACTTCTGCAATCAGATGATGGCTGCACGTGGGCAGGTACGAGATGCAGACTGTTTATCCAGCTGGAACAGTCACACAGTTGGCAAGCGGCCGCAGGAAGTCAGGCATGGTTAGTGTTTAAGATACATAATCTGCACAGCGCTGCTGCCAGGTGTCTTCTTTGGCTTCAGTCTCATTGTCTTCTCGCCTGTTCTTTTGTCTATCTGGTGTTCAGGAAAAGGAAATGGAGTGCGACGTGTTCTGCCCTTGTCATGGGCATGGTGAGACTACAGGATATGGGGGAAATCATCAAGACGTAACCAACCACTTTGCTCTATTTATTATATTTACCTTTTTGGTAGCTATTTGAAGGTTTTTCCCTGCTCACCTGAAGCATCTTTCTAAGTCCACCAACAGTTAATTAAAAGCTGATTGTAAAAGTCTCCTTGATAACAAGTTTTCTTGTGGGTTACTTCCCATCTCTTAGTGGGCTTGACAATTTGTTTATTATTAAATGCTCGCACATTCTACCCTTGCAGGCCATATACTAACATTTAGTGAAGAAGCAGCGTACGTCACTGACTCTTCGTGCCATGTTAGTTACAAGGCACGGCAGTAGGGATGTCTTTATTTACAGAGCATTAAAAAGATGAGTTCTGCGGTAACAGAACAAGCAGAAATACTTGCTTTTCTTGAGCATTTTCACAGTATTCGGTCAAGTGAAAACTATGCAGACGCCTGCTGGCTGAAGGATGAAAAGGAGAAGAGCGAGCAGAGGCAGTATGGAGTTGGGGGAAAAGAGATGTGAGATGAGAGGGACCACTGGACTGAAGTAGCACTATCAAGGGGAACACACAGAGGAAAGATCCAAATCAGCCCAGCCCTTCTTCAAGTAGCAATTTCAGATGCTGAGCTTGAGAAAGACTGGCACACTCCCTGTCCGTGGTCTTTCCGTGTCCGGCATAGCTGAGTCATTGGACATAACGATGTCAGAAGATTCGCACATCCTGGAAACATCCTCATCCCTGGGAAATCTTTAGCAAAAGGAGGTGGCTGAAGGAAGGAAGGAGCAAGCTATGAGGAACCAAAGCTATCTATGGTGGTGGAAGTAGCCAGCATGGCTGTTGGTGGGCTACTGTAATTAGGACAGCTTTTAGACTTGGCCAGAATGTCAGAAGAACAAACAATGCTCTGGGCAGCACCAGGGAAAAAGTCTGTGTGAGAGGTACCAAGTAGTCTCTGCCCAACTTTCCACAGCCACCCCTTTGGCCCAGCAAGCCGCAACACAACCCCCCAGGACTGCTGTGGATCCTGGAAGGTTGGAGATGTGGCTGCCGCTAAAGCAGCACACAAATGGATGGAAAAAAATTCTCTTAAAATTAGCACTCATTTAGTGTGTATCCCGTATCCAGAGTTGTCACAGGAGATCTGTAATGCACAAGTGCCTAAGAGAGTGAAAATTAAGTCCTGATTGCTTTACTTTCCTGAGCTACAAACTCATGGACGCTATTTCCAGCTTGCCATGATGACAGCAGTATTCAGGAACTCCTTTTTCTTACTTCTCTGACCTTCTCATCCATCATGATTTCCATTTCAGTCACTCCCTCTTGCTCCTTTCCTCATTTTGTTCTCCAAGACTTTGGCAAATGTTATCTTTCTTGAGTAGACACCCACTGTGCAGGAACTATTTTGTTGTACGGGAGATGGAGCGAGATTAATGCCCAGTACAGAGAGTGTATGACGAGAACAATGAAGAAACTCTAATAACTGGTAAGGTTTGCACAGCCCCGTTCACTCAAGAAGCAAATTTCATGACGCTTCCCCTTGGATTCAGAGGACACTTTAATCTCACTACTATAAACATGACCTAAGGAAGGACCAGGGTGGAGTATGGGAAATATTGTCCTTTTAATTGTCTATTCTTCGGAGTAGCAATCTAGTTATGATATAACTGCCTCTGCTGTCTGGCCCCAGGCGAGCCATACAGCCTTTGAAAGGGTTCTGAGAACTGTTAGTTTCAGTTTGTGCTAAATGTCCAAATTCCAGCTCTTATCTTGGTTTCAGTGTGTGTGCAGTGAGAGGGACGCGTAGCGACAGCACTAGACAGGCTTTTCTCAGATATCATCAGCCAAATCACTTCTCAGGGTATACTCAGGTTTTTCTCAGGGTTGTATCAGTCTTCCCACAGAGTATCAACAGTGCCTCTTTAACAGTATAGGTGGAGCTTGAGGCCGTTTGTGATCCCCAAGGAATTTCACAGGGTCCCTCATTTATCTGTTTTCTATTTCCTTTGTCCAGATTTTTCTATCAGGCTCTGTGGAGTAGGAGTCCCTTTCATCATTTCACCAGACGTCCGAACAGCCCGTACCCGGGACACACTGTCTGTCTCTGCCACCTGAAGGAACCCAGTGTCAGCAGGTGGGACGCGCTTCATTAGCCTACCCCATCTCTGGGCCCTGGAACCCTCGCAGCGGGACATGCCTGGGATACGTGCAATAAACTGGGTGTTCTCTGTCCTCCAGAGGGAAGAGTCTGTCCATGCCAGAGGTCACACTTTCAACCTGGCTGGTGATACACAGCCTTCATTTTCTCCTTTAACAGTCAGTGTAGACACAACTATGGCTGGCTGAGCTTAGGTTTTCTAAAATTCCTGTTGTTAGCAAAACTAAAGATTGCTGTGATTGGGGACATGACTTAGCCTTTTGTATACAGGTTTGAACTAACTTCCTTAGAGCTGGCAAATGTCAGAAACGAAAGAGGAGTTCATCTCAGGCCTGCCACTAGTGAAATGATCTCAGCTCAATGTTGTTTTCGCAACTTTGTCCCTCGTAGGTAGTAAGCTGGGTAATGGCCACACATCAGGAGAGCACCATGAAGAGGTGATCGCACATGCCATGTCTTGAGTCACGGCACCAGTTGGATGCACATGAGTAACACGGCAAGTACAGCGGCACAGGTCCAATTTTCCTTTCATTTTCACTTGGGCTATGTTACAGGGGTTTTTTTTCAGCAAGCACACAGCGCCGGTTAATTAATTTAAGGGTATGTCCAGTTATATTTTGCCCACAATCTTTTTGTGGTCCACTCTCCAGCTGATGAACACATTAAGGGTGATGAACACATTAAGACACAGTACGTCAAGCGCCGATTCATGGGTTCTGTCATATGTCTTAAAAGATTTATTCAATGAATTATTTGGGATAGGGGTTATTAATTAGCCTGATTTTCTAAGGAGATGAGGTTTCTCTAATTGCACTGTTTTAAATTTTCTGTGTTATCTCTTGAACCCCCTGACCAACTTCAGCCAAATCTAACAGGTACACAGGTCTCTAAAGCTTTCAGGTCTGGGATGCCCAGCACGCTTTGACACCAGTAGAGCAGAGCGCTGGGTGCTACCAGGTGAGGAGCGGCTCTGCTCGCCTTTCTGCACGACCACAGCGGCAGGTCACTAGGAGTGAGACCCAAGGTCATGGCGCACACCTCATCCCAAGCGCCCGGGGCGCTGCCTGCCCTCGCCCGGTGTGCCCAGCCCGGTGCGCACAGCCCGTGACCGGCAGCCCG